>CM062617.1:36357792-36803753 GCA_025617555.3 Puccinia polysora
TTATTGGTCTAAGAATCTGTACGGAGATTGGATGCAATGAGTTTAAGAATAGAGAGAGTGACAATAAGATAAATTCCTTCCTTCTAATCCTTCTTATACCATTTCCTGGCAATCTGGTGATATGAACTATATGATATGTATGGTAATGCAATAGCCTCCCCCCCAACCCAGAGTTGAGAGTGAGGTATTTTTGAGTCCTCCTTCTCAACCCTAACCTAGGTACAACCACAAGCAGCAAGATAGACCAAAACATAACCCTAGCTCCACCCTAACCCTACCCCATACCACCCACCCCGTCCAAAACCCTCCACTTCAATATCACTTTGTCTGTTTTGTCTTTCTCATGGCCCGTCCCTCCGCTGCGCCCTACTCGGAGCCCCCCGGGTTTATCCGTCCGCGTGGGCCTGCGGATCCTGCAATACGTGAGTTGGCCCGCGCTTATGCCCGCACCAACCTCCCCTGCGCGTATAACCCCAAATTGCCCCGCCCTTGCTTTCCAGACTAGCCCCCTGCAAGCTTGGTTGGGCCAGCTCCATCACTTGGTCCGCATTTCCTGGGCTGGTTGCAGCCCAGCGCCCCCCCAAGAGTAGGCCCAACCAGCACCTGGTGCGGAGCCCCACAATCCCTGCCACTGAGCCCTCAAACGCTGCTGCTGAGCCCGCAGCAGGCACTTCTGAGACCGCGCGCACCCCAAATTCTGAGCCCAACCTACCCAACAGCTGAGCGCGCAGCCCTCAATGCAGCTCCCAATTGTAGGTTATAAATAAAACACCACATCCCCCCCAAGTTGATTTCTGTCCCCAGAGGTCCTTCCATCACTACCTTGACCCTACTGCGCTACCAGACCACCCCCCCCTTACTCCTCCCAGTCCACCCCAGCTACTAGCCCCGCCCCTCCTTACACCTTTTGACAATGCTATGATCCCCTGCAATTTCTGTGCCTGGAACGGGCACGCATGTTTGATTGCTCCTGGTCAAGGCACCTGCAGCACTTGCTGTTGTGGCCGCCGTTGCTGCTTGCTTAGTGAGGGAATGCCCCAGCCTACCCCTCAATCTGGCTCCCGTTCCAGCCCGCGCAAGAGGGCTTGTCTGGACCCGTTTTTGGTATCGGACAATGAAACCATCTTGGAGGACTTGTGGACTCCGCCCGGATCACCCCTTTGCCGTCCCCCAAGCTTGATCCATGATTCCTCTTTGCTGTTCTGCCACGCGGGAACTCCCTGGAAGGAGGACTTCCAAAACTTTGCGGCTTACCAAGTGGCTATGCAATTATGGGCAGACTGCGTCCGGGTTACGCAAGGCGCGAGGGACCTGCGTATCAATGAAATCCTTCAACGTTGTGCGGCTCCTCCTCAAGCTCCTACTCTGGCCCCTGCCCCAGCTCTCCTCCAGCCCCTGCCCCAGCTCTCCTCCGGCCACTGCCCCGGCTCCTCCTCCAGCCCCTGCCTGGGCTCCTGCCCTTGCCCTTTCCCTGGCTCTGCGAGGCACCCCTCCCCCTTTCCCTGGCTCTTTGAGGCACCCCTCCACCCCCCGCATCACCCATTGTTGTCCTGTTGTTGCCTCCCGTTGGACCCAGCCCCCCAGATGGTCCTCTGGAGGTCCCCTCCTCACCAGTCCTGCCTCCCCCCAGCCCACCCAAGATCCCAGAAATCCCTGTTGTGTTGGCACTACCAGAAGCCGGATTCAAAATCTTTGCTGAGAGGTCAACCGCAATGCTATGCAACTTCCTTGAGACCCCAAGCGCTCAATCCTTGAGACCCCCAGCGCTCAATCCTTGGAATCCCGGCGCAAGCTCTTGGCATCTTTCCAGGCCTTACTGGCGTTGTTGCGGGCAGACATGGAGGAAATGATGAGAATGGCTTAGGTGCATTGCCCCCCCTCTCCCCCTTCCATTTTCCTGCATTTTCCTTCCCTTTGTACCGCGCTTCCCTTGTTGAGAGAAATACACATCTTCTGCGCGCGCGTCCTTTCCCAGCAGGTTGTCCTGCGGAAAAATCCCCACATCCCAAGTGAGTTTGAGAGTGAGATTGAAATTGGCGCCCGCTTCCTGGTTAGAATGAGAGTGAGATTGAGATCCACACTCGCATCCTGGTGAGAATGAGAATGAGATTGAGATCCACGCTAGCATCCTGGTGAGCATGAGAATGAGATTGAGATCTGCGCCCGCGTCCTGGTGAGAATGAGAGTGAGATTGAGATCCGCGCCTGCTTCCTGAGCCAACAAAGTTCCCCAGAAGGTACCTGGACCGCCCCAGCCAAACTGCCACACAGTTCCCCGTACCCAAACTGCAACAAACACAACCACCCCCCACCAGCGCGCGCACACAGTCATCCAAGAAAGGAAAAGAAGTTGAGGAAACAAACACTCTGGGGTTTCTAGCTGTTTTGGCTGTGAACCTGCTAGAACACCCCCTCACCAAATCAGACCTGTCCCGTACGTTTCCCACGCATACTCCGCACACATTACGCTGTAGGAGAAGACAACTGATAAAGAGAAGACAGAATTTTTTTTTTTTGCTAGAACCAGGCCTCCGCTCCTTTTCCCGCATTACCCAGCGGCAGGGCTTTTCCTTGCGTTTATGGACCTGGCTTGTGCCGCGCCCACTTTCCTGCAACTAATCATAATTGAAACCAGTACCAACTTGCAAAGCAATGTATTCAAGAAATAAGAAAACGAATATTATGGGGTGTCTATTTATTCCGGCTGTGAACTGGTGTAAGACTCCAAATGGTGCTAGGATTTGGCAGTTCTGTGGAGGGGAAAGGTGCTTTTTAGGATGCCCTACTGAGTGTTACAAAAATATTTAAATTTAAACAAGATAAAAGTCCAGAACCTGGTAAACAAGGGACCAAATGTAAGAGGATAAAGATTATAGTAGTTGGTAGCTGGGGAAACAACACTATCTGAGACAAGATGATGCCGGGAAAAACTTGAATAGAAGAATTCAAGGATTTTTCAGAGTTCAACAAGGCAAGGCAATTGTAAGTGACAACGCCCACAAGCTAATAGCTCTGGTCATCAGCAGAAGCTTAGGAAAGATCAACTCAATCCCAAAAAACCTCCAGGTTTTCAATGAACCCGCGCAACTCTCCGCAATCAAGTGCTTGAAGGGTACCAGATAACTGTGGGTGGCTGCACAGGACAAAGCTAATTGTTTTGATGACGCTCTAGAAGCAAAAAAATAACTGATTCAAACAAAAAAAACCCAACAATTCTCAAGAGACTCAAGAATAGCGTGGCAGAATTCAACTTCAAAAGAAATGAAGGGAGGTTTAACACTCCAGGTTTTAAGCTTAATAAAACCTCTTCATTCAAAAGTGACTGGTTCCAGAAAGATAATCAAAGGATGATCAGGACCATTATGGTTGGATAAAGGGATCAGGAGTGGTGTAACACACTCAAGAATTCAATCAGTCAAATTCTTCTTCAACCAGCAAAGCTATTGGTTGGTTATAAAGATCAAGGATCAGGGTTTGAGTATGGAGGCTCAAGGATCAAGGGGCAATCATGGATATACCCAGAATTCAGTCTCAGATAAAGGGGAATGAGACCCCACAGATAATTTATTTCAAGATGGTAGTGATGATGTTTCTCTGGTAGGATACCATATGATACCGTCCCCAAAAGGCAGGGGAAAGCCCCTCCTTATACAGGAAAGAGGCCCTGTTAGACTATGTACAAGTGATTCTACAAATAGAGCGGATTTTTTTTTTTGATTTCAGATGATCAGAAAAATTGATCACGCAGGCCAGTGGAAATCCGGCCTCCCTGACTGGGGTGGGATCCTTCTTCTCCCTTCACCTCTATTGCGTCCGTCTGCGGACGGGCTCCCACAACAACACCGGGATCACCCACCCCTCACCCAAAGGCAGAAGGGGTGGGAAAAAGAAATGAACCAGACCGCCCGCGGATGTCCGCGGGCAATAGAAAACGCTTTCCCACCCCCACCCAAAGGCGGAAGGGTTGGGAAAAAAATTGATGGATCAGTGGCGTTGATTGAGCAATTGGTCAATGTTGGCCGACTCGTGGACCAAGGGGGATTGGGTGGAGGATAGGATGAGTGAAGGGATTGGTGGTAATTGAGAGGTTTGGTCAAAGTTGTTGAGGATTGATTGGTGAGGATCCAAGCTTGGGAAACAGACATCCTCCTCTGGGGGGGGGGGGTAGGTGGAAGTGAGTGGGTAGACTGGATGAAGATAAGTTAGATTGATTGAGTGGACCAAAGGGATGGGTTGAGATCAGATGGGAGTTGGAGGGGGCGGTGAGTAGATGGATTGGGGATGGATTTGATGATGGATGAGGACTAGTGGGAGGAGGGGGTTGAGGGATGAGTTGAAAGGGATCAATCCTTGGGAGGTTCAATGAGGATGGTCTGGATTGATTGTGGTCAACTTGAGTGATGATTGGGTTCAAATCAAGAGGGAGAGGAGGATCAAGGATGGATCATGATGGGATGGGGTTGGTGTTGTTGGAGTTAGGTAGGGATTGAAGGTAGGAGGAGGAGGAGCTGTTGAGATCAATGGATAGGCTAGGATGATGGTTGAGGATGGTAGGATTGAGTTGAGGTTGATGGTCCATGAAGGCATTGGAACTGTTGGAGTGATGACTATTGTGAGAACTGGGACTAGTACTAGGATGAGCCCTGAGGTGATTATTGGTTGTTGTCTGTAGTTCTACCAGTCGACAAGATGATCTTGGGTCAATGAGGGAGGATGATGGGGTGTGATGATGATGGAGATATCTTGGGCAGAGCGGGTCTTGGCCCGTGCGTTTGGCCAAAAGGAAGGGGGGAACAAAGAGAGAAGGGGTCAAATGCAATTCCTAGGTGATGAGACTAAGAGAGGCCTGTCCTAGGCCACTGGGACATAGGAATGTTTGGCAGGATGAGGAAATTGGAGGAGTGATACTGATAAAAAAAAATTCTGATTTTTTTTTTTTTGGATAAATGACACCTAAATAAAGGAATCGTAGAAAAAAATTTTGAATTTTCCGCATCTGGTCCAGGGTGTCCAGATTTTGTCAACACACCGGCTAGAGCACCCCCTCACCAAATTAACCTTTAACCCTACTCACATCCTCCCCAGATTCATGGCTTTCCCCAGCGGTTTGTAGCCTCTTGCTCGTTCAAAGCGGCGTGTTGAGCACGGGCTCCTCTTCAGCCAAAGAGCCTGATCCCTCTTCCAATCCTGAACCACCGGCACCATCCCCTGCATCTGAGCCATTGCCAGCCGTCTTGTCAAAGGAGGTGGAGCCGCGTGCAAAGAAGCGTTTTACATGCAAAGCTGCGGCCTTCCGTTTGAGCAGAGCCCCATCCAATTCCTCAAGCTGAGAACCCCCTCCCTTAAACTTGGATGCCACGCGGAAGGGGCCGTTCCATTGGTTGGCAAAAAGCTTACCCCACTGGGACTCCAGAATCCAGTTGTACAGCAAAGACCAAGTCCCCCTTCTGCAATGGATCCCGGAGGCAAGGGGAAGAATGCTTGTCTCAATAGCGGACCGACGCCATCCTAGTCTTCTACAACCTTTCTGCGGCCTTTGCCAGGGTCTTGTCCCGTTGGAGAAGCTTTTTGGCGCGCTCCTCCACAAGCTCCGCGGAGGTCTTCACCTTCTACCAGTCCAGGCCCAAGAAGGTTTCCAGCTCAATTTCCACCGGAAGCACCGGATGCTGTCCATAGAGAATATTGTAACGCAAGTAGCCCGTCAAGCGTTTGAACAAGATCCCGTCTGCAAAGAGGACCTCCGGAAGGGCCTCAAACCACCCCTTGCCGTCCTCACCGCACATTTTTACAAGGGTGTCCTTGATAGGCTGATGGCCGCGTTTGATCATCCTGGCGCCCTCTGGATAGTAGTCCGTGACCCGCCCAAACTTAGCTTCACAATTTGGGACCAGCGTCATCAGACAACCCCGGAAATCCGCGCCTCCGTTGAAGGTGACCAGAAAAAGCAAACCATACCATGCAAACCAATCTTCCTCTAGAAACTGAGCAACCTTCTACGCCAACAACTTCACCAGAGGACAATCCTTGACCAAACCCAATTAATTGTCCCGCGCGACCAGCAGGTACGCGAAATTTCCTGCCTTTATGTGGACTACCTCAAGGGAGACCCGCCCAAACAACGGGTCCTCCCCCATAGGGTGACCCACCTCCCTGGGCAGCCTAGAGCTCCGCCATTGACACGCTTCACAAGACTTCACCCATTCATGCACTGCGCGCACCACCCCCAGCCACCAGAACCATGCTTTCACCCGCCTCCGCATTTCAATCTTGCCCCGGTGGCCAAGGTTGTCATGAAGACACCTCAGGATCATTGCCCGGTCCTTCCTTGATGTTGCAACCACCAAAGGCAATGGGGTACTCTGCTGCCACAGCTTCCCTTCCTGCAAGTAGAAGTTGGTTGTCTGCCACTTCAGCCCATCAAATTACCGCCCCTGACGTACCCTCAATAAACAAAAGATCCTGCAAAAATGATCACAAGGTTGCGTAACGCCCGGACTGCTGCAGCCGAAGAATGACCTCCGCCTCCACCATACCTACGCGGATAACCAGAGACTCCTCATCCAGGGATACTGCCCCCTCAAACAGGTCCTCCCGCGGATACCGCAACAGCCCGTTGGGCATTTTGAACGCCTTCCCCGGAACATGAACCACTCCAAAAGTGAAGAGCTGAAGAAACGCCACCAACCTAGTCATAGGAGCTTTCAGAAGCTTTGGAGAATTGATCATCCGCGCCAGGGCCTCCGCATCAACCAACAGCTCAAAGCGTACCCCCAAAATCAGGTGCTGAAGTCTCCGCACAATTTTGGTGACCCCCCATAATTCCAGTTCCGGCTGCAAATATTAACTCTCCGTCGCGGTAAACGTCACACACTCTTAGAGAACCGGCCTGTCCTTACCATCCTCTTCCTGCGTCAGGACACAGCCTGCGCCAAACTTGCTAGAGTTGACAGCCAAGCTGATCCCTGCCGCGTTTTAGTCAAGGTCCCGGAGGACAATGTTGCCTCCCACAGTCTCTTTGAGCTTTGCAAAGGAAGCATCACACCTTTCCATCCATTCCCACACCCCGCCCTTCCATGTTAGCGCCCGCAGGGGACTTGCAACTTCTGCGAACCGCTCAATGAACATGCAAACGTAACTGGAAAGTCCCAGGAATTGGAGGATATGCAAAGGCGTCCGCGGGGTTGGCCATTCAAGGACTTTATTCCATTTCTTCTCGGCAATTCTTCTTCCGTCAAAAGCCACCACATGTCCTAGCACTTCCAGCGCCGGAACACAAACTGCCAACTTGCTCCCCAACATTGTAAGCCCTGCTTCCTCAATCCAGAACAAGACCCTCTCTGTCAGCCTCCTGGATGCCAAGACCCTTGCTATCCTTTAGCTACCAGAGGTGATAGAATAAATCATAAATATATTATTTAATAAATGCAGCAAAAATACGTAAAATATTTGGATCAAGCTTATTGCAAGGTTAAGTGGTTTGGTTATGGTTTATTTCTTTAAATAAATATGAATAAATTGATTATTAAATATTTTTATAGAGGGGCCACAATTATATTGGGGATATTTAACACCTCTCTTCAGGGATTTCAGTATGAAAACATGTATTCCTGGTTACTTTGGTCTCTTTAGTTTAAAGGATATTTTACTCAAAGATAATACGTATATAAAATACACGGTGGAGTGGAAGGGCCTTGTAGCCAAGCTGCCACGACAGAGAAAGGATAATAAAACTCACTGGTATAATATTAAATCCTTTGTGTATCTGTTTGATATGTGCACAGATGGGTTAAACCTGTATACTTGGGTATAAGGTTGTTCAGCAGTTTTAATTGATAAAAAGAGGTTGAGGGCGGATATTATTGATCAGACTAAGCCATAAATCACTTACTTATCTCTTATAAGTATTTGATTAACTTGGCAACATGTCTGGATATAAATATAACTGGGTCTCTGCCCATCAATATCCTCAAAAAGAGCTCTTTATTTATAGCTTTTGGAGTCCCAATATTGTCCTTCTGAGGGTCACAGGGGCTCAAAGGGACGGAAACTGAGGCTAGCAGGGTAACCATTGATAGCATGTCACTTGACCCTTGGTGCTATAGCATGGGTAGCATCTAATTCCTCAGGATAGGGGAATTATTCTTCTTTATAATAGAAATTAGGAGGTGAGAATAACACTAATCTGTCCTATTTATGTATTATTTAATTAATTATCCTTAGTAAATGTTCCCAGTAATTTAATAATTATATAAATAGACATTTCTCCGGAAATCCTGATGTCAGGTGAGTTCTCATTATGTATTATATAACTGGATTAAAATTCATAATATTGATTTTACTCCTTATTTTTAAGTTCCAGTTGATTTACTCACATAATTAATTAAAAATATAAGTCATGGGAATTCATGTAATATGGTTACATCATTAGTTTTCTTAGTATGTCAAAAAGATATTGATCTCTAGAAAACCTCATAAAAGTATATTAAAGTATTTTCATATATTTTTAGAAGGGTCATTGTCTTATTTTCGACATTTTTGGTACTTTGAATTATATTAATTAAAAAATACGTATAAGGATTATTGAAGTATTTTTATATAATATTATGTATTTTTAGACTATCTACTATCCACGGGAACATTTATTACATATGTAGAATGTTTCCGTGTGGGTTGTAGCATGTTTACGCAGTGCCTGAGCCTCTCAGGCCGCCTGTCACTCTTTCAACCCGTAGTCCCGCAGCTGCATACTTGTCAGAGGCCCAGGGATGCGTACACAACCTTGACAGAGTGACAGGGCTGTATCTCAGCCGCGCCCAGGTGCATTGGCTGCCGCAGCTGTGTGCGGGAATTGTGACAAAACACATCTCCGTCCGTAACTCCTAAAATATACACAACACCTCAGTTACGACTGAATTTTAGGTGTGAAACCTATACGTGACAATGTGTGTGAAATATTTAATTGACCAAAAACTCAATAGTAGAGCCTTATTATTTTGGTCTTTCTTTCCTTAATTATTTAAAAATATAAGGAGTTGGATTTCAAGGGTGGGGTCAGTGAGTGACCCTACCTAATTTTGGGTGGAGCATCTATTTCTGTAATAATATTTATGTTTTCCTACTCCTTCTCAGGTTAATTATATTATTATTATTTTTATTTTATTTTTGTTACTTTTGCAGCTTGCTCTGCAGTAGTAGAAAGCTGACACGCTCTAATGTCTGCGCATACTCCCAGATGAAGCGGTGGATCTTTGAGGCTTCTTCCAACACCGGGCACCCATAATCCATCTTTGGTCCCTTGATGCCCGCGTTGTTGATGAAAATCAGAACCCCTTGCGGAATGTTGTCCCGCAGAATCCACCTCATCTGGGCCCAATAAACCGCCACCAAGTTTTTTGCACCCTGCAGCAACTGCGTTAGCTGCATCCTCCCCAATCCTGTCTCAAACTCGGTCAACGGCCGCGAGTTGGGATGGAGCTCGCGCTGATGATACCCCCCCATTACATCGACCAATCCGTAACACGCGCACCCTGCCATTGATTCCAGGAACTTTTCCACACGCGGAGGCAATCTTGCATCCCAGATGGTGAATGAGTTAATCTGCTGCAGATTTTGAAAAATTCCAAGCAAATTTCCATCCTGCTTCATGAACGCAAAGATTGGGCTAGAGTGGCTCAATGTGGACTGCTTGTACAGCCATGTCCTTACGCGCTCCCGGACCAGTTCCAACAAGGGTTCCCGCATGGTCCAAGGGATTGGGATTGGCTTTATCTGCCAGGGCTCGTGCAGCACCATGGGGATCACATAGGGATTGCCAACCTCCTTCCTCAGCAATCTGCGCTTGTCAGGCCCAAAGGCAAGGGCTTTTTTGCAGAGCACCAACACCGATGCCAGAAAATCCTTCTCCTCCACACTCAACCACTCCGTCAGTCCAAAATTAAGAACCTCGATCCCCTCATCCGTGATCCGCGCCAACCTGGTTACCCACCCAGACATTTTTAATGGACTTACCCAGGGGTCCTGAGACCAGGAGATTGGCCTTAGAGGCCCTTTCAGTCCCTGCGGCATTGGCTTGTACAGGGGCCAAACCTTTTGTGCCACGGGATTGTATTTACCCGCGTTGCACCTGACCATCCTCACGCGTCCACCATTGTCCTTGTGATTCCTGGCAATAATCAACCCGCAGCTCTCGCCTTTGCTCACAAGTGTGGCACTATGGTGGGGTTTTTGAAACACAGTGCCTTCTGATTATGCATACTGAGGAAGAGGACTTAATTCTGCCGCCCCCGCCCTCAGCGCGCTTCCTTCCCCCTCCTGCTCCTTCCTAGTTGACTGCCCGCACCAAACCGGAGCCTGTCCTGTGCAGTACCCGCGGTTGACTAGGCAAAATCCTCCATGGGGCAACCCTCAGGGTCATCCCCTCCGTCAGATCCTGCCTCTTTGCCAGCCGCCACTGGCCACACCCATTTCCCCTTCCCATGGTCTTCCACTGCTAGTGCCTCCGTCCATTCCTCCATGTTAAACATTATTTGGGCCCGGAACCCAAACATAAACGGTTGACCCAAAATTACGTTGCCGCAATCAACCAAGAGAAACAACAGCAACTTCCAGACCTTTGCAAACTCCACCTCCTCTTCCTCCACCACCCCATCCACCCAACATCCCTCTCCGTTGAGAACCCGCAGTCCCATAGCACACCTCCTTTGAACCAGCCCCAACTCATCCACCAAATTTGACGGAAGCAGATTGACCGTCCACACCTTCCTGCCCGCAATCTTCATTGGGACAGAGGAAAGCGGCACCAACACAGCTTTGGATTGTCAAAGCTTGCATTCCCCTTCCTCCCCCACTATGTTTACACGCTGCACCCTTGCTGGAACCCTGCCGCCCCCGTGCTCCCTCAGCCCTTGAACCATTTCCTCGACAACCACCAGGGAGGCTGCGGCCAGCTCTTGCAGCGGGAGGATTGTTGGTGCCTTGCTACCCATCAACTTTTGCACAATTTACATGGCCTTTCTCTTTCCTCAGAGCTGGTCAATGGCGCATTGCCTACCAGCCCTTGCGTTCCAGTTTTTGGGGTGTGGGTCAATGCCTGCTCTCTGAAATCCACATCCATCTTCTCCAACACAAAATCCGCTTGTTCAACGCCAATGCCCTAACCTCCACCTCCACACAGGGAGATTGCCACGTATCAGGCCCGGTAACAATCCCAAGTGACACCCGAGTGGCCCCTGAGGGCTGGGCTCTTGCCCTAACCTGCTCCACCGGAGGTGGCTGAACGGCCCCCAGATCCACCGGCTTTCCCGTTGGGAATATGTAAGTTGGCCAGGACGTGCGGACCAACCCCTTGTCCATGTCCTTGGTAAGTTCCGCGCAACCAGACTTCCAGTGACCTTTATCGCTGCAATAGGTGCACAAAAAAACCAAAAAACGGCTTGACGGCCCGCTACTGGGCTGGATGCCCCCCACATGTGAGGCGGTACTCCGGGTGGAGGAGGAGGAGGCGGAGCCGTTGGTGGGGCTGCTATCCAATTCAGAAGTATACGTAGGTCCCGTAACATATCTGTTACCTCGTTCACTGGTACTTCCATTGACTGCAAAGGGGCTGCCGGACGCTCCGTTGCTGGTGGGCCCGTGGGCAGTACCTGCGTCATAGCCTGAGTGGAATAGGGCGTTTGTTGCCTTGAAACCGCTGGGAACAACCTGGCTGTATTTTCAATCAGTTCTTCCAAATTGATCTTGCTTTCTACCACCTGGTTGATCACGCTTAGTTTTGGAAGAAGCGCAACACTCCAATCCACTGACTGCAATACCAACCCATGTTTGAATAGATACTGCTGGACCTGCGCACAAAGTTGCGGCGCAAGCCCGCCTAGAAACGCCCGCTTGATTTCCCCTGTTTGACCCGCTACCACCTGGTTCTTCTCTAGGTAACTGTAGATGCAGTCAAACGTAGATTTGTATTCAGAAAAATCACTCCTGTCCGCACCCCACCTCGCAAAATTGCCTCTGCCGCCGCCTGCTCAAAGTCCGTCTCCTGGAAGGGGGGCTCACGCGTCCCCCACCTTGCCATCATCTTGTTCCGGAGCCTTTCCCAGTCTTGGTCCTTGTAGCAGGACATATCCTCCACATCCCTAAGTTTATTCTTGTCCATGATAAAGAGGACAACCATACGGACCTTATTCTTTCCTGTTGCGTGTTTGGAGTTCGCAATATCCTCGAACATTTCCAGAAAGCGCCCGATATCCGCGGTGTTGAACCGGAGATGAGGGAAGTTCTGTGGCCTAAGCCATACCCGTTGTGAAGCCTCAGCCGCCTCCAAAGGCTCCAACCAAGGAGGATCAAAACTTCCAGACCAAGTAGTTGGTGTTGGTGGAGGTGTCGGCCCGCCAGCTCCCAACCGGAGAGGGAAGGAAGGTGGGACATTTAATCCTGTAGTAATTGTTGGCAAAATTGCACCCGCTAGCTTTGAGAGACCTAGACAACAGATTTTTCCCGGCCAGACCCCCAGATGTGGAAACAAGAGGGGTGATACCCCCAAAGTTATTCTCAGGTTCCAGAATTTATTGGTCTAAGCGTCTGTAAGGAGATTGGATGCAATGAGTTTAAGAATAGAGAGAGTGATGATAAGATAAATTCCTTCCTTCCAATCCTTCTTATACCATTTCCTGGCGGTCTGGTGATATGAACTATATGATATGTATGGTAATCCAATAGCCTCCCCCCCAACCCAGAGTTGAGAGTGAGGTATTTTTGAGTCCTCCTTCTCAACCCTAACCTAGGTACAACCACAAGCAGCAAGATAGATGAAAACATAACCCCAAGTACAGAACCCTAGCTCCACCCTAACCCTACCACATACCACCCACCCTGTCCAAAACCCTCCCCTTTGATATCAAGTACTTCTGGTTTGTCCTTCTCATGGCGGGCCCTCCGCCATGCCCTACTTGGAGCTTCCCGGGTTTATCCGTCCGTGCGGGCCTGCGGATCCGGTGATCCGTGAGTTGGCCCGCGCTTATGCCCGTGCAAACCTCCCAGGCGCGTATAACCCCCCATTGCCCCGCCCTTGCCTTCCAGAATAGCCCCACGCGAGCTTGTTTGGGCCAGCTCCATCACTTGTTCTGCGTTCCCTGGGCAGTTTGCGGCCCGGTGCCGCCCCCCAGAGTAGGCCCAACCCGCACCTGGTGCCAAGCCCCGCAATCCCTGCTGATGAGCCCTCAACCGCTGCTGCTGAGCCCGCAGCAGGAACTGCTGAGACCGTGCACACCCCAAATTCTGAGCCCAACCTACCAAACTGCTGAGCTCGCAGCCTGCAACGCAGCTCCCGATCCAAGGTTATAAATACAACACCACACCGGTTGCCTTGCTGCAACTGGCCCAGCCACCATATTTGGTGGGGGGGTGATCAGGTCCCTCCCACCATGACCGGTTGCTGGCTGGTTCAACCCAGCCAGCCATCCCCCTCCTCCTTGCAATGGAAAGCAAGGGGAGGGGGAGGAGCCGGGGCCATTGGCCCCAGCCCTGCGGCCGCCACCCAGCGCAGCAGCTGCAATTGGCTCAACAGCCGCGACTGGGGTGGGGGGAGTCCATTTTGAGTCCCTCTGCCCCCTACAATTGCCCTGCATGGGCCGTTGGGCCCCATAAATGGGCTGTAAGCAAAAACAGCGTCCCTAAACGGGCCCCAACACGGGGAGCAGCCCCAAATGGGCTGCAAGACGGGTGGCGGCCACTAATGGGCCGTCCTAAGCCCAAAAACTGAGTTCAACATACTTTGGCAGGCCAGTCCGCCTGGCCAAGTAAGTCCAAAATAAACCTTGGGCCCAATTATGCCCATAGAAGCCCATCTGGCTGTATTTGCCCATATACCCCACCAGGCCCTTTAGGGCCTGTGTACCAATAGGCTTGTTTCATGCGTTTTGAGACCAGTTTCCCCAAATCCGTTACATCCACACAGGCACGTATGATCTGTGTGTGTGTCCAATGGGCCGCAGAGGCCCACATGTGCATCCCATCTGGATTACACTCAGACATAGCACACACGTAAGTGCATACGTATTTTCACACAACCACCAGTACTTCCCACCCTGGAACCTTCAAATCTCCTTTGATGATTACACCTTAAAAATTCAAAGGCAATAATCCCACCAATCTCAGAACCTTCCTTAAAGATTGTGAAATCATCTTTGAAAATAAAAAAGGAACATTTAATGTGGATCAAAGGAAATTTTCATTTGCAATATCCTACCTTTCTGGAAATTCAAAATTTTGCATCCAACTCTACCTGGCTCATCTTTCCAATCACTAGCCCCCCTTCCTCCTCAACTCCTAACTACTTCAAAGAGCAGCTTCATACCCTGTTTGGTTGCAGACTTTAATTTTCAAAAGTAAAAAAGTAACTGGTAAATTTAAAAATGAAGCACTTTGTATAGGCTTCCACCCACATCACAGAATTTTTATCCCCAAGGACCAATTTCTCTGGATGGTCTTATAAAGCATTCTACTTAATTTTTTTAAAAATTTTCCCTTGTAAAATCATAGACAAACTTTCTGGGTGGGAGAGTTCCCAAGAAACTCTTCAAGAACTCATGTAAATTTTTTTAGACAAAAACATCTGGTAAAATGAAAGAGTCAAGGATAAGTCTTCTCAATCCAAAACCATGGCTCATTTTAATCTCAAGATAACCCAACTCAGGCTGAAAAGGGAAAATTAAAGGCCAAGAATCAGGAAAAGTCTGCACACAAGCCATCTTCCTCCACAAAAACTACCTTGGTCTTAGGTCCTTATGGAAAGCTCAAGGCTTAAAAGAAGTCAAGAAGAGAGAAAGGTGGGTTATGTATGAATTTTTTTGCGAAGCACAAGATGGAAAACTTTAAAAAGAAGCCTGTCAATAAATTTCCTTCTGACTTGAGTTCCTCTAATATTACCAAAAGGCAAAAAAATTAGGTGGTATTTCTGTTTTACTCAAGTGATATCACCCTATTCATTTTAGGGTACAAAATATTCAAAAAATTTACTCTGAATAAATTTATAAAGGCTTAAATTTCATTCTTAGTCACCAATAATTTGATGATATTATTTTGATTGATTCATGTGCAACTCAATATGTAATGGCTAATAACATGGTCCTAAATTATTCATTGCATTCCATTCTCTTGGGCTAACCTATTCCTCTTTTAAATTTCAGTCCCAAAGAATCACACTCTAAAATTATTAATCACAAGTTAAACTGGGTGTTCTCAATTCCTTCTTTTCCTTGATTTTAATGGGAATTCCTTCTAGTGAATGCACCATTCTCTGAAGAAATTGTTTTTGTGATCAACTTTCTTCATCACTTGAATCAAGAATTGAGTTGAAACCCAGAGCTGATCACCCAAGATTTAAGCTAAACAAAAAACTTTCCTCCATCTCTGTCAAACTCTGCCTTTGGCATTGCAGCCCAATCAAATTTTTCTCATTCAGAACCTTTGCATCCTCCTCAAAACAGAACCAAATTCCCTTTTATTTCAACACTAGCCCACCTTTCTTGGATTTTTTCTGACCCCCTGACTATTTCTTTGGAGAAAGAATACAGGGATCCATCCTTGAATATCATGCAATTGTTTACCTCCTCTAACAATTATATTACCCCCTACAATTATAATTCAGCCAAATGGGGCAAGTTTGGCATTTGAAAAAACTCCAAAGAATTACAAAAAATGTTGGAGAAATTAGCTGCTTATCAAAATTCTTTTATAGATTTTTTCTCCAAGTTGAAATCATGTCAACTTCCTCTTCACTGAGATTACAATCACCATTTTGAACTGGAAGGTTCTTTCCCTCTAGTTGGGCCAATCTAATTGATATAATATTGAAAATTAAACCCAAAAATCCTACATAGCAGAGAATTTGGAGAAAATTTTCATCCATTCCAGCACTTTAAGCACTGGAGCATCTGTTGGTTTTTTCAAAATGAAGTACAGGAGTCTGAATTTGTGTGGTGATTATTTCAAACTTAATTCTTTCACCAAGAAGAATCATTAACCCCTTCCTCCAATGACTGCCTTAATTAATATTTATTCAGGTTCTTCTTTCTTAACCTAGATTGACCTCAGAGAATCTTAAAATCTTCTGTGCATCAAGGAAGGAGACAAGCATTTTAAAGGATTTGTATCTCAATTTGGAAGCTGTGAATACTTTGTTATGACTTTTTAAGTGAATAATTCCCCATGTTCCTTACATAATCTTATCAATGAAATACTTGCTGATCTCCTCACAATTGATTTTGTGTTTTACCTTTAAAATATTCTTATCTTCTCCAAAACCCAACAGGAACACACTACCCATGTGTGTGAATTACTAAATTTTGGATTTCTGAAAAGTTGAATTCAAAATATAAGGAATTAAGAGGGCTGAGGAAGAAACACAATCAGTTAGGCAGTCAAAGAAACAAGAAAGAGCTGGTGAAAAAAAATCAAGGAACAAAACAGCATGAGGAAGACAGAGAAGGTGAATATCTGAGGAAAAGAGTGTTGACAACTGAGAAAAGATTGGCTTTAGTTGGGAGTAAAAATTGAATAAGTAAAGACATTGGAAGGCTTGTAGGAGTTGGGTATTTTGATGTTTGTGGAAGTCTTACAAAGCAAGGATGACAGGATAAGTCAGTGGAAAATTTGAATCAAAGAGATTTGGGTTATCAATTTGAAGTTTTAATTATGTGCTGAGACAACTAAGAGAAGAGGCAAGAGTAAGAAGAATGAGAAAAGAAAGGAAGAAAGGAGATTGAGAAAACAACTAGCAGATCTGATGCCAAATAATAGAATCAAAGGCAGAAATTGAAGACAGGAAAAGGAGTTGAGACACTCTAACTTCCCCTGGGGATTTCTGGTAGGAGATTCTTGTGTATGTGACGTTGAGAGGAGTTAAATGTTGGTAAAGTTATAAAAAAAAACGTGGCTGGTAACACTGAAGGTTGATTACTGTGACCTAAGAACAAATAAGGGATGTGAGATTTTTGAGCAAGGCAAGAAGCAATGCTTTGTTCAAACCATTGGCTTTCATTTTGGACAAGGAAATGGGTTCAATGACAATATTTTCAAGCTTCAGATCTTTGCACAATCTTTTGGTCTCAATGTTGATATTCCTTGTTTTTGAATTTCATCCAAAATTATTTAACTTTTCATGCAGGCCTTTGTTGTCAATGAGGTGTTTGCTTGGTTCAACATCCTTTTTCCATAGCTTGGATACCAGCGCCTGCATTCAGATTGTTTCAAGGAAAGAGTTGACAACATTATTCAGTTCAGCTTCTGTGGTGGAGTGATTTAAATTTTGTTGGCAGTAGCTGCTGTAAAAGTGAAAAGAGCTTGAGCTCTGGTTAAATTAAAGGTAAAGAGAAATGAATGAAAAGGAGCTTATAACGTCAAGAGTAACGGAACTGAGAACAGGAGGAAAAGGACACTCCGGTTGATTTATTGGCTAAACAGATGATCAATTCCACTTGAGAGCACTGGTGTTTATATAGACTAAATACGCTATAGGCTGACAAGTGGTTGAGTACAAAATGAATAATGTAAAATTAGCATAAGCAGTTTAAGTGACATGGTAAGTAGAATGCTATGACTAAAGAGTCTGATAGCCATGACTAAACAGTCTGATAATCACAATAGTACAAAAAAGCCCAGTTACATTTTACCTGTTGTTTTAGTACTTGAAGGTTAACAATAATAAGATCAAATCAATCCAATCAATGGTACTCTAAACTCCAGTGAAAGTCACATAAATGAAAACTCAAACTCTAACAGCTGCTGCAGGAGATAAGCAATTCAAACGGGAGGGATACATTGCCAGATTGAGAGTTCCTTGTTTTCAGTTTGTTGCTCCAGGTGGCATTTCTGTAACAGAGTATTTAAGTGCTTGGGTTCTTGAATTTGAGAGTGAGCTTGAGGTTTTTAGTTGCTTTGAGGTACTTCCAGCATCATTTTACTTCTTGGAAATCTTGAATTCCAGACTTTTCACAGAATCGTGCAAGGCTAAAAACTGCAAGGCTGAGATTTGGTTTGTTCAGACAAGCTATCTACTTCATAAGAAATACTTCTGAGTGGTAGTTGATCCCACAAGATTTGAATTCATCATGTTCCTTTTCTGAAGTGGGTGAGATATTGATATTGGCTGTAAGTGTTATTGATGAGGGGTTGCAGTGAGTGATATTTAGTTCTTCAAGTCCATGGTTGATGTGTTTTTGTTCATATAGGAGAAACTTATATCTGATTTTCTCATATTTCACCCCCAGAATTCTATTTTGTTTGTGATGAGAGGAATCCAGAAATATTTTGAGGAAGGAGGCTTGAAATTTGTCACCAGTTCCAACCAGAATCAGTCATCTATGTGAAAGAAGAGGATTGCTTTGTTTCTGGAGTGAATGTAGAGACAGGGATCCCAGATGGACTCACAAAACCCTTGCTCAGAGATCCAAGAGGTGAGAGTATGAAACCATTCTTCTGGCGCTTGTTTCAACCATCAGAGGAACTTTTCTAGGATAAGATACTTCAAGTTTCTTTTGGAGACTTTGGGCCGCTTGATTATGAATTTATTGGAGAGAGGAGCATGGATAAACATGATTTTAACTTCAAATAACATGACAGGAAGGGAATGAAATAGGCCAAACAGCATTTCAATGCGGGCAGAAGCATCCTTTCCAATAGGGGAGAATGTGTCATGATAGTCAATTCTCTAAATTTGCTTGAAGCCTTGGACACAGATGCAAATTTTGTAAACAAGAGGATCCCCATGGAATTTTTCTTTGAGATGGTAGACCCAGGTTGTGTTTAGGAGATTGACTAGTTCAGGTCCATTTTAATCTTCCCAAAATTGAAGTTTTTTGATGCCTTCAAGCTCTGAATCCATGGATGAAACCAATTTCAGATGATCTGGGCACCTCTTTGCTTGTTTGTAAGATCTGGGAAAAAATAATGATAATACCCATATTTCTAAGGTGGATTGAGAGCGGATTGGTCTCAAAGTTTATAGGAGCGGGGTTAAGCAGGATGTCCACTTCTTTTGAAGATTCTGAGGATGAGTTGGATTTATTTTATTCAATAGTTTGGTGAGAGAGGATTCCAGGGGAGAGAAAATAGAAAAGAATTTTTTGGAAGAATTGGGAGGAACGTCCTCAGATTGAGAATATTGGTTGAGAGAAAGAGTAATTTTTTTTTTTTTTGTTGAGGGAGGGTTTTTTTTCAGATGAGGATAGGGAGGAATGAGAATTAGAGTGGGAATCATTCTTGATTATTATCTTGAAATTCTTAGAGGAAATGATGGAGTTTTCATGTTTGATAATTTGATAGGATAGAAATTGTGGATTTTAACCCACAAGGGTCCCAGTCAAGCCACAAACTTTTAATTTTTCCCCATAAGAAATTTTGGTGTTGGGATACACTACCTTTCAACCAATATGGTAGAAGTAGCTGTATGGAAGAGTTTTGTTAGTGAAAATTTGGAAAGGATAGGGAGCATTGGGGAAATTTGGAATTTGATTGAGATTAAGGCAGGATATTTTGAAAATTTTGGCCCAGAGATTTTGAGGTAGTTTTGAGCTTTGAAGAATGGTGTGCATGGATTTGGTTAAAGTGCAATTGAATGTTTTGATCTTGCCTTTATGTTTTTGATTGGACGTTTCTGTAAAAATATGTTTAATTGAGTTTGTTTTGAAGAATTCTTCAATTCCAGCTGAGGTGAAATTTCTGCCACCGTTGCTACAGATGGTGGAAGTTAATTGTTTTTGTTTTTCAATTTTTAGTATGGTCTTGAGTTCAGGACCAGCCTTGGATTTGTCTTGGAGAGTTATGGAAGAATTGTATCCAGAAACATTATCAACCACTGACATAATGTGATTTATTTTGTTTCTAGATGGGGGTTAATTGGGCGGATGAGGTCAATATGATGTTTTTTGTAGGTTTTAGACAGGGAAGTGGAAGAGTTTTTGAAGAATTACTTGGTGATTTTGGAGAAGACACAGAATTTTCACTGGAATTGAGAGAAAGTTCTGTGATTAAATTTTTGAGGGAATAAGGACTGAGGTGTATGAGTGATTGATGGAGGTATTTTATCTTTTTGGAATTTAGATTTTTGTGTAAGGGAGCACAGCTTGAGATAATTTCCAAGAATTGCAGGAGAAAGAAGAGCAAATAGATTTCCTTCAATGAAGCCTGATAAGATGGGGGAGTTTTGCAACTGAGCTTGAATTGGTTACTGGAGGATGAGAGGAAACAGTTTTTGTTAGAGATTAACTCTCCGGGACTGATTAGATTTTTGACAAAATTGGTTCAAAAGAAGAAGTTGGATAGGGTTACTTGGGAGTTCCTCCAGGTATGTTTTACAGTAAATTTTCCTTTGATTGGAAGTTTTTCACATTCCTTTTCTGTGCCAATGGATTCTTTGTAGGAGCAGAGTTTGAAATTGGTGAAAAATTCTTTAGATTTGAACATATGGCACAAGGCCCTGGATTCTGAGATTAATCTATTTTTTGGATTGACATATTAAATCCACACGGTGAGAAGACAGTGGTCATTTGCAACTTCCTTGGGTTTGGAGTTAGATTTTACTTGCGCTCTCCAGTTTGCTTGGTCTTCTTTCCACCAGTTGGGAGCTAGGTACTCATGTTTGTGCCATTATTTATCCCCTGATTGATTGGGATAATGGGGGTTGTGGTATCCTATTTTGCATCAAAGATCTTGAGGAATTTGTTTCTTGATATTTTTGGAGGCAACAAGGGCATTTTTGGTAAGTTAAGTTTATTTAAATTTCAATTTTTTTTTGTGGTCTAGTTTTGTAAGGTGATTAAGCAAAAGATCAACGGATACATATTTATTGGAATGCATGATTTTTTAGCGTAAGGAGTGGATAGAAGAAGGGAACTTGAAGAGGATAAGATAGGAAAAAATTTCATTGGGGAGATCAATTCCTACATTGATTAGCTTCTTTAGGGAGATTTTGTTTTTTGTAATGGATTTATTGATGGAGTTGGGCTTAAATTGATGATATAGGAATTTGCTGAAAATCCTAGCTTTATTTGCAGTATGAGAAGAGGCAAAACTTTCCTTGATGGTCTCCCACAGTAAATTGGCAGATGAGATTTTCAAGGGTGTAATAATGTTGTTTTGAGTGACAGAGTCGATTTTAGAGATGATTATTACTCTATTTTGCTTTTAATCAGTGGGGTTGAGGATCTTGGTCTTGTCTTCTGGAGAGTTCTTTAATCCCTTGATTTCTACAGAAATGGTCATCTGTTCCATCCATAATGAATAATTCTTGTCCATCAAGATGAGAATTGCCTCAAGAGCAGCTTTTAGAATTATTTGTTGTAAAACTTTGTTGCTTGTTTTTGTTAAATGATATGAAATTTACTGAGATGATAATTCATTTTTGGAGGGATTAGGTAAAATCTGGAGACAAGCAGTAAGAAAGGTTGAGAAAAAAAGAAGACAGGAAGAAGAGATGATGAAGAAATGAATTGAAAGAAGAGAAAAAATCATACCAGATAGTCAAAGTTCTGAGCTGGGAAATGAGGATTTGGGCAAGTTGCAATGTTGGCAAGAATTTAATTTTGACGGCTAGGAGTTGAAGTTGTTGGATCAAGTTAATTTGAAAGAAAGAAGAGTAGAAAGGAAAAAGAAGGAAATGGAAAATAGCAAGAATAGAAAGAGAAGAAAAAATGAAAGAGATTGATGAAAGATGAAGACAGTAAATGAAAGATGAAGACAGTAGATGAAAGAGATCATGACCCTTTAGCGGTCCTCTTGGTGAACCCAAGGCAAGCCATGGATGTTGTTGTGCTGGCGCAGTCAGCTGGTTGCACAGGGATGAGTGCGCTTGCGGGGTGCTCATTGATTGGGATTGGGAAGTGGACCAGGACTTGAATGAGTGCTAGTTGTGATGATGGAGGAAGGAGAAGATTGGAAACCCCTTGTGGCTGGTAGGATTTCAGGTTAAGCAAATAAGGGATCTATGAAATTGAGGAGATTGGAAAGTGAAAGCTTGGGAAGCGCTTTTGTTAGTCCATCAGCTAACATGTTGCCTGAGGCAATGAGTTTTATCACTAGGTTATTCTTTTGCAATTCTTTGAGGATGGCTTTTGTCTTTATGTCAATGTGGCGGGTTTTGGAGTTGAAGCCAATTAACTTCAGTTTGTTGTCCAGTCCCTTATTGTCAATTTAGTTCAGGCTGGTTTGAATGGGTTTGGCTCACATTTCCAAAATGAGATCCCTCATTCAAATGGCTTTGAGATAGGAGTCAATGAGCGGATTGAGTTCAGCTTTGGTGGGTGAGTGAGTGACGTTCTGCTGAAAATAGCTGGTCCAGGAGATGGGGGAACCAAAAAGAAGTGTTAAGTGACCGGATTGACATCTCTTGTTTCCAGATTGTTGCTCCACGTAGTGTCACTGTAGCAGTGGAGTTGAGTCTTGGGATTCTTTACTACAAGGACAAGAGAGAGTTCTTTGGTAACCTTTAGATATTTCCAACATAGCTTTACCTTGTTATAATTATGGCCAGCAATTAGCTTAGGCAAATGAGCAGTATTTAAAGCAAAAGAAATGCTGGACACTGTGTGTGAATAATGGCTAATGGGGCTCTCACAATGGGGCAATATGTTGGATGAATTCGATTGGATGATGAATGAATGGATGGAAAACAGCAGGGAGAAGGGCTCCTTAAGTACAAAAGATTGGCCTCTTGTGAGCCCATGATACAACAAGCCAAAAGGCAAATTTTCCGCCCCAAAAGGGCTCTACAGGCTCTACTGGCCTTGTTACTTGGTTTGGACTAAATCAGCCCACATGGCATCAGTCCCTGTACCCTTACAACCAGCCTATTCTGGTTATTTCTGGTGTTTCCACCTCAATGGGGCTGAACCAGCCCCTTAACTGTTCAATCCCCTTGGCTGGTTGTCCTTTACAACCAGCCATGATGACCTTTATTGCCTTGTTTACGGGCTGGTTGCCTCATGCAGCCAGCCCCTGGCCCCTCAAATGGGCCAGGTGGGACCCAGGGCACACCTGGGTCCGGTCTCAGACTCACATGGGGGGGGGGGTGACCAGCGGACATGTTGTCCCCCCCCCCCTTTTTCTCTCAAATCCCTGGTGGGGGGGGTCGAATCCCCTCACCAGGGGCCCTGGGGGTCGATACCTCCAGGGCGTTGTCAAGTACGTTGGCCTGGGAGGTGATCAGGTCCCCCCAGGCCCATCGCTCCTCCCCCTCGGTAAGGGGGGGGGGGAGAGCGTCCCTGCCCTGCTCGGTCGCCTCGAACGATCGATGGTGGGGGGGTGATGAATTCCCCCCCACCTGCCGGTCGCTACCCTTGCGGCCGGCGTCGCCACCTCCTTGGGCAAGGGGGTGGTCAGGTCCCCCCTGCCCTGGCCGACCGCGCTGTCGCGGTCGGTTGCTGGCTGGTTCAACCCAGCCAGCCTGCCCCCTCCCCCTTGCGACGGCGAGCGAGGGGAGGGGGAGCGAGCCGGGGCCGCGAGCCCTGGCTCCGCGGCGCTGGTCGCCGGTCGCGACCAGCCGGGCCCGCGCGGCATCGCACCGCGCGGGATCCCTCGGCCGCGCAACAGCCCCGCGCGGGCCGTTGGGCCCCGCGTGGGCCGTGCCGAGGAACACAGGCGGCCCCGAACGGGCCGCAACGCGACTGTAGTCATTCCCTGATTGAACAAACTCCAGATACTCCTCATCTGTAGACTTCTCTAAACGAATGTTTGACTGCATGGGAGTACCAAACTCCTTTGCATCCTCTAAGCCATACTGCTTAAGAAGAGCTTCAACGTAATGGCTTTGGTCTAACTTAATACCATTCTTGCCCTTACTAACTTTCATTCCTAGCACCTGTTGTGCCAGACCAAGATCTTTTATCTTGAACTCCTTTTTGAGTGTCTCCATGACTCTCTCTTTACCATCACCAATAATGATAATGTCATCGACCCATACAAAAAAGATTGCATCCTTTCTCAAAAAAAGGCAAGGATCGGCCTCAGACTTCTTAAAACCAATCTCTATCAGTTTCTCACTCATGGTGTTATACCATGACCTAGCTGCTTGCTTCAATCCATACAGGGATCTACACAGCTTGAGGACATATTCCCCTTTATCTGCCGAAAGAAAAGTTCTAACACAGATTTTCTTCATGGTTTCTGGTTTAGTCTCTACTAACCATTCACAAAAACCATCAGGAATCGACATATAAACAGTCTCCTCCTCTCCAAGTTTTGCATTCAAGTATGCTGTTACAAAATCAGCTTGTCCGATTTCTTCACCCAACTCCAATGCCAGAGCAATGATGTACCTGAAGGTGGACAGCCTTCCAGTTGGTGAGAAAGTTTCTTGGTAATCAATACCCTCTCTCTGCTTGAAGCCCTGTGCAACACATCTAGCCTTGAACCTTTTCAAAACTCCATTTGTGTCAAACTTCTTGTTTAACACCAATCGAGACCCCACAATAGTCTTTCCTTTTGGAACAGAATCCCGCTTAACCACTTCAAAGACACTATTATTCTCTAGAGAATCAAATTCCTCAAAAATAGCACTCTTCCAGTTGGCTCTCTCATCAGAATTCATAGCTTGGCCAAAGCTATTTGGGTTAACCCTGTTACCCATTTCTGAACTCAACTCCAGGACTTCATTGAGCATACACTGTTCCTGAAATGTATCTTCCTCATATCCTGCGGCAGCATAATGGGATCTCCACTCCCCGTACCTGTCAACCGGTACTCTAACCCTACCACTCCTTCTAACCGGAGGTGGAGGCTCATCAGGTTCTGATTCCACAGAATCACCTGGAGCGGGTACTGAACCCTCTTGTGGCACGTCTGCCACCTCTTCATCTTCTGGAACCACATGTTCCACAGCTTTTGCTGGTGAAATAGGTGCTAATTCTATTTCTTGTTGTGGCTTAATCACAACGACATCTTCACTCCTTTTGAGTGGAAAGGTACTTTCGTCGAATTTTACATCCCTGCTACGGATAACCTTTCTTGTCCCTGGACAATAGATCCTATAAGATTTACTTATTAAATCATAGCCTACAAGTGCCCCTGTTCTGGCTCTAGGGTCTAATTTTCCGACCATTTCATTATGGTGGACACTATAATACACCAAGCAACCAATTGTTCTTAGGTGTGATGTTTTGGGGTACAACTTCCAAAACTGATAATGGGGGCACTTCCCATTAACACTTACAATGTTGTGCAACAGACACACCGTGCACATCAACTCAGCCCATAAGAACTTTGGCAGACCAGATTGAGACATAATAGTTCTGACTTTGTCCAGTAAAGTCCTATTCATTCTCTCAACTATTCCATTATTTTGTGGAGTACTTGCAGTAGTGACTATATGAATGATACCATAATCTTTCAACAGCCTCCCAAAATCTTTACTCACGAATTCACCCCCTCCATTGGTAATAACCCTCTTGATCTCCTTCATCAGACCATTCTGTTTCCAGACTTTGAAGATTACAGAAACCTCCTCTGTGGTCTGATCCTTAGATCGAATTGGTTTAACCCAAACATAATTAGTTGCAGTATCAACTAAATTGATGAAGTATCTTGCCCCACCAAGGGACTCTGGAGTGAATGGCCCTGCCAAATCAATGGAAAATTCCTCTCTAGGAACATCTGTGTGATCTCTACTCTTAGAGAACACATTTCTAGTCTTAGCCCCCAAGGTACAACTCTCACAGTTGCTGTCCTTTACCTTATGGCCACTTCTATTGTGAGAAACAGTGCTCAGAGCTGAGAATTTGAACAAGCTTGCACACAGAAGCTTATTCCGAACTTGTCCACTAAGAACAGTTCTCCCATTCATATCAATAACAAACCTATCTCCTTTAAGATAACAAATTTGGAAACCTTTTTTCCATAACACCCCAAGAGACACAAGGTTGTAAGGCAACTCTGGTACATAGAACACTTTATCAAAAGTAATTTGGAAACCCAGTTGATTTGCAAGAATAACTTTTCCAATTCCTTTAATCTGAATTGTTCTGCCTTTCTGACCAATATTTACAACCCCATCATAATCACTAAGATTTGAAAATAAATTTGGTTCAAAAAACATGTGATCTGTACAACCAGAATCGATCAAAACAAGAACATCCTCCTTCAATCCTCCTAGTAGGAAAGAAGCTTTATCAGTCACTGATAAGTTCTTATCTTTGAGGTTAAGATTACTCACTTCATAATCAATCAAGTCCATTTCTTGATCCTCATCGATTTTGGCCTTCTTGTTGGGACCTTCTTCCACAACAGCCTCTTCAATTGGAGCATCCAACGCCACCATTGCAACGTTTTCAGTTGTGAGATTGACCTCCTTGTCATTCCCTTTGGACTTCTTCCTTTTCTTGGCCTCCTTGCAGTCCTTAGCATAGTGACCCTTATTCTGACAATTGTAACATCAGACCTTGGACAAATCCTTTTTCGCCTTCTTGCGAGATTTTCCAGTCTTTCCAACTAGGGCTGTTCCAGAACCCCCCTTCATCTTGAATTGAAGGTCATCCTTTTCAATCTTTTTAAGCACATCCTCCTCCCCAGGAAGAGGATCCAATTGAGAAATGATTCTGACTAAGGAATCAAACTCTTTTGGCAGCTTTTGAAGGATTAAGAGTGACAAACACTCTGGATCCATGTTAAGTCCAGATGACTTGAACTTGGCTATACTAGACCTAGCCTCTGTCACAAACTGTTTACAATTCGAATATTGTAACTTGAACAGTTTATTAAAGGCTATACCCTTCTGGTGAACAGAATGGCCAGCATACTTGGACTTAAGCAGCTTCCAAAGGATGCTGCCCCTCCTCCTCTCATCTTCCCTAAGAGTATCAGCAACCCATGTCACATGATTCTCATCAAGATGCCTAAGGATCAGATGGTAAGACTTCTTCTCCACTTCTGAACTGATCAGAGTGTCATCTGCATCCATAATTTCCCCACAGCAGATGTTATCCAGCTCACTATCCATAAGGACAGCCCAAGCATTATAGTTCTGACTATTCAGAACTATTTTGGTAGAGCTAACATCAGGGATATAGGACATCTTCTTGGAAAACTTGAGGTCTTTGAGGTTCTCCAAAGTAAGGTACAAAGGTCTAGATGGCTTGGAAGTAATGATGATGTTGGTACTGATAATGTGTTATAATTATGGCCAGCAATTAGCTTAGGCAAATGAGCAGTATTTAAAGCAAAAGAAATGCTGGACACTGTGTTTCAATAATGGCTAATGGGGCTCTCACAATGGGGCAATATGTTGGATGAATTTGATTGGATGATGAATGAATGGATGGAAAACAGCAGGGAGAAGGGCTCCTTAAGTACAAAAGATTGGCCTCTTGTGAGCCCATGATACAACAAGCCAAAAGGCAAATTTTCCTCCCCAAAAGGGCTCTACAGGCTCTACTGGCCTTGTTACTTGGTTTGGACTAAATAAGCCCACATGGCATCAGTCCCTGTACCCTTACAACCAGCCTATTCTGGTTATTTCTGGTGTTTCCACCTCAATGGGGCTGAACCAGCCCCTTAACTGTTCAATCCCCTTGGCTGGTTGTCCTTTACAACCAGCCATGATGACCTTTATTGCCTTATTTACGGGCTGGTTGCCTCATGCAGCCAGCCCCTGGCCCCTCAAATGGGCCAGGTGGGACCCAGGGCACACCTGGGTCCGGTCTCAGACTCACATGGGGGGGGGTGACCAGCGGACATGTTGTCCCCCCCCCTTTTTCTCTCAAATCCCTGGTGGGGGCGGTCAAATCCCCTCACCAGGGGCCCTGGGGGTCGATACCTCCAGGGCGTCGTCAAGTACGTTGGCCTGGGAGGTGATCAGGTCCCCCCAGGCCCATTGCTCCTCCCCCTCGGTAAGGGGGGGGGGGGGAGAGCGTCCCTGCCCTGCTCGGTCGCCTCGAACGATCGATGGTGGGGGGGTGATGAATTCCCCCCCACCTGCCGGTCGCTACCCTTGCGGCCGGCGCCGCCACCTCCTTGGGCAAGGGGGTGGTCAGGTCCCCCCTGCCCTGGCCGACCGCGCTGTCGCGGTCGGTCGCTGGCTGGTTCAACCCAGCCAGCCTGCCCCCTCCCCCTCGCGACGGCAAGCGAGGGGAGGGGGAGCGAGCCGGGGCCGCGAGCCCCGGCTCTGCGGCGCTGGTTGCCGGTCGCGACCAGCCGGGCCCGCGCGGCATCGCACCGCGCGGGATCCCTCGGCCGCGCAACAGCCCCGCGCGGGCCGTCGGGCCCCGCGTGGGCCGTGCCAAGGAACACAGGCGGCCCCGAACGGGCCGCGACGCGAGCAGCGGCCCCGAGCGGGCCGCGACACGGGCGGCAACCCTAATGGGCCGCCCCAAGCCCGAATTGTGAGAAAAGACTACTTTTGCGGGCCAGCCCGTCTGGCCAAGTATGTCCAAAATAAACCTTGGATGCCCATAAAAGCCCATCTGGCCGTATTTTCCCATATACCCCATCGGGCCCGTTAGGGCCCGTGTACCAATGGGTCTGTTTCACGCGTTTTGAGGCCAGTTTCCCCAACTCTGTAACATCCACATGGGCCCGTATGGTCCGTGTGTGTTTCCAATGGGCCTCAGAGGCCCATTTGTGCATCCCATTTGGATTACACTTATACGTAGCACCCGCGTAAGTGCGTACGTATTTTAACATACCTCACGCCAGTGATTAATTCTGGGGAGTTCACAGAATATGGCAAGGCTGGAGACAGGGCAACTGATATCCTGTTGAGTGAGACAGGCAATTTAGTTCATTAGGAAAACCATGGACCTAAAGTTAATTTTAAGTGCCTTGGATTTGTCATTTTTGTTGTCAGTGGCGGGCTGGAGATTAAGGTGAGCAGTTAATGGAATTGAGGAGGGATGGCAATCAGTAAGCTTGAGTTCCTTGAGAACCTGTTTGATGTGATTATGTTGAGAGAGGAAAATATTTTTTTCCTTTCTGGAAAATTTCATCCCAAGGATAGTGTTTGGGTCATGAGAAGTCAAGTTGGGTGTCACAACTTCCCCTGGCATGCAAGGGGCTGAAGGAACAGGCACTACTGCTCACAGAACTCAGGATAGAGGCAAGGAGATTGATTGTAGAGGAAGATGAGACGCAGAGTAAGGACAATGATAAGAAGATGAATCCAGGAGCAAGGCTCTGAAGGATGTTGATAAGGGAATTCTGTAAGAGTAACACCAGAGGGGTAGGTGAGATGAGTAAGGTAGGCTGATTGGATTTCTTGTGGTGAGATGACACCTATTGGATGAGGGACTAATCAATAAGAAGTAGTATGCTAATTCATTGAGGGGAATTAGTCCAGGGATAGAAGAGAGGCCAGTATATGTGAGAGCTGAGAGCAGGCCTTCAGGAGGGATGACTTGTGCTGGGTCTGAACTTCCCCATGGTATTCCATATTGATCAATTGGGCTTGAGGAAGTGTTTTGACTGATTGGGTAATGGCCTGTCCAGGAAGGTCATTTACTGAACTGGAGTATGGTTTTTCCAGCCAGGAGTATGTACTATGGGTTTATAATATGTACTTCACATACCAGATAGAGTTGAAGGAGAGATGGGGATTTACCAAGCCATGGAGAGGTGGGGAGTATGCTTGGGAGATTGACTGAGGACTGAAAGGCATGCAGGAGTAGAATTCAGGAGATGCAGTATGACAATCCAGGGGTAGAAGGTAGATTATACTGAGGATTGAGATTGACTGAGCGTTGGGTGTGACTAAGGAGACTGAGCCATATTGTGGTTATGACAGTACCCCCCCCCCCAGAAGAGGAAGAGGTAGCTACTGATACCCAAAAGAAGAGGTGAGAGTAGATTGAGATCTTTTTCATGACTGAAATTTCTTTTCCCTCACTATATCTACCACCATCTCTGCCAGAAAGCTGTCAATCACTTTTATCCTACAACAGATCATCCAACCCCTCATTCATTATGGAGGTTACTATTTCTACCACCCTGTCAACCAATACTTCCCTCCCTGTTCCAGGTGTTTAGAAACTAACAATATTTGAATCACCAGCATCACTCCCAAGTCTGGGGATTGCAAGTATTTTCAAAGATACAAAAGACCATGTTCTGGAGCTCACGACGCCAGAAGGAAGGTACTGGGCCCAGTTGTTTGGGTGAGGGAAGAAATTTGTCCTCAGTTTTAAGTGAAAGCAGGGCCCAACAACTCAAGCGTGTCCCTAGGAGTAGAGAGTAGAGTAGGGGTGTCGGAGGGTGAGTGTTTGAAAGTCTGGTATTGATGGACCTGTCCTTAATGCCAGTTGTCATTGTTCTGGTTCCAGTGGAGGCGCTAAAAGAAAAGATGAAAAGACTAGAGAAACTTAGGTTGGAATTGAGGAGGAAGGGCCAGTTGGCCTTGGATGGTACATCAAAGAAGGAGGCGAGAGGTTTGAAGGCAATGGAAATTTGTTGGGGGACCCCCTTCTTGTCATCAATTAGTTTGCTCAAGGACACCAAGGCTGGAGAAGGCCAGTCAAAACCTTGTTGAATCCAAATCGGACTTGTCAAAGTTGTTTGAACCGCCCTCAAAGTGGTCAAAGCAAGGAAAAGTGTTGTCAAAACGGTCAAAGCAAGCCTGTCAAAGTTTGAAAAGGTTGGATTGAATTGGTTGAAGTTTGGAAATCAAAGGTTGAACCTGTTCAAGCTTGACGCGGCTTGGTCAAAGCAACTGAACCTCTTTGGAGGACTTTCAAAGCCGTGGTGATCCAGTCAAAGTAGCAGAGAGGGATTCAAAGAGGCTTTGAAGCTTTGAAAGGATGTTGAAGTTTGAAGTTTGAACATTTTTTGAATCTCCGGGTGATGAAAAATTGAAAATTTCTTAAGAGATAAAACCAAGATGATAAAGACCATGGAGACACAATACTAAGATGAAATCTAAGGTTATCTCCTCTTAGGAACAAAAAAGACAAGGTAAGTTAATGGAAGAGGAAAAGGAAAGAATGAAGGAAGAGAGCAACAGGATGAACAACGGAAAAAAGATTTGACTTCATACTAAATAACCAGAAGATGCGCGTTTTCAATCACAAGAGAATATATGAAGGTGAGTCTCTTGAAGAATTGATATGAGGAGAAGGAGGACAGGGAGAAGTTCTTGGTCTGTTGGTCAAGTAAGGTAAGGTTGAGTTGATCAAAGGATAAAAATATTAATGAAGAAAAAAGAAGGGAGAAGGAGGAGGAGAGGAGTGAGTTGGAGAAACTGAAGAGGCGGAAAGGAAGATGGATTTCACCAATTGGTGACATGTCTCATAATTGCGCAAATTTCAACACCAGGAAACGGCCTGTCAAAGCCCCCTCCGCCTCTGTCAAAGCCAAAGTCAAAGAGGATGTTGCAGTGGGGAGAGAGGAGGATGAAGATTCAGATGCTCCTGGAGAGCCCAATGATGAGGAGGAGAATGAAGAGGAAGAAGAAGAAGAGGAAGAGGAAGAAGAGGAAGAAGAAGAGGAAGAAGAGGAAGAAGAAGAGGAAGAAGAAGAAGAAGAAGGGGGAGGAGGAGTGGTGAAGGATCAAGAAAAGGGTAAAGAGGTGATAGAGATGGAAGATGATTCCCCTGGACCTCAGTCTGTTGGAGAGTTTGTTGGAACATTTCTGGCTGAGGATGGGGCCATAAGTGGATATAGAAAGGTGACCCAGGGGTATATTTCTTTTTATGCTTGCTCTGGAGGGAAGGTGGTTGGGCCAATGGATGCTATTGAAGATGATCCAGTTGGAGACTTGAAGGAGATTGAAAGGCGGCTTGGAAGTTTTTCAAAAGATTCCAGAAGTAATTCCATTTTTGGATGGAGTTTTAATAGTGGTGAAAAAGTGGAGAAGAAGAAGGAAAAGAAGGAGGCAAAGAAGGAAGTATTGGAAGAGCTGGAAGACTTTTTATTTTTTCTGGGGTGACTTATGATTTTGGGGGCTACTGCCAAGGATAGAGAAGAATATGAAAGTAGGAAGATAAAGTTGGCTAGTTTTTGGGTAGCTAAGATTACTGATTTGATTGATAATATTGAGAAAGAGTAGTAGACGGAAATTATTTTTTTTTTGATGAGGATTGATGGAATAGAGATAGGCTTGATTTATTTATTCTTTTGAGAGAGATGAAGTAAATTTGAGACTTGTGGAGAAGAAGAGAATTTGATTTGGAATGAAGTGGATGATTGTTATGAGGTTCTGGGTTATGAAGGGTAAAGGGACTGAAAATTGTGGAGTAGGGCTGAACAGTTGGTGCGGTTGGAGACTGGTTCCCATGAGGTTCTTTCAGAGTCTCTGAAAAAACCTTTCAATTTGACTAAGTAGAGGAGTTTTAAACGCCTGATCTTGGAGTCCAGGATTTGAGACACTTCCCATTCTTCTTGGCCATCAATTTCCACTGGTTCTGGGGGTGATTGATGGTTAGGAGAGCTTTTTTCTGTGGAGTAGGGTTTGAGGAGTCAAGCATGGAAAAAAAAGTGGATGGAGGACCATTGATCAGGGATTTGGAGTTTGAAAGCATGTGACCCTATTTTTTCAGTAATGAGGAAAGGACCTAACCAATGCTCAGAGAGCTTCTTGGAAGGTCTGTTAGTATTGATATTCTTTGCAGTTAACCAAACTTTATTCCCAGGTTTAATACCTTTTGATATATCTTTCCTATTAAGGGCAGTATTGTACTTAAACTTATCCATAGACTCTTTTAATTATTTCTTTAGCTGAACCTGGTTCTTCTGAATCTGATACAAGTAGTGACTAGCAGGTTGGTCATCCAACACATGAAGGAAGTCAAAGCTGGGGTGCCTTCCATAAAGGTTGAAGAAGGGTGATTGCTGGGTAGAAGAGTGAACACTGTTTTTGTAGGAGAATCTGGCCAATGAGAGCCAAGTATCCCAGTCGTCCTGGTGATAGCTGATGTAAATTCTGAGATATTGCTCTATTACTTGATTGACTCTTTCAGTTTTACCATCTGTTTCCAGGTGGTAAACTGGGGAGAGATCCCTTTGGATCTGTAATTTTCACAAAGTGCTTTCCAGAAAGAAGAGATGAATTAGGAGCCTTGGTCACTTATGATGTCCGCAGGTAGGCCATGTTTAGATAAGACATGACTGATGAAAAGTTTAGCAAGTTCTACTGCAGGCAGTGTATCTGTTGTTTTAAGGAAAAGGGCCATCTTACAGAAGCGGTCCACAACAAGAAGGATAGAATCAAAACCATTGGAGAGAGGGAGTTGAGAAATGAAGTCCATAGACAGTGAATTCCAAGGGCAATTGGGGATTGGAAGATGTTTGAGCAGTCCTAGTATCTTTTTTTGCCTTGCCATATACCTGTTGCAAAGGTAGCAAGCTGAAACATAGTTCTTGACATCTTTTGAAATTTCATTCCAGGAGAATTATCTCTTGATGAGGTTGAGAGTATTTTTTTGGCCAGGGTGGCCTGCAAGAGGGGAATCATGTCTTTGGTAGATTATTTTTTGTTTAAGATGGTTAGCTTGGTTAGGTATGACCACTTTACCCTGGAACAGGATTAAGCCACTAAAGGGGTCTAAGGAATAATCCGTTAATTCTTCATTCTTATTCAATCTTTTAATGATGCCTTGGAATAACTTGTCAGCTTTTTGAACAGAATTCAATTCACTCAGTTGATTGTCAAGTTTATTAGAAGAGATAAAAAAGAGTTTAGAAGCTTCCACTTCATTTTGTTTCAGAAGCTGTTGGAAATTACCAGGGTTCTTTTCAGAATATTGCATTCCCCCCCCGCTGGATACACATTGTCCCAACATGACAGTATATCTGGGATTGTTGAAAATATTCCAGGCCTGTAAGTGATCATAAAATTGAATTCAGAGAGGAACTCTGCCCAACAGGCCTGTCTTCTAGTAAGGACCTTAGAGGACATAAAATACTTCAAAGAGGAATGATCAGTTAGAACTTCAAAGGGGTCAGTAACACTCAAGAGGTAGGAACGCCATTACTGGAGAGCAAATACAATAGCAAGGAGTTCTTTGTCATGGATTTCATTGTCCAGCTCAGCACTGGACATTTTCCTGCTGTCAAAGGGAATAGGGTGTTTATTTGTATCAACTGTAACCTGGTGCAGAACAGCACCCAGGGCATAGTTTCTGGCATCAGTTTCAGCATAGGTTCTCAAGAGGTGATAAAAATTTCAAAGGACTGGGGCGTGGCTGAAAGCTTGCTTGATTTTTTTGAACTGTTGCAAGCCTTCAAGAGTAAGGTTGAAAGGGGAGCTGTTTCCAGCAATAGAGGTGGGGTGTGAGACCTGTTTGGAGTAGTTCTTTATAAAACTGCAATAGAAGTTACCAAACCCAAGGAAAGACTGCAAGGCTTTTCTGTTTGAAGGATTAGGGCAGGCAAGGATGGTCTTGAATTTGTTGTTGTCCATAAAGATACCATCCCCTGAGATCACATAGCCTAGTTAGTCCACATAAGTTGAATCAAAGTGGCATTTGGAGGCCTTTGCATATAGCTTATGCTTCCTGAGTCTGGTCAGTACTTCACACACATGAGGGATGTGTTCCTGTACTTTTTTTGAGAAAATAAGGATATTTTCAAGGTACACCACCACATGGACTGTGAGGAGATCAGAAAGGATGTCATTGATAAGGTTTTGGAAAGAAGCTGGGGCATTGGTCAGCCCAAAGGGCATGACCAGGTATTCATAGCTTCCAAACTGAGATCTGATTTCTGTTAGGTTTTCATCTCCTTCCTTGATGCGCAGTCAGTTTTAGGCCCCTCTGAGGTAAATTTTGGTGAAGATAGAAGAACCTGAAAAGACAGTCAGTAAGAAAGTCATTGGAGGAAGGGGCAATGGTTCTTCCTGGTGACAGCGTTAAGTTTTCAATAGTCAACACACAACCGCTAACTCCCATCTTTCTTTTTGACAAAAAGAGCAGGTGCTTCAGTGCTTGAAGTGCTGGAGCAGATGAAATATTTCTCTAAATTATCTGCTATGTAGGCGTGAAGGGTTTACTTTTCACTTTTAGATAGCAAATAGATGAGCCAAACTGGAGCAAGTGATCCTTCCAATTCAATAGGGTGGTTGTAAGCGCGGTGAGGAGGAAGTTGATCTGCTTTAAATTTAGAGAAGACATCAAGGAAAGAATGGTATTCATCAGAAACTTTTTTCCATTTCTTCAGGGTCTTTTTCAATATCAAAATTGTCCCACTCAGCTGAAATATTCTTATGGGGAGTAACAGAAATTTTAGAAGGGTAACCAATTGCATGATGTGCAAGGATGAATCCCTAGGTTCCTCCTCCAGAGGAATAGTCAAGGGGTCAGTGAATATCCAAGGAAGGTGGGAAATTGTTAAACTCAAAGGGAATTGGATAGAGCGTTGAGGATGCAAGGGTTCTGAAGTTGAAGGGAATGCAATGGAATGCAGGGCCAAAGGCAGAGTAGAGGTGAAACCAGTTGAAGGTAGGTGGGCCATGTTGAGTTCAACAGAGTGAGGAGGAAGTCTGTCAGTCAGATGGTGTTTTGGGGTGATCAGACCCATCTTCCAGTTTACTTCAGGATTCCAATAGTGGAGGAAATCAATTCCCAGGATTAGATCTTCTGAAAGTGGTGTGTTGAAAAGGAGTAATTCCCATTCAAAGCTAGGAAAAAAGCAAAAATAGACCACCCAAGTTGCCTTGTGGGTAATGAGTTGAGAGGGTGACTCATGAGGACTGAAATTTGAAAGAGGAATAGGTTTTCCCAAGAGGATGGGCTGCAATGATAATTTTGGAATCATAATATTAGCCATTACCAATTGAGTAGCACCTGAATCAATGAAAACACTATAACTCAATTCCTGGTGAAAGAGAACAAAAGGAAGCCTTTAGAGAGTTGGTCAGAGTAGTCTTTTTGTATCTTTTGTACCCTAAAATTGGTAGGTTGATAATCCTGGAGTACAGCAGGAAAACCACGTAGTTGTTTTTTGACTTGAAAGTAGAGGAAGAGTTGGTGTTAGAGGAAGGGTTGGAGGCAGGCTTCTTTTTACAGTTGTCCTTCTTGTACTTCCCTCCATAATACATACATAGTCCCTCCTTTTCCCTTCTTGATTTTTCTTCAGCCTTGAGCTTGCCATCAGGACCTAAGTCCAAGGTAGCTTTGGTTTGGGAAGATTGATTCTTTGCATATTTTTCTTTCTTCTTGGCCTTACCTTTGCCCTTTTCAGACTTGAAGCAATTGGCTTGGGATTGAGAGGAACTTTGCTGTTTAGGGTGGCTTGGATTGGAAGACTTTTCCTTGACTTGTTTGTCGTACCTGGTGTCCTAATCCAACACTACATCCAGAAAATATTGAAGGTTGTCTACAGAACCATCATAGCGGGCTAGCTGGTCCAGAAGTCAAGCAGGGAGACTTTGAAAAAAATGGAAGTAGAATGCTCTATCCCCCCATCCAGAAACTTTAGTAATAAGGGAGCAAAATTCTGTGATGTGGTTTGAAGCGTAGCCAGAGTCCTTCATCTTCAAATTCCCAAGTTCTTTTTTTTCTTTGGCTACTTCCAGAAAATTGCCAAAGAGAATATGAAGTTGTTTTGCAAAGTTTTGCCAGGAGTTGAGTAGGAATGAAGGCTCTTGATTAGAAAGGTGAGCCAGGTAGTGTTGAATCCAACGGTTTGAATTTCCAGAGAGGTAGGAGACAGCAAACCAAACTTTCCTTTGATCCACACGGAAGGCCTCTTCACTGTTTGCAAAGATGAGTTCACAATCTTGTAAAAAGGGTCTGAGCTTGGTGGGATTACTGCCTTCAAACTTGTCTGGCGGTTTAATTGATGGGGTCTTGAAGGTTCCCAAGTGGGAAGCACTAGTTGTTGGTGGTTGAGAGAGTTGGGCTATTCCTGAAGTCATGGTTTGGAGCAAGGCTAGGAGAGTAGGGTCCGCAGCTGGAGGTTGAGGAGGTTGGCTTGGAGGATCGGGGATTGCAGTTAAAGCAGAAGGTTGAAAAGCTCCTCCTGGAGGTCCAGAGGTTGGTAAGTTAAGATTGGTAAGGATCCTCAAATAAAAGCCTGAGTCTATGCTTTCTTCCTCTTCTTCCTCATCCTCAGGAAGAGGTATTAAACTGGGATTTTACAGAGGGGATTCCAATTTTTAGCCTGCTTGGTGGTATTGACCAATCACTCTATTAATAAATGGTCTGAAAACAGGAGGAGAAGGGGATAAAGAAGCTCTGGGAGGAGCTGAAGGAAGGATACCAGTATCCATGGTGGTGGGAGCTGGTACAGGGAGGTTGGAAGAGGTCCTCCCTTGTCCACAGCCTTGAGGAGTGGATTGATTGTGTTCTTGTAAGTCAATAGTGGAACCACGCCCTTGGGCTGCCATAGTAAGTGGTGGACTAGTGATGATGGAAGGTTGTGCACAGTGAGGAGGCATGGTTTCTAAATATTCCATAGGGAAGTTACCCAAGAAAAGTACCATAAGAGAGGAAGAATTTGGCTGCAAAGGTTTTGAGTTTGTACAATGTTTTGTCAAAGCATGTCAAAGTGGGTCAAATTCAAAGCTCAAAGTGTCAAAATCAAAGTCAAAGTCAAAGTCAAAGTCAAAGGTCAAAGTTGAAGTTGAAGTCAAAGTTGAAGTTAAAGGTCAAAGCATTGAAGTCAAAGTCAAAGTCAAATTTGAATTCAAAGGTCAAAGTCAAAGTGAAAGTTGAAGGTTGAAGAGTTGAAGTCAAAGTTGAAGTAAGTCAAAGTTTGAAGTTCAAAGTAAAAGTTTGAAGTCAAAGTAAGTCAAAGTTTGAAGTTTGAATTCAAATTTAGAAGTCAAAGTAAGTTGTTTAAGGGCCAATTCCAGGAGAGGGATTAAGGTAGATAAATTCTGCAGGATGATACTTTGGAAATGTGGAGGCCAGAAAATTTTTAGCTCTATACCATGCATGCCCAAAACTTTTGTAGGTAGTGTTATCAGTGAAATGAAGATGGTTTGAAAAATGGATGGAATGGATCTATTGAGATATAGATATGGGTAGTAATCAAGGGGAAGGAACTAGTATAATGTTGCAACTTCCCCTGGCGTGCAAGGAGCTGAAGGCACGGGCACTGCTGCTCACAGAACTCGGGATAGAGGCAAGGAGATTGATTGCATAGGAAGATGAGACGTAGAGTAAGGACAATGATAAGAAGATGAATCCAGGAGCAAGGCTCTGAAGGATTCTGATGAGGGAATTGTAAAGATGGATGCATAAATTCTTGTTTCCGCCTCTGTGGCAGCTTCATCGTCCCCGCGGGGGTCACCGCCCCCGCGGGTACACACGCACTGTGCTCAAGTCAAGCAGAGACTCTCACGGCGGCAGAGGGGGAAGGGGTCAAGGATCTACCATGACGAATCTGACTCAAGACCTGACTCAAGACCAACTCAAGACTATCCATGTCTCCTTCATTCTATTTTCTTTTCTTTCTTCTTATTTTTTTCTATTATTATTTGTTATCTTTCTTTTCTCAATATTCAACTCAACGTGCTCATTGTACTCATTGTGCTCATCCTCAAAGTTCGACTCAACGCCCTCACCCTCAAAAACTTCTCAACCAATCTTACAAGCCTTGACCATCTTCATAAGCATCATCTTTAAATTGGTAAGAAGATCTCTAACTGAAGATCACTAGAACCCAGCTCATTGAATTCCATCACTTTGATTCAGTCCCGCCACTTTTCATGTCTTTCTCATTCCCTCTCAAATAGCCATAGGCTACTTGGGTAACATTCTTGTTGTGTTGGTCTCCTCAATCTTAATGAGTTGCTTCTCACGTCTACTCTCAGGCTTGTTTGTTCTAATTCCTATTTTATCATCATATGACACAGCTTGTTGTTTCATTCGTAAATCAAAGTTATACGGTTAAAAGCCAAAGCTCTATTCAACCAGCAAGACAAAGACTATGGCTTTAGGATCAGGGTTCTTGACGGATTCATTTAGACAAGCTATGCTCAAGACAGCCCTCAAGACAACCCCCCTTCTAACGGAAGAGAACTACGGGATATGGAAAGATAAGATGAAGGCTCTGCTTAAACTCAGAGGGGTACTAGACACACTCGAAGCAACCTCCAAATCACTCTCGTCTCCGGACAACGACGAAATTCAACTTTTGCTCATTTCCAAGGTAGATTCTATAACCCATAAAAATGTCATCAGCGCTGCAAACATCAACTCTGCCAAGGATATATGGAAAGCAATCAAAGAACAATTCTCTTCCTCCCAGGCTTCCAATCGAGCTAGAATATTCAACGACTTCCTTCATCTCACTTTCAAAGAAGACAAAATACTGGTCTTCGTCACAAATGTCAAAACTTCAATCAAAAAGATGATCGACATAGGAATAGACCTTCCCGAAGATATCCTGGCCTATCTAACAATGTTCAAATTCCCGCCGAATCTCCAAGATCTAAAGTGACAACTCATGCACACAGATAAACAGATCTCTGTGGAATTCGTCTGTAACCATCTCGTACAATATAATAACAAAGTCAAGGCTGAAAACTCCGAAAAAGGGACCCAGCGAGGAACCTCCGAAACAGCCCTGACCACGATGAGAAACAAGGCAAAGAACACCCTTTCTAATCAATGCATAGAAGGATATCACAATCCCAAACAGGACAAAAATCACTCGGAGTCCGAATGCTTCCATCTCCATCCGGAAAAGGCTCCCAAATGGTGGAGGGAAAATAAAAACAAATGGAAGGATAAGCAAAAGAGAAACCAGGAATCAGCACACTTTCATGCTTTCGTCACAAGATGGATCGACTCTAAAATTGGAGCAGAGAAGAATATACTGATTGACAGTGGAGCGTCCACCCACATCTTCAACAACAAGCGGTTCTTCATCAAGCTCGACGACTACTCTGGAGAACATATAACCACTGGGAAGGCTGGAGCAAACCTACCCATTTTGGGTGTTGGGACGGTTAGATTAGTCTGGAAGGAGCAAACAATCACCCTATCAGATTGCTTATTCGTTCCCAACATTGTGGTCAATCTGGTAAGCCCGGGCAAGCTTCTTGATCAAGGCTGTACCTTGAAGGCCAAATTGGACCACTTCGAGCTCATCAAGGACGGTTGCAAGATCTGTCAAGGATCAATAATCAATAATCTCTTCGTCTTAAATCAACCACGCAGAATTGGCAACAACGAGTGTTATAGAACCACCCACAAAGACCCAAGGACCCTGAAAGATCTTCACCTCTCTTACGGTCACGCCTCACTCGGCCGCTTAGCTCAGATCAAAGGTATTCACCTCAATTCCACCGAGAAAGACAAATTTGAGTGCAAGGACTGCCTAATCTGCAAAATAACAAAAAACCCATTCAAATCAACATCCACCTTGGCTTCCAAACCATTCAAACGAATTCATCTCGATGTCATCAGACCAATCACGCCGGAATCACATTGACATGATAAGTATATTCCGACCATTGTGGACAACCATTCCGGTTACATCTCAGGCATTCCCCTTCATGGAAAGAACGATGTCACTCCGATACTGATTGAAGTCATCGAGAAGAAAAGAAAGGTGTGTGGGTATTATCCCACCACGGTTTGTTCCAATGGGGGATCTGAATTTTTGAATGAAACATTAGTAACGTATTTCAAGGAGAAATACATTAATCAGTTGGTAACTGAACTGTATCACCCCAAACACAACGGCAGGGCTGAAAGGGCTAATAGGACGATCATTGAGAGTGTCAGATCAACCCTGAGTTCGGCCCACTTACCTCGAAAGTACTGGTTGGAAATTCTCAAATCCTGCTGCCTCAGTCTCAACCAAATCCCACGAAACAATTGGGATCAGTCTCCCTGGGAACTCATCAAGAAAAACAAACTTCCACCCAATTATCTTCAACCCATCGGTGTCATTGCGGTCGTGCTTAATCAAAAGAGAACGAGAGGCACTAAATTTGAGCCAAAGGGAAAGGAAGGAAAGCTTTTTGGGTAAAATCCTGAGTTACTCCCTTACCAAATTCTCATGCCGAATGGAGTGATTCTTCAATTGAAGCATCTGCGTTTTCTCAAGCACTCAGTGGATCAACTGGGAACCAAATCAACTATGGATCTTGATTTCAACATCAAAGAAATTGTGAGCAAGGATCTGTCATTGACTGAAGAGACTGTTGAGAACTTACCCAATTGGATGAACTACCGCAATCCACCCGCGGAAGTGGACTATTCAGAAGAAGATCCATCAAGCGGCGTCTCCGAGTCAGAATCAAGCTCAGAGGACGATCCAATTGGACCTCAATCACCATGCCAAACAGTTCAACCGTCCGAGGAAACTGGTGAAGTTCCAACCCGGAGAAGTCTCCGTGACAGGGCTTCCATCAGACCCCCTCAGCGATACAGATTTCACCATTATTACAAGCCAAAGACTTTCAAACAGGCAAGACGGTGTGAGGATGGTCCCAAGTGGGACGGAGCAATGAAGAAGGAAATGGACCAGTGCAAATCGCTTGAAGTATGGGAGGATTACAAGGGTGAAACTCCACTGAACCCGTTGGACACGACTTGGATATTCAGGATCAAGGATAACGCCCATGACAACACCGTCATTCACAAGGCACGGATATGCGTCAAGGGGTTCAATAAAATTCACAGACTGGACTTTGACGAGACCTTTGCCCCAACCGGTAAGATAGCCTCACTGAGAGCAATTCTGCTATTTGCCCTGAAAAACAGCCTGAAAATCAAGCAGTATGACGTAAAGGCGGCATTTCTACACGCGCCACTGGACGAAGAAGTCATCATAAAAACACCACTGGGATGCCCGCAAAAATGCCAATATCTTAGACTCAAAAAGAGTCTGTATGGCCTCAAGCAATCTCCCAAGAACTGGTACGGCACCTTTACGGAGTGGATTAAGTCTGTAAAATTTGACGAATCAGACAGTGATCCTTGTCTATACAAATCAAGGGATAAGCAGTCTTTTATTTTCTTCCACGTGGACGACGTGATTCTTGTTGGCGATGGCGATAATTTCAACAAAAAATTCAGGACCAGATTTAAAGGCTTGCAAGCTCATGACCCGGATACGATTCTAGGGATGAAATTCAAACGATTTTCCAATAAAATCTTGCTCAGTCAACCCAGACACATCACGCACGGCTTGGAGGAACTTGGCCTGCTTGAATCTAGACCTTCTTCCACTCCTCTAACCCCACACTTGCAGTTGAGCGAGGCCTCAGACGAAGATTTCAAGGGTTTCAAGAAACTAAACATAAACTATAAATCAGCTATAGGACTCCTCAACTATATTGCAATTCGGACTCGTGCAGACATTAGTTACTCTGTCTCCATTTTGGCGCGATTCCAAAACAAACCCGGTCTAACGCACTGGAGGGAACTTAAGAAGACCTGGCAATACCTGAACCATACCAAACATTGGAAGCTGAAACTCGCGTACAATGAATCAAAGGAGCCAATCAAATACTACAGCGATGCATCCTGGGCTGAAGACCCGACAAGCCGCAAATCACAGTCAGGTTACTTATGCATGTCCTTCGGTAGCCTCGTTTCGTGGAACAGCTACAAGAAAAGAAACATCACATACTCTTCCATGGAGGCCAAACTCAACTCACTGCTGGACTTGTTTCTCGAGAGCAAGTGGGTGCGTCATCTGTTGGGAGAAGTCTTCCAGTCCACCCTGTCATTGTCTAAGCACTACATTGACAACAAAGGAGTCGACAACAAACTAAGAAAGTTCAGATCCAATGCCAAGACTCGTCACATGGATCTTAAAACCAAGGGGCTGAGGGAAGGACTCAAAGAAGGGTCACTTCTCATCCATTTAATAGACACCAAGAGAATGGTTGCTGACCCTCTGACCAAGGCTGTCAATCTGAGACAGCTGGAAAAATTCACTAGTTTGATCTTTCACTCAATTGAGAATGATCTCCAGTTACGGGGGGTGTAAAGATGGATGCATAAATTCTTGTTTCCGCCTCTGTGGCAGCTTCATCGTCCCCGCGGGGGTCACCGCCCCCGCGAGTACACACGCACTGTGCTCAAGTCAAGCAGAGACTCTCACGGCGGCAGAGGGGGAAGGGGTCAAGGATCTACCACGACGAATCTGACTCAAGACCTGACTCAAGACCGACTCAAGACTATCCATGTCTCCTTCATTCTATTTTCTTTTCTTTCTTCTTATTTTTTTCTATTGTTATTTGTTATATTTCTTTTCTCAATATTTGACTCAACGTGCTCATTGTACTCATCGTGCTCATCCTCAAAGTTTGACTCAACGCCCTCACCCTCAAAAACTTCTCAACCAATCTTACAAGCCTCGACCATCTTCATAAGCATCATCTTTAAATTGGTAAGAAGATCTCTAACTGAAGATCACTAGAACCCAGCTCATTGAATTCCATCACTTTGATTCAGTCCCGCCACTCGTCATATCTTTCTCATTCCCTCTCAAATAGCCATAGGCTACTTGGGTAACATTCTTGTTGTGTTGGTCTCCTCAATCTTAATGAGTTGCTTCTCACGTCTACTCTCAGGCTTGTTTGTTCTAATTCCTATTTTATCATCATATGACACAGCTTGTTGTTTCATTTGTAAATCAAAGTTATAGGAATCCTGTAAGAGTAACACCAGAGGGTTAGGTGAGATGAGTAAGGTAGGCTGATTAGATTTCTTGTGCTGAGATTACACCTATTGGATGAGGGACTAATCAATAAGAAGTAGTATACTAATTCCTTGAGGGGAATTAGTCCAGGGATAGAAGAGAGGCCAGTATATGTGAGAGCTGAGAGAAGGCCTTCAGGAGGGATGACTTGTGCTGGGTCTGAACTTCCCCATGGTATTCCATATTGATCAATTGGGCTTGAGGAAGTGGTTTGACTGATTGGGTAATGGCCTGTCCAGGAAGGTCATGTACTGAACTGGAGCATGGGTTGTCCAGCCAGGAGTATGTACTATGGGTTTATAATATGTCCTTCACATACCAGATAGAGTTGAAGGAGAGATGTCGATGTACCAAGCCATAGAGAGGTGGGGAGTATGCCTGGGGGATTTACTGAGGACTGCAGGGAATGCAGGAGGAGACTTCAGTAGATGCAGTGTGAGAATCAAGGGGTTGAAGGTAGAATATACTGAGGATTGAGATTGACTGAGGGTTGGGTGTGACTAAGGAGACTGAGCCAGATTGTGGTTATGACATTGGGAAATTGGGAAAGAAAGTTTTCTTTGAATTGATTAACAAGTCCAATCAGGATGAGGTCATCTAGGTGAAAGAAAATGATTGAACAATATTGGGGATTGAGTTAAAAACAAGGATCAGTTGAGGACACATGGTGTTGAATTACGGTAAAAGATTCAAGAATTCAAGAACATAGAGGGCTGAAAAGGACAAGAGATCAGTTAAAAAGAAGAATAAAGAAATGAAGAAACAAAAGAAAAGAAGATGGAAAGAAGCCAACATCCGGCAACTGAAACAAAGAAGGAGTTTGACAGGATCAAGGACTTTCAGGAATTAAGTAGGGTAGAACACAGGAAGGCGACAACAAAGAACTTGAAGGAAGAATAGAGTGAAGAGTCAGCCTTGAGGAATGAGATTGAGATAGCAACGAGTTCTGATCTTACTGGTCAGTTCTTGATAGTTGATGAACTTGAGAAGTTGAGTTTGAGTAGGTTTGATTTGAAGTTAGAAGTCGAGTAGATGAATTGAGTAATGGTTTGAATTAAAGAACAGGGAGGAAAGAAGGAAGAAACAGAGACAAAGAAGACGAGAGATGTAATTGCAGGAGGATGAGTTGAGGTGTTAAGTTTGAGGTTGAGTTGTGACTGGAGTGTTCAGTGTCCCCGGGACACGTAGGCTCAAGTGGGTGAAGCAGAGTTCAGAACTTGTTGAGGACGCGCGGGTGTGAATGCTGTAAAGGTGGAGGCCGCGGGGGTGTGACTGCTAGGACTTGGAGAGGCTCGGAAGACTTGAGTAGCGTGGGAGGAGACTGAAGAAGAGCAGGTGTGACAGGAAAAGCAAGGGGGAGAAAGAGAAAAAGAAGACGGAAAAAGAAGAGAAGGAGAATTAAAGGAAAGTGTCCTTGATTTACTCAACACCCCCCGTGACTGGTAAGACTGGAGTTGGAGCTAATAAACACAGATCTATGAGCTGAAGAAGAGAGGTGAGAGACCATAAGGGAAGAGCTTTTGTGAGCCCATCTGCCTTCATATCATTGGCAGGAATGAGTGTGATCTGGAGGTTGCCAAGCTTGAGTTCCTCTCAAAGGGCTTTAGTCTTTATATCAATGTGGCGGGTTTTGGAGTTGCAGCCGAACTTTTTGAGTTTGTCGTCAAGTCCCTTATTGTCAATATAATGGCGACTTGGGGTGATGTTAATCTTCCAGAGTTCCAAAACCAGGCCTCTCATCCAAATCGCCTCTAGGAAGGAGTCAACCAAAGGATTCAATTCAGCTTTGGTTGTGGAGTGGGTGACATTGCGTTGTCGGTAGCTACTCCAGGAAATAAGGGAATTGAAGAGTAGAGAAAGGTGACCAGATTGGGAGCGTCTTGTTTCTAAGTCATCACTCCAAGTGGCATTGCTGAAGCATTGGATTTGGGTGTTGGTGTTGTTGATCTGTAGGGTGAGTGTGAGATTTTTTGTTGCTTTCAGGTACTTCCAGCATCTCTTGACTTCCCTCCAGTGATGGATTCCTGGTTTTTCGCAGAATCGCGCGAGATTGGAGACTGCAAAGCTTAAATCGGGTCGAGTTAGACATGCTATGTAATTCATGAGGAAAACAGCCAAGCGGTAATTGATGTTTAGCGCTTTGAATTCTTTGTGTTCCTCGTTGGAGGCAAGAGAAAGATTGATGTTCGCCGTGAGAGGGATAGTAGATGGTTTGCAATCAGTTAGTTTCAATTCTTCCAGTCCATGTTCGATGTGTTTGGGTTGAGATAAGAGAATTTTGTTTCCAACACGCTTGTATTTCATTCCCAGGATTGTGTTAGGTTCGTGATGACTGGAGTTGGGAAAGCGTTTGAGAAACCTCTTTTGGAATTTTTTCCCGAGACCAACTAAGATTAGATCATTGACATGGAAGAAGAGGACTGAGTTGGAGGAGGAGTGGATATAAAGACAGGGATCAGAGATTGATTCTTGAAAACCCTGTTCCCGGATCCAAGCGGTGAGAGTTTGAAACCAGTTTGCGGGGGCTTGCTTGAGACCGTACAGAGATTTTCACAGGATGAGAAACTCATCCTTTTGATTTGACCCCTTGGGTTGTTTGATGATGACCTTGTCAGAAAGAGTGGCGTGAAGAAAGGCACTCTTCACGTCAAACTGAGAAATGGGAAGAGAGTGAAATAAACCAAAGAGGAGCGCAATACAAAGAGATGCTGCCTTGCCCCTAGGGGAAAAGGTGTCTTGGTAGTCTAGCCCGTATATTTGATTGAAGCCTTGGACGCATAATTGACTTTTGTAAATAAGAGGGTCGCCATGACAGTTGTCCTTGAGGCGATAGACCCAGGTATTTTTGAGAGGATTTTCCGGTTCAGGGCCATTGTAATCCTCCCAAACTCCCAGAGCTTTGATTCCATCAAGTTCGGTGTCCATTGAAGATTCCCACTTCAGGTGGTCGGAGCATCGCTTGGCCTGTTTGTATGATTGCGGAACGTAGTAGTGGTGATATCCGTAACGCTGCGGGGGATTTAGGCGAGATCGATCGCGGAGTGAGTAGCCAGGGATCAATTGTTCAGTGAGTTTGAGGGAGAGATCAGAGTCTGTGTTGGATTCAGAGTTGGTTGAGGATTCTGGAGGATGGCTTGAGGTAGCAAGTTGTTCTCTTGCCCGGGAATTGGTCGAGGCAACGCAGGTGGAAGTGTTGAGAGAAGAGATAGGAGCGATTTTGTCAAGATCAATGTGAATCTGATCCACGGCAGGACTGGTAACTGAGGAGGCTAGGGATTCACCGTTGTTCTTGAGTAACTTGACATGTTTAGAGGAGATAATAGAATTGTCAGGTTTCAAAATTTGGTACAAAAGAAAGTTTGGGTTATAGCCCACAAGGGTTCCAGGAAGACCTCTGTCTTTGAATTTTTCGCCGCGGTTGATTTTATTGTCAAGATAAGCAACCTTGGATCCGATGGGGTAAAAAAAGGAAGTGGGAAGAGATTTGCCGGAGAAAAGCTGGTAAGGAGAGGGAGTATTAGGAGCCTTGGGAATTTGATTCAGGACAAGAGAGGCAGTCTTGGATACTTCTGCCCAGAGATTGAGCGGTAACTTGGAGCTTTGAAGAATGGCCCTTATGGCTTTGGTGAGTGTTCTATTTGCTTGTTCTACTTTCCCGTTGTGTTTGTGGTGATAAGGCTCGGAGACCAAGTGTTGAATCGAATTGGATTTGAAGAATAGTTCAAGCTCCAAAGAGCAAAATTCCCCGCCTCCGTCTGTGCATATGGTGGCTGGGAAGCAGTTTTTTTTTTTTTTTTTTGTGGTTGAGAATTATCTTGAGCTGATCACAAGCGTCCGATTTGTGCATGAGCGGGATTGCGGAGATGTAACCTGAAAAATTGTCAATGACTGTCATGATGTAGCTCATGTCGTTTTGGGAAGAGGGATATATGGGACCAATTAGGTCAATGTGAAGTCGCTCAAATGGTTTTGATGATGAACTGGATGTAGCATTGAAAGGAGATTTGGAGATCTTTGAGAAGACACAGTCTTCACACTGAAATTCGGAAAGGGTTTGAGAAGAGAGAGAGGGGAAAAGATTTTTGAGGCGATACAGACTGGCATGTCCAAAGGATTGGTGTAGAGATTTGACGGAGTTGAGATTTGGATTGTTGAGAGATATGTGGCAGAATTTATTGTTGTTGACAATTCGAGAAGGCAGGTTGAGGACAAATAAGTTTTCTCAAACAAATCCGGTAAATGCAAGTTGAGATCCGGCAAAAAGAGAGAATTGGTTCCTGGATGCAGAGAGAGTGCAATTCTTGGCGGCAATAAGTTCGCCGGGACTGATCAGGTTCACAACAAGGTCCGGAACAAAGAGACAATTGCTTAAGGAGACAGAGGAGCCTTTCCAGGTCAGCTTAACAGTGCCTTTGCCCTTAATGGGGAGCTTCGCGTCTTCCTTCCCAGTGTTAATGAATTCCTTGTCAGTGGGGTCATTGAGATGAGTGAAGAAGCTTTTAGAATTGAACATATAGAAAGAGGCGCCGGAGTCCAGGATGATTTGATTGAGGAAATTAATGTCCTCAATCCACGTGGTAATGAGAGACATGTAGTGGGCAACTTCCTTGGCTTTGGACTGGGAATTAAGCTGCGCTCTCCAACGGGCCTGTGATTCTTTCCACCAGTCAGGAGCAAGATTTTTGTGTATATGCCAGCATTTTCTCTCTGGATGGTCTGGGGATTGAGGATTATGATATCCTCTTTTACATCTGAGTTCGGCAGGGACAGGTTTCTTGATTGGTCAAGAGGATACTAGAGCAGTGTTGTTGAGCTTAGTTTCTTTGGATTTGACCTTAGTTTTGTTTTCTAGTTGAGTAAGGTGGTTGAGAAAAATGTCCACAGTAGGGGCCTTGTTAGAATGCATGATTTGTTGCCAAAGAGACTGTAGTGACAAAGGAAACTTAAAGAGAATGAGATACAAGAGAATATCATCAGGTAGATCTATTCCAACGTATATCATCTTTTTAACGGAGATTTTAGTGTTGGTGATGAAAAGATTGATCGCGTCGGGTTTGAACTGTTGGCAGAGAAATTTGTTGAAGACGCGGGCTCTGTTGGCGGTTTGGGAGGAAGCAAATCTTTCTTTGATAGTTTCCCAGAGGAGTTGAGCTGAAGAGATATTGGTGGGGTTTACTACATTGTTGTGGGTGATTGCATCAATTTGTTAGAGTAAGATAACTTGGGTTTCCATGTTGTCAACGGCGCTGAGGTTTTTGGAGTCGTCCTCTAGAGTTTCCTTGATTCCTTTAAGCTCAAGAAGCATAGACATCTTGTCTTTCCATATGGAGTAGTTTTTGTCGGAAAGAATTGGTACCGCTTCGAGAGCTGCCTTGAGGATGATTTGTTGGTAGCCATTGTTACTGGATCCCTCCATAGTTTTGGTTTGGTTTGTCGGACGGATCTTCGGCTTTTAACCGTGTTGAATTACGGTAAAAGATTCAAGAATTCAAGAACATAGAGGGCTGAAAAGGACAAGAGATCAGTTAAAAAGAAGAATAAAGAAATGAAGAAACAAAAGAAAATAAGATGGAAAGAAACCAACATCCGGCAACTGAAAGGAAGAAGGAGTTTTACAGGATCAAGGACTTTCAGGAATTAAGTAGGGTAGAACACAGGAAGGCAACGATAAAGAAACTTGAAGGAAGAATAGAGTGAAGAGTCAGCCTTGAGGAATGAGATTGAGATAGCAACAAGTTCTGATCTTACTGGTCAGTTCTTGATAGTTGATGAGCTTGAGAAGTCGAGTTCGAGTAGGTTTGATTTGAAGTTAGAAGTCGAGTAGATGAATTGAGTAATGGTTGGAAGTAAAGAACAGGGAGGAAAGAAGGAAGAAACAGAGACGAAGAAGACAAGAGATATAATCGCAGGAGGATGAGTTGAGGTGTGAAGTTTGAGGTTGAGTTGTGACTGGAGTGTTCAGTGTCCCCGGGACACGTAGGCTCGAGTGGGTGAAGCAGAGTTCAGAACTGGTTGAGGACACGCGGGTGTGAACGCTGTAAAGGTGGAGGCCGCGCAGGTGTGACTGCTAGGACTTGGAGAGGCTCGGAAGACTTGAGTAGCGTGGGAGGAGACTGAAGAAGAGCAGGTGTGACAGGAAAAGGAAGGGGGAGAAAGAGAAAAAGAAGACGGAAAAAGAAGAGAAGGAGAATTAAAGGAAAGTGTCCTTGATTTACTCAACACATGGAACCCCTGGCTTGAGAGGCATTCAGTCAGAGTGTTGAACCAATTGAGGGGGGATTTTTTCATTTCGTACAACAATTCATTGAGCTTCAGATATTTGGATTTCCTTTTCAAACCGTTTGGCTTCCTCATAATGACTTTTTCCTTGAGTGGAGTGTGAAGAAACGCACTCTTGATGTTGAATTGAGTTATAGGGAGAGAGTGTTGAAGGCCATACAGCAGAGAAATTCTGAGAGAAGTTGCTTTGCCTGTTGGAGAGAAGGTGTCTTGATAATATAGACCATTAATTTTATCAAACCCTTGAACGCATATTCCACTTTTGTAGATTAGGGGGTCTCTGTGGCAGTTGTCCTTGAGACAATAGACCCATGTTGTTTTGAGAGGGTTGGCTGGTTTGGGACAGTTGTAATCATCCCAGAATTTCATGCTCTCAATCACGTTCAGTTCGACGTCGATTGAATTATCCCAGTGTTTGGATTCTTGGCATTTCTTGGCCTTTTTGAAAGATTTGGGGAAAAAATAGTGGTTGTAACCATATGGGTCAGGAGGCTTGAGCAAGGATTTTTTGCGCAGAGTTCTAGACAGAACCAATTTTTCAGAAATTTCCTGTGAGGATTGGGAGAACTTATCATTGGCCAAGTTGGGAGTTATGGGTTCAGCAAGAGTAGGATTGACCAATATCAAGTTGGGTCAAACTTCAGGTGGGTTGCTTTGAGTTGGAGTTGATTTGGTGAAAGAATAGAGAAAGTAAATGTTGAGAGTGGAAGATGTTGGAGGTTTGTAAGTGACTGGAGCGCTGTGATCCAATCTGACAACCTTGATGTGTTTTGAATGAATGATAGAGTATTCAGACTTGAGGATTTGATATGATAAGAGGTCTGTCTTAAAGCCTACAAGCGTTCCTTCCAGAATGCAATATTTGAATTTTTCCCCTTGAGAAATCTTCATGTTCAGGTACACTACCTTGGAGCCTAAGGGATGAAAGTACTCCACAAGTAGAGACTTGTTTGTGAAGGTTTCATATGGGGATTTCTGATTGGGGAATTTTGGAATTTGGTTGAGCATTAGAGTGGTGGCTTTGGCAACTTCAGCCCAGATTTGGAGGGGTAGTTTGGAAGAGCAAAGAATGGTTCTGATGAATTTGGCTATTGTACAATTGGGGTGTTCCACCCAACCATTATGCTTGTGGTGATAGGGCCCAGTGACAATATGTTGGATGCTGTTTTATTTGAAGAAGGAACAGAGCTTGTGAGAGGTAAATTCTTCTCTGCCGTTGTAAAAGATGGTGGAGGGGAAGCGTCCTTGTTTTTGCTTTTTGAATCTAAGAATAGTCATGAGTTGGAGGGAAGCTTCAGATTTAGAGTGGAGAGGAATAGCGGAAAGATATCCTGAACAGTTGTCTAAAATGGTCATGATGTAACTCATCCCATTGTGGGATTCTGGATCAATTGGACCCATGAGATCAACGTGCAGTTTTTTGAAGGGACTTTGAGCGGGGTTGGACTTCTTGTTGAAAGGAGATTTTGTAATTCTTGAGAAGACACAGTTTACGCATTGAAAATCACTGATTACAGAAGTTGAGATTTTGGGTTTGATGTTTTTCAGTCAATACGGACTTGCATGGCCAAGGCATTGATGGAGCTAAAGGAGTTTGTTGTGGTCAATTGTCTTTGGGGTTAAATAGCTAATTTTGGAGTTTTTTCAGATAGAAAAAGGAAGATTGAGAGTGAAGAGATTTTCTTGAATGAATCCTTTGAAGGCAATTTTCCATTGTGAATTCCTTTGAAGGAGTTTCCACTGGCAAGAATTGTGCATTGTTTTTTTGGTAATGAGAGTGCCGGGTCTAATGAGATTGATGACAAGGTTGGGTACTCACAGGCAATCTGAGAGTTGGATTACTGAGTTTCTCCAAGTCAGGGTCACCTTTCCTTTTACTTTGATTGGGAGGTTGGCTCCATCTTTTCCCTTGATGATGTGTTTGCTGTCACTTTCTTGTAGAGTGGAGAAATACTTTGTAGAGTAAAACATATGGCACAAGGCCCCAGAGTCTATGACGATTTGATGATCTGAATTTACTTTGTTGATCCACATGGTAAGAAGGGCATGGTAGTGCGCAACCTCATTGCTTTTGGTTTTCTTCTGCCCCATCCACTTAGCCTGGGCTTCCTTCCACCAGTGGGGAGAAAGGTGCTTGTACTTGTGCCAGCATCTGTCCTTGGGGTGATCTGTTGTGAGTGGATTGTGATGACCTTCTCTACAGTGTGGTCCTTTGGAGTTATGAGCTTTGTATTTGTTGACAACAAGAGCCATTTCTCAAACAGGGGTCTTGATTATTTTTGTTTTAGATTTTTTATTGAGTTGTGTGAGGTGATTGAGAACAAGATTGACAGTGAATTCCTTATCTGAGTGCATGATCTGTTGTCAAAGGTTTTAGAGAAATGACGGGAACTTGAATAGGACAAGGTATGCCAGGATATTGGTGGGCACTTCAATTCCAAACTCAATAATCTTTTTGAGGGAGATTTTTACTTCTGTTATGAAAGTTTTAATAGCTTCAATTTTGAAAGATTGATAGAGGAAATCATTGAAGACTCAAGCTTTATTTGCCGTTTCCAACAAAGCAAATCTCTCCTTGATGGTCTTCCAGAGGCCTTTACATGGGGTGATATTTTCCTGGTTCACAATGTTTTTGTGAGTCACAGAATTGATCTTGGAGAGAATAAAGACTTGAGTTTCATGATTGTCTGAGGGGTTCATTGTTTTTTTATTGTCTTTAAAGAGTGATTTGATTCCCTGTAGTTCAAGAAGCATTGATATCTTGTCTTTCCAGATTGATTTGTTTTTGTCTTTCAGATTTGGGACAGCTTCAAGAGCAGCTTTGAGCATGATTTGTTGGAAGCCATCCATAGTGCCTGGTCCCGCCATAGTCTTGAGGTTAGGTGGTTGGTGATTTTTGGCTTTTAACTGTGTTAAATGATATGAAATTTACTGAGATGATAATTCATGTTTGGAGGGACTAGGTAAAATCTGGAGACAAGGAGTAAGAAATATTGAGAAAATAAGAAGACAGCAAGAAGATATGATGAAGAAATGAATTGAAAGAAGAGACAAAATCATAACAGACAGTCAAAGTTCTGAGCTGGGAAATGAGGACTTAGGCAAGTTGCAATTTTGGCAAGAATTTGAGGTTGAAGGCTAGAGGTTGAAGTTGTTGGATCAAGTTAAGTTGAAAGAAGGAAGAGTAGAAAGGAAAAAGACGGAAATGGAAAATAGCAAGAATAGAAAGAGAAGAAAAAATGAAAGAGATTGATGAAAGGTGAAGACAGTAGATGAAAGAGATCATGACCCTTAGGCGTCCTCATGGTGAACCCCAAGGCAAGCCATGGATGTTGTGGTGCTGGCGCAGTCAGCTGGTTGCGCAGGGATGAGTGCGCTCGCAGGGTGCTCATTGATTGGGATTGAGAAGCAGACCGGGACTTGAATGAGGGGTAGTTGTGATGATGGAGGAAGGTGAAGATTTGACAGATTCCTCCATACCTTCCTGGTTGGCTTGTGGAATGGCTTTGGCTTTTAAAAGTTTTGGATTTCTGAGAAGGTGAATTTGAAAGATGAGGAATCAAGAGGGCTGAGGAAGAAAAACAATCAGTGAGGAAGTTACAGAAACAATAAAGAGCAAGTGTACAAACATCAAGAAAAACAACAGCATGAGGAAGACAGAGCAGGTGAATATTTGAGGTCAAGACTGTTGAAAATTGAGACAAGATTTTCTGGATGATTATTTCTTTATTTTTGAGGAAGAATTCAATAAGTAAAGACATTTGAAGGCTGGTAAAAGCTAAAGAGGTAAATCTTGGAAGAATTATTACCCTGCAAGGATGATGGGAGAAGCTGACAGAAAATAAACTTTCAGTGTTAAGTACATGCTAAGAAAAGTAAGAGATGGGGCAAGAGTAAGAAGAAAGAGAAAAGAAAGGAAGAAAGGAGAGAAAAAAACTAGAAAAGCTGATGTCAAAGAATATAATCAAAGTTAGACAGTCGTGAGAAGGAAAGGAGTTGAGATGCTTTGGTTTCCCCTGGGGCTTTCCAGTAGGAGCTCCTTGCCTGTTTGATGTTGAGAGGAGTGGAATGGAGGACAAGAGTTTCAACAACTGAGAGAAGATTGGCTTGATGAGCTTGGATTTATTTGGGATTAAGAATTGAATGATTAAAGATGTTGGAAAGCCAGTACAAGCTGAGGAGGTCAATTTTGGCAGAATTCTTACCAGGCAAGGGTGAAGGGAGAAGTCAACATTAAATTTGAATCAAGGAAAGTTGGGTTGTCAATTGGAAGTGTTAAGTACGTGTTGAGAAAAATAGGAGATGAGGCAAGAGTAAGAAGAATGAGAAAATAAACAAAGAAAGAGGGTTGAGAAAAAAACTAGCCAATTTGATTCCAAAGAATAGAATCATAACCAGACAGTCAAGACAAGGAAAGGAGTTGGGATGCTTGGAGTTCCACCAGGGATTTTTGGTAGGAGCTCCTTGCACATTTGATGTTGAGAGGAGTGGAATGTTTGTAAATTTTCAACACTAACCAGACTCAGGAAGAACAAACTTTATGAAAATGCCTCCAAATTTGATTTCCATGCACCTTCTATGGAATAACTTGGTTATTTTTTCTCAGTGGATGGTTTCTTCATGGACACTTCTAGATTGGGCACAACACTTTCTTGGAAAGTTCCTCAAAACAGAAGATCTCCGCAATACTACTTGGTTTTTTAACTTCTATGGAAGATTCATCAAGAACTTTCGAAAGAGTTTCCCCATATCACTTCTATCTCTGCAAACAGTTTGCCCTTCTCCCTCACTCCTTAAGATTTTCAAAAACCCAAGAAAATCAACCATTCCTTCACCCAAGCCCCAGTCCTTTGCCACTTTGACAACTCTCTGGGAATATATGTTCTAGCTTATGCCAGTGATTATTCATTATCTGATTTACTGCACCAGGTAACTGCTGATAAAAAGAAGACCCCATAGCCTTTGAAATCAGGAAAATGAATGTTGTTAAGATCAACTATGAAAACCATGATAAACAAATCATTTCAATTTTCTTTTCTCTTCAAAAAAATTGAGCTTACCTTAGCCTTACTGAAACTTTTGAAGTTCTAAAGTATCACTCTTCTTTGAAATACTTCTTGTATTCCAAGGCTCTCACTAGAAGGAAAGATTTTTGGGCAGAATCTCTTTCTCAATTTAACTTCATGATAATTTAAAGGCCTGAAAAACTTCAAAAAATACCATATATCCTTTATTCTGTTACAACTTTTATCTGGCTGGGAGAACCCCTCATTCCAAAAAGAAACCTGGAAACTGTCAAATACTTCTGAAAAAGTATGAAGTCAAAGCTATGAAACTATTTTTTCTTTTGGTTAAAATTTTTGATTATCAACTGATTGAAGTGAATTCTATTAAAAAAACTAACAATTGAAGTCAAGCTATCCTTAATAGACTGAGTGAGAGGGAATAATTAACTGACTATTTGTTGCATCCCATTAGTGACTTAGTATTGTTTAAAGATTAAGTGGTCATACCTGACCAATCTAACCATTTGAAGTTAAAAAAAATTTGTCAACACCATTAATCTCATTCTTCAGGTCATCAAGGTCAACAGAAGACTCTCAACCTTATCAAAAGAGCTTTCTAATGGAAAAGAATTTCAAAAGATGTGAAGAAGTATTTTTCAGCCTGATACCTTTGCAACATGAATAAGAAAAGGCATGAAAATGAACTAGGTCTATTCAAACCTATTGCTATCCCAGATGGCCCTGGACTAAAATTTCAATGGACTTCATCTCTCAACTTCCTCCTTCTAATGGATTTGATTTTATCCTTTTTGTTCTTGATGGCTTTTCTAAAATGGCTCTTCATCAAAAAAACTGGTGCACTCATTGCAGTGGAATTTGCTAACCTCTTCCTCAACCATTCCTTCTCCAAGCATGGGTTTCCCACTGAAATCATAGGTTACCAAGGCTCCTTGTTCATCTATTCTTTCTGGAAAAAAATTTGAAAAAAGTAACAGATGAGAAGGAATCTCTCCACAGATTACCACCCTGAAAAATATGTTCAAAATTAAATATTCAACCGATTCCTAGAACAATACCTTTGAATTTACATCAGTTAACACCACAATAACTGGTATAGCTGGCTCTCCTTGGCAGAATTATCCAAAAACAAGAGTGTTCACTCATCAACTCACCAATCTACCTTCTTCAATCTTAATGGAAGGAACCCCAGTTATGAATTCTTGCATGTGTTGGACAACCAACCTGCAATTAATCTCTTGGACCTGATTTAGAAGAACCAGATTCAACAACAAAAATTACAAGATTCTATGATGAAGTATAAGAACTATGCTAACCTTTGAAGAAAGGGTATTAAAAGAGTTGTAATTCCTGGGAATTAACCTTTTTTTATCTGCAAATAATATCAATAATAAAAAAACTTTCAAGAAGCTCTCTGATAATTTTTTGTGTCCTTTTATCATTATTGACAAAGTAGGATTTCATGATTTGAAACATGAACTCACAGATCAATGATCCTCCATCCACCAGCCCTCCATTTCTCCCTTGGCAAACCCTTCTCCAATGACCAAAATTCTTCTAGCCACAAACCACGTTTCAGAACAAGTAGAAGTTGATGGCAAGTAATAATGGGAAGTCTCAAATATCATGTATTCCAATATTTGACATGGAAAACTCCTCTACTTAGTCAAATGGAAATTTTTCTTAGAATGAATATTCTGAAATAACCTCATGGAAACCAGCCTCCAAACTCACAAATCTTTCATTCCAACTCTGAAAATTCCACTCACTCTATCACTCCAAAGCAAAACTCATTTAAATCCTTCAAGTAATCAATCATCCCTGAAATTCATTTCATCCACTCTTCTTCTCCATCTCATCAATCACTACAAATAAAAATAATAAATCATCAATCCATCAAGAAAGATTCATTTCAGTCTTCTACTCCTATCTAGAATCAATCAAAAAAAAGAAAAAGTTGAAAAAGTTGAAAATTTGAAAAAAATGGAAAAATTAAAAAAATTAAAAAAATTAAAAGAATGAAAAGTAAAAGAAAGAGAAAAGAAAAGAAAAGGAAAGGAAAGGAAAGGAAAGAAAAGAAAAGAAAAGAAAAGAAAAGAAAAGAAAAGAAAAGAAAAGAAAAGAAAAGAAAAGAAAAGAAAAGAAAAGAAAAGAAAAGAAAAGAAAAGAAAAGAAAAGAAAAGAAAAGAAAAGAAAAGAAAAGAAAAGAAAAGAAAAGAAAAGAAAAGAAAAGAAAAGAAAAGAAAAGAAAAGAAAAGAAAAGAAAAGAAAAGAAAAGAAAAGAAAAGAAAAGAAAAGAAAAGAAAAGAAAAGAAAAGAAAAGAAAAGAAAAGAAAAGAAAAGAAAAGAAAAGGAAAGAAAAAAGAAAAAAGAAAAAAGAAAAAAGAAAAAAGAAAAAAGAAAAAAGAAAAAAGAAAAAAGAAAAAAGAAAAAAGAAAAAAGAAAAAAGAAAAAAGAAAAAAGAAAAAAGAAAAAAGAAAAAAGAAAAAAGAAAAAAGAAAAAAGAAAAAAGAAAAAAGAAAAAAGAAAAAAGAAAAAAGAAAAAAGAAAAAAGAAAAAAGAAAAAAGAAAAAAGAAAAAAGAAAAAAGAAAAAAGAAAAAAGAAAAAAGAAAAAAGAAAAAAGAAAAAAGAAAAAAGAAAAAAGAAAAAAGAAAAAAGAAAAAAGAAAAAAGAAAAAAGAAAAAAGAAAAAAGAAAAAAGAAAAAAGAAAAAAGAAAAAAGAAAAAAGAAAAAAGAAAAAAGAAAATAGAAAAAAGAAAAAAGAAAAAAGAAAGAAGAAAAAAGAAAAAAAAAAGGGGAAAGAAAAAAGAAAAAAGAAAAAAGAAAAAAGAAAAAAGAAAAAAGAAAAAAGAAAAAAGAAAAAAGAAAAAAGAAAAAAGAAAAAAGAAAAAAGAAAAAAGAAAAAAGAAAAAAGAAAAAAGAAAAAAGAAAAAAGAAAAAAGAAAAAAGAAAAAAGAAAAAAGAAAAAAGAAAAAAGAAAAAAGAAAAAAGAAAAAAGAAAAAAGAAAAAAGAAAAAAGAAAAAAGAAAAAAGAAAAAAGAAAAAAGAAAAAAGAAAAAAGAAAAAAGAAAAAAGAAAAAAGAAAAAAGAAAAAAGAAAAAAGAAAAAAGAAAAAAGAAAAAAGAAAAAAGAAAAAAGAAAAAAGAAAAAAGAAAAAAGAAAAAAGAAAAAAGAAAAAAGAAAAAAGAAAAAACATTAAATACAGAAAATAGCTCCCAAAAATTCTTCATTTACAATTCCTGATGAATCTTAGTTACAGCTTAGAAATCTGAGTCACCCATACACCAAGAAGCTCAATTTCCATATTTTCATACTCCTTCTTATCTTTAGCAGAACACCCTGAAGTTTTAACAGACTTAAAAGGAATGTTTGATTTCAGCAATGAGTGATCAACAAAAAGAAACAGAGATGAGTAGACATCTTTAAAGGACCAGATAGGGTGTTGACTAGACAGAAGCATTACTGTAGAAAAGGAAAACAAACAAGTAAGAATGTAAGAGAGTTGATCCCTTGTGATACTCTTGCTGATGGTGATAGGGTGAGCTTGAGCTGTAGTGGTAGCTAGTGGTTGTATTTGAAGGTATCTGGTGATTGAAATCAATGGTGAACGGTGGTTGATGTTGATGGTAGCTGGTGGTTGAAGAGCGCCCCTACTAAATCCGTTCATGATCCTCCACAATCTTGGCAAGATGGCTGGGGAGCAGGCACGCAGGGCTTCAGGATTGGAGCTTTGGCAGTGGTTTATTTTGAAGGATACCAATGCGGGTGAATGAAGTGACAAAGGGTTCACAGATGTGGCCACGGAAGTTTGAGAGACATGGAAGAAGACTGATAGAGACACATAGAAAGAAATAAAATGGAAAATAAACTGAGATACAGAAGAATGAAGAGAATAGTATGAGGAAATATTTTGAGCATGTACTTGAATACCAACAGCCTCCCTTGATCAAATCATTCTGTAATTTTCAGAGCGTCCAAGGCGCGGCAACAAGCTATCCGGGGTAATGGTTTGGTGAGGAAGTTTGCAAGGTTCTTTTTGGTGGATACCTTTTGAAGCTTCATAGCTATTTTTGAGAATTTCGGTGCAAACATAATGGAATAGCAATTCCATATGTTTTGTGTGGAAAGTAGCGTGGTCAGCTTGGTTAAGAGCTAGTTTAATACAACCTTTGTGGTCCTTGTGAATGGGGGCTGGTCTGGCCGCTTCTCCTGGAAAAAACTTTCTCATAAGCAACATCACCCAGCTCAGCTCCTTCATGGCATTGCCCAGCGCCTTGTATTTGGCTTCAGTTGTGGATAAGGATAAAGTTGGTTGCTTTCTGCACTTCCAAGTGATGACAATTCCAAGCCAGCAAGAGACCAACCCACAGAATAACCTTCTGGTGGTAGGACAGGTTGCCCAGTTGGTATCAACATCTGCTTCAAGGTGAGGGGCAGAGGAGGAGGAAACAAAGACTATTCTGTAGCTTGAACTGTGCTGGAGGTATTGCAAAATATTCAGGGCCGCTTGAGAATGGTGTAGATTTGGCTTGAAAAGGAATTGAGCAAGATAATTCACAGCAAAAGTTGTATTGGGTCTTGAACATATACTGATATGATTAATCTCCCCAACAATTTTTCTGTAGTTGGCGCCCGATTGGAGAAACTCCTCATGGTCCTCCTTGCTTGAGGCTTACAGCTTGCCGTGAGGCCTGAAGAGAGTTGAGAATGATTTTTGAGGTGGAAGCAAGTATTGCCCGAACACTTGATTGATTTAAGAGCTATAAGAGAGCTTGAAGCCATGTGGAAGGTGACTGAGGTTCATTCCAAGAAGCATGGAGGCCAGTCCCAGGTCCTTTATTTTGAACTTGGAGCTGAGCTTTCCAATGAAAATTTCCACTTGGTTGATGAATACTGCAATATTCTCAACATGAACGTAGAGGTAGGTGGTGTTGTTCCAGAACACACATTGATCCGCCTTGCTCTTGTGGAAGCCACATTTAATTAGCCATTTGCTTTTGAAGAGATAGGGGATGAAGTTGAGCCAGATGCGGCCACAATTATTTGAAGGTTGCAAAGCAGGTTGTTCAAGAATTGCCTTCCAGATGGCGTGGGGATCTCCATTGTTGTTGTTGTTGAGAATGGATTCAAAGGCAGATTCACCAAGATGTTGGATGATTATGTCAGCGGCTTCATACATCTTCTTCTTTTGAGGGAAAGTCAAAGGTGACGGAGGGGGTTCAACGTTAATTTTTAGAAATCCTTTCCTGCAAAGATAGCTCTTGATCCTGAGACTCCAAGAAGGAAAATTCAAGTAATTTAACAGGGGGATGTTAGGCCTAGATGAGTTTATTTGTTCTTCTGAGTTGGAAATAGGGCCTATCTGGTCCAGTGAGTTAGTTGGGACTGTAAATCTGAAGTTTTAACAGACTTAAAAGAAATGTTTGATTTCAGCAATGAGTGATCAAAGAAAAGAAACAGAGTTGAGTAGACATCTTAAAAGGAAAAGATAGCGTGTTGACTAGACAGAAGCAGTACTGGAGAAAAGGAAAAGGAAAAAGTAATTATGTAAGAGAGTTGATCCAGTGTGATACTCTTGATGATGGTGATAGGGTGAGCTTGAGCTTTAGCGGTAGCTGGTGGTTGGAGTTGAAGGTAGCTGGTGATTGATGTCAATGGTGACTGGTGGTTGATGTTGATGGTAGCTGGTGGTTGAAGAGTGCCCTGAATAAATGCATTCATGATCCTCCACAATCTGGGCAAGATGGCTGGGGAGCAGACGCGCAGGGCTTCAGGATTGGAGCTTTGGCATTGGTTTATTTTGAAGGAAGCCCATGCGGGTGAATGAAGTGTCGGGGGTTTCACAGACGTGGCAACAGCAGTTTGAGAGACATGGAAAAAGACTGATAGAGACACATAGAAAGAAATAAAATGGAAAATAAACTGAGAGACAGAAGAATGAAGAGAATATTATGAGGAAATAGTTTGAGCATGTACTTGAATACCAACAGAACCCACTCATATTTTACCCAAGAACATGAAAGAAAATCCTGAAACTGCTCCACCACTTCCTTCTTCAGATCCTTCCTTTTACCTTGCTTATTCTTCTCTTCCTCAAAGTTATCCATTCCCCATCCAATTATCATACCAGTCCTTGAATCTTCAGAAAAATTTCCTGGACACTCTTCAATGGTCTTCAAAAATTCTTTAGTAGCATTCTCAGAAGCATCTTGAGGACCAAATTCTATCCATGCTGAACAAGGAACAATACCACAACCCTGCTTATTTTTAAAATAGGGATGCAACCAGGTAATGTGCATATTAGTGTGTAATCCAAATGACAGGGGATGCAAAAATGGGCCTCCAAGGACCATTGGACATCATGTGGGCCACATGGGCCTTTGTGGATGTTATTGGTTTGGGGATTTAGGCGCCAAACCATGTTTTCCAAGTCAATTGGGAAACAGGCATTGACCGGCCTGTCAGGTTGGATGGCCCACCTTAGCCAGATGGGCTTATCCGGACATTTATGGGCCCAAGTATTATTATGGACATACTTTGCTAGATGTGCTGGCCCACCAAAGTATGGTTTCTGGGGACATTGGGCTTTGGTGGCCCATTGGTGCTGCCGCCCGTGTCACAACCTGCTTGGGGCTGCTTGTTTTCCACCTGGGGCCTGTTGTGGGGCCCAAAGGCCCACGTGGGGCCATCTTAGGGGGCATGAAGGACTCCAAATGGTTCCCCCCAGCTGCTGTGTGCAGGGCCATGACGGAGGGGGCTGGTGGCCCCTGCCTCCCTCCCTCCCCTTGCTTAGTTGCAAGGGAGAGGGAGGATGGCTGTTCCATCCTCTACCAAACCAGCCACCAAGACTGCCCAGGCGGGTTGGAGCAAGGCAATTCCATCACCCCCCACCTGAGGAAGCAAACAATTGGGTGCTCTCCCTACCCCCCCCCCCCCCCTTACTGGCAAGAGGTGCCAAGGGCTGGGGGGAACTGATCCCCCTCCAGCCCACTCAACTTTTGATATGGCCCATGCCAGTTGCATTGAGGCCACCGGTGGTGGGGGGGATTTCATCACCCTCCCACCTGTGCAAAGTGGCAAGAAAAAAACAAGCGGGGCGCTCTCCCCCCCCCCCCCCCCCCCCCCTTATCAAGGGAAAGGCTCCAATGGCTGGGGGGACCCAATCCCCCTCCAGCCCACTAATCTTTGGGTCCCCCAGGGGCAAAAGTTGTCCCAGGCAACCGGCAGGGGATTTGACAACCCCTGCTGGTCACCCAGGTAGGAAAGAGGGGGGGGATGGCATGTCCGCCAGTTACAACCCCCCTGGTGTGACTTTGAGACTGGACCCAGATGATTTCTGGGTCCCACCTGGCCCATGTGTGGGGCAAGGGGCTGGTTGCATGAGGCAACTAGCCAGTATGTGAGGTTGCAAGGGGTAACAGGGCTGTTTGTAACAGACAACTGGCCAGGATCTGAACAGCAAGGGGCTGGTTCAGCCCTGTGAGGGTGGAAAAACCAAATTCAACCAGTACAGGCGGGTTGAAAGGGTTCAGAACTGATTCCAAGTGGGTTGAGTAAGCCCAAACAAAGTAAAAGGGCTTGTAGGGCCTGTAGAGCACATTTTGGGCAGAATTTTTTCCTTTTTCTTGTCATTAAATGAGCTCCACATGAGCATCATCTTTTGTATTTAAGGAGCTCTTCTACCTGCTGTTTTTCATCCATTCATTCATCAATTAATTCACATTCACAAGTATTCCATTGCCTCTGCCTCAGATTAAGGACCAATCATAACACATTATTGTCTCAGCATTTCTTTTTCTTTAAATACTGCTCTTTGACTAAGCTTTTGGGCAAATAATTCTCACACTTATTCCTTCTCATCCTCCTATAATCACCAGCAATCAAATCCTTCTCCACATAGCTCCTGATTAATTCTCCCAAGACCCTTTTTCCTGAACCTCCTTCCATCATCTCCACTTGCCTTGCTTTTCCTTTTTATTTACCTAATATTTCTTCTTCTCCCTCCCTTAATTCTTCTTCTCATTCTTCCTTTTCTTATTCCAGAATATCTTCCTCCTCCCAATCTTCATCTGGATCACTAGGTGGATCTTTGTCATCTTTTTTGTGGATTTGAATGGCTTTGAAGTAAATTGGGACCCCTGTGGTCAGTTCTACAATACTTTGACTTACTTTTGAAATTTGAAATTTTATTTCCTTTCAATGCTTCAAAAACTATTCAACCTTATCTCTGCTAATTCAAATTTTCTTTGATCCAAATACAACCGCTTTGAATACTCTTTCATGAAGTTGGACAGGTTTTACTTGAAATCATCAAACTCCAATTTGTTTGACTCAAATCTTTCAAGATTTTACCAATTGAATTTGACCCTTTCAAACTTTGACCAGTTTGACCACACATCAATGGACTTTGAATTGTTTGATGGTGGTTTGACAGCAATTAAACAACAGTTTGATTGTTCTGCAATGGATTTGGAACCATTGATTAAACTCATCAAAGAAAAATATGACATCCCCCAACAAATATCAAGTGCTTTTTAGTTTGAAAAGTCCTTCTTCAATGTGCCATCCAAAGCTAACTGGCTATTCCTCCTTAAATTCTTTCTTTTTCCCCCATTTTCTTAAACCCTTTTTCTGGAGATTCTAGTAGGAAAATTTTACCAGAAATAATTTCAAAAGAGTTCAATCTACCAATCAGAGAACAAAAGACACCAAAAATGCTGGAAAACACCACATAAGCACTTCTTCTTTGTGAAGCTTCCTTCACTTCAAAGTTTTAAAATTCTAGCCTTGTATTTTATGCTGCCTCAGACTTGAGTGCAACTAATTATCAGGATTTATACTCTTTTTTTATGCCCTAAGTGTTTATTTCTAGTATGATCTCTATAATAAGCTTTTCAGTCTTATTTCCAGTATCATTTTTATCATAGCCTTTAAGAGCTATTATCCTAAGTATGTTAGTCTATTGATGCCTTTATGTTGTTCAAGCAGTATCAACTCTATTGCCTCCTTCATCTTCATCTACAGTGGATATTTATGTTTTGATATCTTTTGTTTCAAATTTACACTTATTAAACTTACTTTATTCAATTTCACTCTATTTATTCATCTTTTCAACCAGATTTCAGTCTTCTTTTTACTTAGTCAATTAAGCTTCTGGCTTCCAAGTGAATGAAAATCATCTTTTCCAACTCACCAAGAACTGGATTTCCCTTGTTTGACTCCCTCAATCCACTCCTCTTAGTATTATAAGATATCATCCCATCCTTTTCAAATATCTCAACTGGAGAATTGAAATCTAACTTTAATATGGTTAAAAGACAAAATTCTCCCCTAATCAACTTAATCCAATGTTGTATCCTCTGTCTCTGTTGCTGAATTAACACAATAAATCTTCCAACTCATCTAGTTCCTTGCAATTTTGGTAGCACTTTTACTGATGAGAATATTACTTTATCAACTCAATTGCCTGTTTTCCATCACTTCTTAGTGTACCATCTTGCTACCTGGATTACCTTCTCCCTTGGTTTCCCTTTCCTATTTTGCTCCAAAACCCTCATGCTGCAATTGATGGCCTTCTGAAGATAAGCTCTCTTTTCTTTTAAGAGCACCTCCCTGAAATCTTGGTTGTTCTCTTATTATAACTCTTGCTCTTGCATTATTCATGCCCTCATCTTGATTTTCTCTATCATTTTCTTTCTTATCTCAAACTTTCTCCAAGCCATCAATTCATTCATCCATCCTGTTGCAGCCCCCAGCTAGGCTTATTCATTAAGGACCAATCTTCTGTTTTTTGCATCTTTATTGTGTTCCAACTTTGAATCAATTTTCTTTGTTCAATCAATATGGCTACTGAAGAGTTGGAAGATTTATTTATTGCAAATGACTTACAGAGAAAAAAACACAGGGATAGTGCTGTAATTACAATCAGAGAGCAAAAGGTTGAGACTGAGGAGTCAGAAGCAATGAAAGGAAAACAGCGAGGGGATTTGGTCAAGGTTGGAAGTCTCACTGCTAGACAGAACTTGGAGATGACCTTTGGGTTTGAAATCAGTTGATTGGAGCTGTTGGAGATTCAGGATTTAGAGATTTGGGGACGCTATTGATGATGTTGATGAAGAAGGTGTGAAGCCAAATTTGGTTGAGGTTTGAACAAAAGCGGTAGTCCAAGAAGTAAATGATGGAAGGGATGAAGGAGATTGAGATGTCAAATTGGTGGAGGTGATTAGAAATGATGGAAGGGGTGAAGGAGAGGATATGAAATGATTGAAGGGATGAAGGAGATTGAGATGTTGATTTGATGTAGAGGATCAGAAATGATGTATGGAGAGAGGGATCACAAGAGAATCTGGGGAGAGTCAGGAGGATCATCAAGGAGGAAGGAGTCCAGAAGGGTTAGAGAGTGATTAAGGGCTGGATGGGGAACTGAGTGAGCGGTGTCTGGGTTTGAAGTGTTCTCATTTGAAGAAGGGGATGGGAATGTGTGACCAGGTTGGGAATAGAGATCAGTCATCTCTCAGCATGCTGCTGTGTCTAGGAGTGAGGGATAGTGATTGGAGAATTATCAAAATGATGAGACTGACTGAGGGTCTGATTTCTGGTTTGGTGAGGCAGTCATCCAGCTTTCAACCGGAGGGGATGAGATTGGTGATGAGTATTCCATTTTCCCTTTGCTTTTGCAGCCACTTTTTTTGAGTATCAATGTGCTTTATGTTAAAATACTAATGCACTTACGCATGTGCTACGTATAAGTGTAATCCAAATGAGATGCACATGTGGGCCTCTGAGGGCCATTGGAAACACACACAGACAATACAGGCCTGTGTGGATGTCACGGATTTGGGGAAACTGCCCTCAAAACATGTGAAACAGGCCTATTGGTACACAGGCCCTAACGGGCCTGGTGGGGTATATGGGCAAATACAGCCAGATGGGCTTGTATGGGCATAATTGAGCTCAAGGTATATTCTGGACATACTTGGCCAGACGGGCTGGACCGCCAAAGTATGGTTTACTCAGTTTTTGGGCTTGGGGCCGCTGCCCGTGTTGCAGCCCAGTTGGGGCTGCCGCCCGTGCTTTGGCCTGCTTGGGGCCGCTTTTTTTGCCTATGGCCCTTTACGGGGCCCAAAAGCCCACGCGGGGCCGTCATAGGGGGCAGCGGGGGGTGGCGGCCAGCTGTTGGAGCCATGGGGCTGGGGCTGACGGCCCCAGCTCCTCCCCCTCCCCTCGCTTGCCATTGCGAGGGGGAGGTGGAAGGCTGGCTGGGTTGAACCAGCCAGCAATTGGTTGCAAGATGCAACCGTTCAGGTTGGGGGGGATTTCATCACCCTCCCACCCAGGAGGAATGACAAGGAGACTGGCCGCGACAAAGAAACCTGCGGTGGGGGGGACCTGACCACCCCTCCACCATCAAAGAAAAGAGCAACAAAGGGGCGCTCTCCCCCCCCTTTACCAAGGGGCAGGAGCAACAGGCTGGAGGGGATTCAACAACACCACAGCCCCCCTTGCCTTGACGACACCCTGGGGGTATTGACCCCCAGCGCCCCTGGTAGGGGGATTTTACCACCCCCTCCAGGGATCTGTGAGAAGGAGGTGGGGACAGCATGTCCGCTGGTCACCCCCCCCCCCCCATGTGAGTATGAAACTGGACCCAGGTGTGTCCTGGGTCCCACCTGGCCACTTGTATGGCCAGGGGCTGGTTTCATGAGGAAACCAGCCTGCCTGTGAGGTGAAAACCAACCAGGGATTGAACAGCAAAGGGGCTGGTTCAGCCCTGTAACAGTGGAAATACCAGAAAGGACCGGAATAGGCTGGTTGTAAGGGTACAGGGACTGACTCCTTGCGGGCTGATGTAGTCCAAACCAAGTAACAAGGCCTGTAGAGCCTGTAGAGCTCTTTTGGGGCGAAAAATTTTCCTTTTGGATTTTTTTATCATGGGCTCACAAGAGGCCATTATTTTGTACATAAGGAGCTCTTTTCCCTGCTCTTTTCCATCATCCATTCATCATCCAATTGAATTCATCACTGATATCATCCAACGTTTTGCCCCATTGTGAGAGCCCATCAGCAATTATAGACACCAGGTGTCCAGCATTTTATTTGCTTTAAATACTGCTCATAAGCCTAAGCTAATTGCTGTACATAATTATAACATATTCTCAGTACCAAAATCATCATTACTTCCAAGCCATCTAGACCCTTGTACCTCACTCTGGAAAAACTCAAAGACCTCAAGTTTCCCAAAAAGATGTCCTATATCCCTGATGTTAGCTCCACCAAGATAGTTCTGAACGGTCAGAATGATAATGCTTGGGCTGTCCTTATGAATAGTGAGCTGGAAAACATCTGTTGTGGGGAGAAATTGGATGCAGATGACAATTTGATCTGTTCAGAAGTGGAGAAAAAGTCTTATCATCTCATCCTTAGGCATCTTGATGAGAATCATGTGACATGGGTTGCTGATACTCTTAGGGAAGATGGGAGAAGGAGGGGCGGCATCCTTTGGAAGTTGGGTAAGTCCAAATATTCTGGTTATTCCATTCACCAGAAGGGTATAGCTTTCAGTAAAATGTTCAAGTTTAAATATTCAAATTGTAGAAAGTTTGTTGCAGAGGCTAGGTCTAGCATAGCCAAGTTTAAGTCATCAGGACCTAACATGTATCCTGAGTTTTTGTCACTCTTTATCCTTCAGAAGCTACCAAAGGAGTTTGATTCTGTATTCAGAATTATTTCTCAATTGGATCCTCTTCCTGGGGAGGAGGATGTGCTAAAAAGCATTGAAAAGGATGATCTTCAGTTCAAGATGAAGGGGGTTTCTGGAACAGCCCTTGTTGGAAAGACTGTAAAATCTTGCAAGAAGGCAAAAAAGGATTTTTCCAAGGTCTTATGCTATAATTGTCAGAATAAGGGGCATTATGCTAAGGATTGCAAGGAGGCTAAGAAAAGGAAGAATTCCAAAGAGAATGACAAGGAGGTCAATCTCACTACCAAAAACGTTTGAATGGTGGGGTTGGATGTTCAAATGGAAGAGGTTGTTGGGAAAGAAGGCCCCAAGAAGAAGGCCAAAATCAATGAGGATCAAGAAATGGACTTGATTGATTATGAAGTGATTAATCTTAAACTCAAAGATGAGAACTTATCAGTGACTGATAGAGCTTCTTTCCTATTAGGAGGATTGAAGGAGGATGTTCTTGTTTTGATTTATTCTGGTTGTACAGATCACATGTTCTTTGAACCCAATTTATTTTCAAATCTTTGTAATTATGATGGAGTTGTAAGTATTGCTCAGAAAGGTAGAACAATTCAGATTAAAGGAATTGGAAAATTTATTCTTGAAAATCACTTGGGTTTCAAAATTTCTTTTGAGAAAGTGTTCTATGTACCCAAGTTGCCTTATAACCTTGTTTCTCTTGGAGTGTTTTGGAAAAAAGGTTTCCAAATTTGTTATCTTAAAGAAGATAGGTTTGTTATTGATATGAATGGGCAAACTGTTCTTAGTGGAAAATTTCGGAATAAGCTTCTGTTTGCAAGTTTATTAAAATTCTCAGCTCTCAGCACTATTGCTCACAATAGAATTGGCCATAAGGTAAAGGACAGCAACTGTGAGAGTTGTACCTTGGGGGCTAAGACTAGAAATGTGTTCTTTAAGAGTAGAGATTGCAATGATTTTCCTAGAGAGGAATTTTCCATTGATTTGGCAGGGCCATTTACACCAGAGTACCTTGGTGGGGCTAGATACTTTATGAATTTATTTGATACTAAAACTAATTATGTTTGGGTTAAACCAATTTGATCTAAGGATCAGACCACAGAGGAGATTTCTGTAATCTTCAAAGTCTGGAAACAGAATGGTCTGATGAATGAGATCAAGAGGGTTATTACCAATGGAGGTTGTGAATCTGTGAGTAAAGAGTTTGAGAGTTTATTGAAAGATTATGGTATCATTCATATAGTCACTACTGCAAGTACTCCACAAAATAATGGAATAGTTGAGAGGATGAGTAGGACTTTACTGGGCAAAGTCAGAACTATCATGTCTCAATCTGGTCTACCAAAGTTCTTATGGGCTGAGTTGATGTGTACAGTCTGTCTGTTGCACAACATTGTAAGTGTTAATGGGAAGGGTCCTCATTATCATTTTTGGAAGTTGTACCCCAAAACATCACACCTAAGAAAAATTGGTTGCTTGGTGTATTATAGGGTCCACCATAATGAGATGGTTGGAAAATTAGACCCTAGAGCCAGAACGGGGGCACTTGAAGGCTATGATTTTATAAGTAAATTGTATAGGATTTATTGTCCAGGGACAAGAAAGGTTATCCGTAGTAGGGATCTAAAATTTGATGAAAGTACCTTTCCACTCAAAAGGAGTGAATATGTTGTTGTGAATGAGTCACAGAAAGAAATAGAATTAGCACCTATTTCACCAGCAAAGGCTGAGGAACATATGGTTCCAGAAGATTAAGAGATGGCAGAAGTTCCACTAGAGGGTTTAGTGCCTGCTTCAGGGGAGTCCGTTCATTTAGAACCTGATGAGCCTCCACCTCCAGTTAGAAGGAGTGGTAGGGTGAGAGTACCAGTTGATAGATACGGGGAATGGAAGTCCCGTTATGCTGCCACAGGATATGAGGAAGATACATTTCAGGAACAGTGTATGCTCAATGAAGTCCTGGAGTTGATTTCAGAAATGGGTAACAGGGTTAACCCAAATAGCTTTGGCCAAGCTATAAATTCTGATGAGAGAGCCCACTGGAAGATTGCTATTTTTGAGGAATTTGATTCTCTAGAAAATAATAGTGTCTTTGACGTAGTTAAGCAGGATTCTGTTTCAAAAGGAAAGACCATTGTGGGGTCTAGATTGGTGTTAAACAAGAAGTTTGGCACAAATGGAGTTTTGAAGAGGTTCAAAGCTAGATGCGTTGCACAGGGCTTCAAGCAGAGAGAGGTTATTGATTACCAAGAAAATTTCTCACCAACTGGAAGGCTGTCCACATTCAGGTACATCATTGCTCTGGCTGTGGAGTCGGGTGAAGAAATCAGACAAGCTGATTTTGTAACAGCAGACTTGAATGCAAAACTTGGAAGGAGGAGACTTTTTATATGTCAATTCTTGATGGTTTTTGTGAATGTTTAGTAGAGACTAAACCAGAAACCATGAAGAAAATCTGTGTTAGAAGTTTTATTTCAGCAGATAAAGGAGAGTATGTCCTCAAGCTGTGTAGATCCCTGTATGGATTTAAACAAGCAGCTAGGTTGTGGTATAATACCATGAGTGAGAAACTGATACAGATTGGTTTCAAGAAGTCTGAGGCGGACCCTTGTGTTTTGTAAGAAAGGATGCAACTTTGTTTGTATGTGTTGATTAAATTATGATTGTTGGAAATGGTAAAGAGAGAGTCATGGATACACTCAAAAAGGAATTCACGATAAAAGATCTTGGTCCGGCGCAACAGGTGCTAGGAATGAAAGTCAGTAAGAGCAAGAATGGTATTAAGTTGGACCAGAGCCACTACCTAGCAGCTCTTCTTAAGCAATATGGCTTAGAAGATGCAAAGGAGTTTGGTAATCCTATGCAGTCAAACATTTGTTTAGAGAAGTCTAAAAATGAGGAGTATCTGGAGTTTTTTCAATCTGTGAACAACTAAAGGTCAGCTATTGGATCACTTAATTATTTGGAGAAGTTTACAAGGCCCAATATTGCCTTTGCAATTGGTGTCTTGTTGCAACACTTAGAGAAGCCAAGCATAAGGCATTGGTCAGCGTTTAAGAGATTTATGACATAAATTAAAGGAAAGCACAGTCTGGGACCGTTGTTTACAAAGTCAGCAAAATTTGATTTGGTTGTTTATTCCAATGCAAGTTGGGAAGATGGTAACACTAGGGAATCAAAAATTGGTTTCATATTCTTCTTAGGTAAGAATCTGTTGTCATGGATGTCCAAGAAGGTATCAGCAATAAGTCTTTCATCAACAGAGGCTGAGTATAGAGCTTACTTAGCAGCTTCACAGGAACCAAAATGGTGGAGAAAAGTCTTAGAGGATACACATAAGCCACAAGGGTTTGCTTTGTTATATTCTGATAACCAGAGTGCCATTGCATTGGTGCAAAACCAAGTGTTCCATTCAAGAAAAAAACATATCAATGTTCACTATAACTATATTTGCGATTCAGTCAACTGCAAAGAGATTGTGTTGAGGAACATGCCCACTGGAGCAATGATTGAAGATATCTTTACTAAGGCTTTAGATAGGAACAAGCATCAAGGCTTTGTGACTAATATGAGGATTTCACCCCCTTTGGATTAGGGGTGTGTGTTAAAATACCTATGCACTTATGCATGTGCTACATATAAGTGTAATCCAGATTGGATCCACGTGTGGGCCTCTGAGGCCCATTGGACACACACATGCACCATACGGGCCTGTGTGGATGTCACAAATTTGGGGAAACTGGCCTCAAAACGCGTGAAACATGCCTATTGGTAAGCAGGCCCTAACAGGTCCAGTGGGCTATATGGGCAAATACATCCAGATGGGCTTGTATGGGAATAATTGGGCTCAAGGTTTATTTTGGACATACTTGGCCAGAAGGGCTGGCCCGCCAAAGTATGGTTTACTCAGTTTTTGGGCTTGGGGCTGCCGCCCATGTTGCAGCCCGGTTGGGGCTGTCAATGGTGTCTTTGCCCGCTCAGGGCTGCTGTTTTTGCCTTCATCCCGTCTATGGGGCCCAACAGCCTGCTGTGGTGAACCATTTGGGACACCTTGGGAAAAGAATTCAAAAAAAAAGAAAAAAAGAAAAAAGAAAAAAGAAAAAAAAGAAAAAAAAAGAAAAAAAAACTGTCCTAGTCGCGTTGCTCCTCCTCATCCTTGTGTGTTTCTCATCTTCAACCTCATCATCTCCATCATCATCACATCCCTTCATCCACCATCACCCACCCGGTCTCTGCCTTGGCCCCTCTGTCCCCTTCTCCATCAGTGCCCCTCCTCCCCCAATCCAATCTATCATCCCAACCATCCTCTCCAGCAAGCCCACAAACTCACCTATTAGTATCTATCAGAGTCCAATGAGAACTTTGTCTGCCCCACCTGCAGGAATCCATTCATTGACCCCGTCATGTCTGTCCAATCAATTGAAAACCCCTATCACTCTCCATCTTTGTCTTCCAACGTGATCTCCTATCCCCCCATCTGCGCTCTCACAAACTTCATCCCCACCCATCATCTCAATCATCAAACCTCTCACCAGACCAACAACCTGCTCTCCCATCCTCCACTCAGCTCTCAACCCTCCTTGTGTCAAGCCAATCACCATCATCCATCCACTTCCAAAGAATCATCCGTCACCCTTCCTGGGACTCTCCCAGCCACTTCCATCTTGGGGTGGGGGTGGAGAGTGTCGACTACCGCCCGCGGACATCTGCAGGCATTCTGGTTCATTTTCCTTTCCCACCCCTTCCGCCTTTGGCCAAAGGGTGGGTGATTCTGGTATTGTCCCGCGCGCCCCTCGACGGACAGACGCAAAAGATGGTGAAGGGATGAGAAGGATTTCCACCGGCCTGCGTGATCAAATTTTTTTGATCACCTAAAAATCTGAAAATCAAAAAAAAAAAATTCTTTCTTTTTCCTCTCTATTTGTAGTATCCCTTGTACATAGTCTAACAGGGCCTCCTGCCCATGTAAGGAGGGGCTCTCCCCTGCCTGTTGGAGGAAATCAAATCATCACATCAGATCAACACATGGTATCCTAACACACACCACATCCTAAGATCATCAGTATTTTCTTGAAATACATCATCCGTGGGGTCTTCATCCCCCTTTATCTGAGACAAAAATTTGGGTATATCTATGATTGCCCCTTGATCCTTGAGCCTCCATACTCAAACCCCTTGATCCTTGATCCTTATCACCAACCAATAGCTTTGCTGGTTGAAGAAGAATTTGACTAATTGAATTCTTGAGTGTGTTACACTACTCCTGATCCCTTTATCCAACCATACTGGTCCTGATCATCCTTTGATTATCTTTCTGGAACCAGTCATGTTTGACTGAATAGGTTTTATTAAGCTTATAACCTGGAGTGTTAAACCTCCCTTCATATCTTTTGAAGTTGAATTCCCCCATACTACTCTTGAGTCCCTTGAGAAGTGTTGGGTTATTCTTGTTTGAATCAGTTATTGTTTTGGTTCTAGAGCTTCTTCAAATAATTAGCTTTGTCTTGTGCGGCCACCCACAGTTATCTGGTACCCTTCAAGCACTTGATTGCGGAGAGTTGGGCAGGTTCATTTAGAACCTGGAGGTTGTTTGGGATTGAGTTGATCTTTCCTAAGCTCCTGCTGACAACCAGAGCTATTAGCTTGTGGGAATTTTCACTCAAAATTGCCTTGTCTTGTTGAACTCTGAAAAATTCTTGACTCCTTCTATTCAAATTTTCCCTGACATCATCTTGCCTCAGATAGTGTTGTCTCCCAGCTACCAACTACTATAATCTTTATCCTCTTACATTTGGTTCCCCGTTTACCAGGTTCTGAACTTTGATCTTGGTTACATTTAAATATTTTTTTAACACTCAGGAGGGCAGCCTAAAAAAGCACCTATCCCCTCCACAGAACTTCCAACTCCCTGCGCTGTTTGGAGTCTTACATTTGGTCCCCCGGGCCGGGATTGAACCAGCAACCTTGGTATTTACACTCCCAAATTTGTGGAATCAACTTTGAAATCCGATCTTTTTCTGTTTTTCTCTTTTTTCTGTGTTTCTTTTATCATCTAGATCTGATACATGGAGGCAACTTGTTCCAAAAGTAATTTCTCCCAATTGTGCACCATCAATGGGTTTGATCCTAGTTTTTTTTTGTAAACCCTACCCTTGCCACACTTGTGAGCCACTTTGGAAATCTCTTCTTTGGATTCCTTAGGAAATCTTTTGTTGAAATGGAATCTATTGGTACCCCTTCTACCTCTGTTTGGGCCAAGATGATCAAGATCAAACCTCAGAACAAGAACTTATGCTTTAACGGTACAAATGTTGAATGGTTCCTGGATCCCTACAAGATGGCTGCTGAAGTGGACAGTGCTAGCAAATATGACATACCTTATCAACTGCAATTATTTATCTCCTCTGATAAAGTCATGGAATTGATTGAATCATTCAATGGATTTGAATCCCATGACTGGGTACTTCTTAAGGAAACAATGATTGCCCACTGGGGCAAAATTGATATAGCTAGGTTCACTCTCCAAGATCTGGATGCCCTAGTCTCTCAATGGACCACCAATGGTGGTATCTCCTCAGCCTCTGATTATCAAGCTTTCAGAAAATCTTGGGACCCTATCCAATCCTATCTTATCCAAAACAATCACATTGATACGGTGGACAAAATTTGAGTTCAATTTTTTTAGTCTTTCTCTCCAGGAGAGCAGGAAAGAATTAAGGATAAATTGGTGAAATTTGGATCCATGATCACTAAAAGAGATAATTTGTTCAAGCTCCCTGCTTTCATGGTTCTTAGGAATACTGTGGATAAAGTAATGAAAGGTCAAACAGCTCTCACCTTTGAAAAACCTAGAATCACTGAACCAGTACTTGCCCCCTCTTTTCAAGCATCTAACAAAATCATGAATAAGATGGAAGCCAATCAGAGACCTAAACCAAATCCTCAGACCCACCGGGAAACACCTACTATTGATGAGATCACCAAACTCCTGCAAGCTTTTGAGAATAAAATGGATCAGAAACTATCCTCTCTGGCTGTCCCTAAACCCTCCAACTCTGTTCCTAGGTCAACCATAGTTTGCTATTATTGCCACGGAGAAGGTCATGGAACTGGTCGCTGTCCTGAACTCCAGAAGGAAAAGGAGGAAATGTTGGTGGAACAAAAAGGGAGTAACTTCTTTCTGCCTAATGGTGCACTTATCCCTTTTGATTCATCTTGTCCAATTTGTCATGTGGTGGCCTCTTTCCAGCATTCTGCTCACAAAAAGGCATCCTTTGCCTATTTTGATTTTTGCTCTGCTTCTGGAACTCTTCAACCTTGGTATCCTCCTGCTGTCTCTTCTTCCAGATTTTCTGGAACTTATCAATCTGATTCAGCTAGGAAACGACATGAAGAACCCAGACCTCATAAAGCTCCTCCTGTTCCATCTTCAATTCTTTGGAAAACTGTCAAACTTCAATCTTCACTGGAGCCTCCAACTTCTGAGGTAGAAGACATGGAAGTAGAAAAGGAACCCCTCATGGATAGGTTCCCAGAATACTCTGATCCTGCTCCTCCGCCATCCAAATCACCTTCACCAACTGATCCAGTTATAGTGCCACCCTCACCTGAACTTCCTCTTCCAACTCAACCCAAGGTTTGATTTGAAAGGGGAATTTCCAAAGACCACCCCAATGCTCTGGAGGGGTTATTAAAGAAAATCTCTGATCTTAAAATCCCTGATCTAACTGTGGCTGAACTCCTTTCCATCTCACCATCTGTGGCTGAAGGCATGAAGAAATGGGTTTCTTGGCGACGTGTGGAGATTGGTCCTGACAAATTGAAAGTTTCCTCTGGAACCTTGATGGAAGACTCTGGTGGAACAGATCCTCCTTCTGATTCAAATCTTTATTCTTGTCCTCTTGGATTTTTACCATGCTCTCCAGGTGACTCATCCAAAACGGTTTCTCTACTTGTTGATTTTGGGTCCCAACTAAACTTAATTTCAGATGCAATGGCCTGCAAGCTCAATCTCAGTCCAAGGGTCAGCTTCAACTATGCTGTTTATGGAATTGGGAATCAATCTTGTGAGTTGGTTGGTATTGCTGAGGATGTGACAGTTTGAATTGGTCAAAATATTGTTGGAACCTGTCACTTTTGGATCACTTGTTTGGAAGGTCCTATGATTTTGGGTTGTCCTTTCTTAATAGACTTTGGAGCCACCCTGATGTTTTCTGATCAATTTGGGGAGAGAATTCTTCTTCCTGATGCTGATGGTAGGAAGATTGAAGTCCCTCTCTGTTTTTTGGATTCTGGTCGTTGGGAAAGAGATTTCCCTGGGTTTTCACCTAAATTGGTTCTGAAGGGGAAGCAGAAGGATTCATCCTCTCATTTTTAGCAGAATAGTTGGTAATACTAATAGTTGTAGTTCTTCTAAGCCTCAGACTTCAACTACAGGGCCAAATTTCATCTCTGAGGAATATTTTTCATCCTTTTCATCTCTTTCTTATTTTTCTTCTGATCTCAGAAATGTCCAAAATTAAAAACATGTTAAAACACAAAATTCCAAAAATATTTCTCTTCTCTCTGGTTCTGTTGTTTCTTCTTTTCCTTGTGATCTTATCACTGATCAATCTTCCTCTAGCTCTGGTTTGATTCTCCGCAATGAGTATAAACTAGATCCCAATCTCAATTCTTTTCTTAATGGTTTTGGTATGGAGGAGTATGGGCTCCAGTGGAGGCACTTGGGGGTAAAAGTAAGTCCTCCCAATTGTGCACCATCAGGGCATTCTTCTACCATAGTTTTCAAAACTCTACCTTGTTCCACACATGTGAGCAAAGCGTTATCTTTTGGATCCTCTTTTATGGAAAAGGCACCTTTCAAAAATTTTATGGAACATTGAACTTGGAGGATGTTGGAATCTGGTTTCAGGTCTTGCTGGTGAATGCTTGGAGGAAAAAAAAACTGCTCTCTTTTGCCACTAAGTATAAGCCAGTTGCAAAAAAGGTCCAGCCTGTCAACCAACCCATGCCTCTCAATCTCAATCCTCCTCTCATGCGTCCTCCTCTATCTTGTGATCCTTATTGTGGTCTATCTCACTCTCTTACTGGCCTCTTTGTACCTTGTGGTTGTGTTACTGAAGAACAATTGAAGGTGGTCAATTTTGGTCCAGATGGATGGCTTTTACCTGATGATTTAAATTTGATTAAAAATATCTTATCTCTAAGGGAAAAATCTATTGCATTCTGTGAGGAAGAGAGAGGTCTCTTGAAAGAATCCTACAGTCTCCCTTATATCATCCCTGTAGTTGAACATGATCCTTGGCAAAAGAAAAAGATCCCTATTCCTGCTGCAAAAGTCAACAAATTCATCAAGTTGGTCTGCAAATGAGTCCGTACCGGTCTGTATGAACAATCAACCTCCAGTTACTCTAGCCCTGTTTTCTGTCTTCTAAAGAGTAATGGTAAACTTAGAGTAGTTCATGATCTCCAACCTCTTAATAAAATTACTATAAAAGACTCTGGTGTTCCTCCTGCCACTGAAGAATTTTTTGAATCCTTCTCTGGGAGAGCCTGTTATGGTCTGGGAGAAATCTTGGGGGGGTATGAAAAACAATCTTTGCATCCTATTTCTTGCCCCCTCCTTACTTTTGAACTCCTCTTGGTCAATTTCAACTGACTTGATTTCCTCAAGGTGCCACCAACTTGGTTGCAGTCTATCAGGCTCAGATGATGTGGATTCTCCAAGACAAAATCCCTGATCATGTGGGTATCTTTATTGATGATGGTTGAATTAAAGGTCCAGTTTCTGACTATGATAATGAGCTCTTACCTTGGCACTCAGGAATTCAACAATTTTTCTGGGTGTATGCTACTATCTTGGAAAGGATTTTGTTTCAAATCGAGGAATCTGGCATTACTATCTCTGGATCAAAACTTTCTGCCTGTTTCCCTGCCTTGGAAATTGTTGGTCATATAGTTTGCAAGGAAGGAAGAAGGATGGCACCCTCTAAAGTCAACAAAATTGTCTCCTGGCCTACTCCAATAAATCCAACTGAAGTTAGAGGTTTCCTAGGTGTTTTAACTTATTTCAGGATCTTCATTCCCTCTCTATCCAAAATCTGTGCACCCTTGCGTCGTCTAACCAGAAAGGAAGCTGACTGGATTTGGACCCAAGATTGCAAACAATTATTTCAGTTGCTCAAAACTATTGTTGGCAATGACATAGTTTTGAAAAAGATCTCTTATGGGCCTGGAGCTGGCAAAATAAAATTGGCTGTCGACTCTAGTTATCAATCTGTTGGGGCTGTCCTTACTCAGGAAGATGAAAATGGTTTGGACCGCCCTGTTCTTTATGAATCTTTGCTATTTTCGGATGTGGAATCTAGATACTCTCAGCCCAAACTGGAACTCTGTGGTGTGGCCAGAATGCTGAATAAACTCCAAACAGTACTCTGGGGAAAACATTTCAAATTGGAAGTTGACGCTTGATCCATTGTGGAAATGATCAATTCTCCCAGTCTTCCAAATGCTCCAATGACTCGCTGGGTAGCTTTTATCCAGCTTTTCTCTTTTGATATTGTTCATAGGCCTGGGAAATCTTTTACTATGCCTGATGGTTTATCTAGAAGACCTATTGGAGACAATGAAACGGATTTTGGAATGGATTTTGATGAGGAAGAACCTTTGGTCTGCCCTGTTTTTGCTTTCTCCTCCCAAGATTACTCTGGTTTCCAACAAGGTTTCTGGCTTAAGTTAGAGCAGTACCTTTCAACTCTCCAAAGACCCCCTGATCTCTCTGCCAAAGAATTTCAATCCCTTAAAAGAAAGTACTCTAGTTTTATTGTCCAAGGTTCTAGGCTTATGAAAAGAGGAACTCCTTGTGCGCTTTTTGTGGTTACTATCCCGGCTAAGCAAGATTTGATCCTTGAAAGTCTCCATGAGGGCCTTGGTCATTTTGGGGAAACCAAAACTTATCAAAAATTATCCAAACAATTCTGGTGGCCATCTCTGAAGAAATCTGTCTCTCAATGGTGCAAGAGTTGTGAAGTTTGTCAAAAATGTGATCTTAGGCGTCCAGCTGAAATTTGCTATCCTACTGGGGAGTCCACTGTCTTTGGAAGGGTTGCTATGGATGTGGTTCATATCAAGGCAGGTGGTGCTAAGTACCTCATTGTGGCCAGAGATGATTTTTCTGGATTGGTTGAATCCAAATTCCTTAAGAACCTTAGTTCTGAATCTGTGTCAGCATTCCTTCATGAGAATTGGACGATGCTTTATGGTTTGGCTCAATCTTCTTCTACTGATGGTGGCTTGAAATTTGGTGGGAAAATTGCTGAAATGATCCAATTGCTCCCTGGAAAACATAGAGTTACTACTCCCTATTATCTTGAAGGAAAAGGCATGGTGGAAAGAGGCCATGCTCCCTTGAAGGTTGCTCTGGTTAAACTGGCTGGTGAAAGTGGGAAGAATTGTCAAGAGTTTCTCCCCTTGATCCTCTTCTCTGATTGAATTTCCACCAAGCAAACCACTGGCTACTCTCCTTATGAAATCATCTTTGGTAAAAGGGCTGTTCTTACTCTTGATCTTGAAATGGAGTCTTTCTTGGGCATCTCTTGGGAACAAGTTTCTTCAACTACTGACCTATTAGTTGCCAGATCAAAGCAACTGGAGAGGAGTGAAGATATTTGTAACAACGCTTATCAGAAGATGATGGAATCAAGAGCAAAATCAGTTCAGTATTGGGAAGAAGAACATCTAAATGGAATCAGAGATCCTTTAAACCCGGGTGACCTGGTATTGGCTTATAATCAATCTTTAGAGACTCAGTGGGGAAAACTTTTTTAAAATTGTTGGAATGGTCCTTATAGAGTGGTTTGTAAAGTTAGAGGTGGATCTTATGTTTTGGAAGAACTGGATGGTACTCAGTTGGCTAGAAGTTTCTCTGCTGATCAAGTTAAGAGATTTTATTGTTGTGTGGGCAATTTGGGTTCAAAGTAAGTCCTCCCAATTGTGCACCACCAGGGTCTTCTGCTGCATTTTGTTGTAAAAACTCTACTTTATGCCACATACGTGAGCACCTGGGACACCTTTTTTTATTTTCTCCACATTTAGGCTCTTTTGGATGGATCAGGATGGGTTTCAACATTTTTTTTTACTTAGAGGATCAAGAAATGGCCAATTATTTTCTTTTTTTTCTTTTTCATGTTTTCAAAATTATGATGCAGACTAGGAACAGTCTGTAAGTTGGGGAGAGATGTGGTGAACCATTTGGGACACCTTGGGAAAAGAATTCAAAAAAAAAAAAGAAAAAAAGAAAAAAAAGAAAACAGATAAAAAGAAAAAAGAAAAAAAACCTGTCCTAGTCGTGTTGCTCCTCCTCATCCTCATTTTCGCGCCTTGCTCATCCTCATCCTCGCGCGTCGCTCATCCTCATTGTTGCGCCTTGCTCATCCTCATCCTTGCGCGTTTCTCATCCTCATCCTCACGCATTGCTCATCTTCAACCTCATCATCTCCATCATCATCACATCCCTTCATCCACCATCACACACCCGGTCTCTGCCTTGGCCCATCTCTCCCCTTCTCCATCAGCGCCCCTCCTCCCCCAATCCAATTAATCATCCCAACCATCCTCTCCAGCGAGCCCACAAACTCACCTATGAGTATCTATCAGAGTCCAATGAGAACTTGGTCTACCCCACCTGCAGGAATCCATTCATTGACCCCTTCATGTCTGTCCAATCAATCAACAACCCCTATCACTCTCCATCTTTTTCTGCCAACGTGATCTCCTATCCGCCCATCTGCGCTCTCACAAACTTCATCCCCCCCCATCATCTCAATCATCAAACCTCTCACCAGACCAACAACCTGCTCTCCCATCCTCCACTCAGCTCTCAACCCTCCTCAGGTCAAGCCAATCGCCATCATCTATCCAGTTCCAACAACTCATCCGTCACCCTTCCTGGGAGTCTCCCACCCCCTTCCATCTCCAGATTGGGGTGGAGAGTGTTGACTACTGCCCGCAGATGTCTGCGGGCGGTCTGGTTCATTTTCCTTTCAAACCCCTTTGGCGTGGGTGATTCCAGTATTGTCGCGCGGTCCCCTTGACGGACAGACGCAAAAGATGGTGAAGGGATGAGAAGGATTTCCACCGGCCTGCATGATCAAATTTTTCTGATCACCTAAAAATCTGAAAATCAAAAAAAAATTCTTTCTTTTTACGCTCTATTTGTAGTATCCCTTGTACATAGTCTAATAGGGCCTCCTGCCCATATAAGGAGGGGCTCTCCCCTGCCTTTTGGCGGATGTTGGATCATCACATCAGATCAACACATGGTATCCTAACACACACCACATCCTAAGATCATCAGTATTGTCTTGAAATACATCATCCGTGGGGTCTTCATCCCCCTTTATCTGAGACAAAAATTTGGGTATATCTATGATTTCCCCTTGATCCTTGAGCCTCCATACTCAAACCCCTTGATCCTTGATCCTTATCACCAACCAATAGATTTTCTGGTTGAAGAAGAATTTGACTACTTAAATTCTTGAGTGTGTTACACCACTCCTGATCCCTTTATCCAACCATACTGGTCCTGATCATCCTTTGATTATCTTTCTGGAACCAGTCACATTTGACTGAAGAGGTTTTATTAAGCTTATAACCTGGAGTGTTAAAGCTCCCTTCATCTCTTTTGAAGTTGAATTCCGCCACGCTACTCTTGAGTCCCTTGAGAAGTGTTGGGTTATTATTGTTTGAATCAGTTATTGTTTTGCTTCTAGAGCTTCTTCAAATAATTAGTTTTGTCTTGTGCAGCCACCCAGAGTTATCTGATACCCTTCAAGCACTTGATTGCGGAGAGTTGGGCAGGTTCATTGAGACCCTGGAGGTTGTTTGGGATTGAGTTGATATTTCCTAAGCTCCTGCTGACCACCAGAGCTATTAGCTTGTTGGCATTTTCACTCACAATTTCCTTGGCTTGTTGAACTCTGAAAAATTCTTGACTCCTTCTATTCAAGTTTTCCCCGACATCATCTTGCCTCAGATAGTGTTGTCTCCCAGCTACCAACTACTATAATCTTTATCCTCTTACATTTGATTCCCCGTTTACCAGGTTCTGGACTTTGATCTTGGTGAAATTTAAATATTTTTGTAACACTCAGGAGGGAAGCCTAAAAAAGCACCTATCCCCTCCACAGAACTGCCAACGCCCTGACCGTTTGGATTCTTACACCGCGGGGGCCGTCGTAGGGGGAAGGGGGACTCAAAATGGAGCCCACCCGTCCCGGTTGTGGCTGTTGAGCCCGTCCTGGCCGCCGCGTTGGGTGGCAGCCGCGGGGCTGGAGGCCCAGGATCCTCCCCCTCCCCTTGCTTGCCATTGCGAGGAGGAGGGGGAGGGCTGGCTGGATGTAACCAGCCAGCAACTGGTTGCAAGGAGCAACCAGTCATGGTGGGGGGGAATTGATCACCCCCCCACCAAAGGTGACGGCTAGGCCGGTTGCATTGAAGCAACCGGCGTTGGGGTGAATTGACAACCCCCCCACCAAAGGGGCGCTCTCCCCCCCTTTACCAAGGGGGAGGAGCGACGGCCTGGAGGGGACCTGACCACCCCCCAGCCCACCTACCGTAGAAACGCCTTGGGGGTATCAACCCCCAGGGCCCCTGGTTGGGGGATTTGACTGCCCCCTCCAGGGATCTGTGAGAAAGAGGGGGGTACAGCATGTCAGCTGGTCACCCCCCCCCCCCATGTGAGTATGAGACTGGTCCCAGGTGTGTCCTGGGTCTCACCTTGCAACTTGTATGGCCAGGGGCTGGTTGCTTGAGGCAACCGGCCAGGGGCTGGTTGCTTGAGGCAACCGGCCAGGGGCTGGTTGCTTGAGGCAACCAGCCAGCCTGTGAGGCGACAACCAACCAGGGATTGAACAGCAAAGGGGCTGGTTCAGCCCCGTAACAGTGGAAACACCAGAAAGGAAATGAATAGGCTGATTGTAAGGGTACATGGACTGACGCCATGCAGGCTGATGTAGTCCAAACCAAGTAACAAGGCCTGTAGAGCCTGTAGAGCTCTTTTTGGATGAAAATTTGCCTTTTTTCTTGTTGTATCATGGGCTCACAAGAGGACAGTCTTTTTTACTTAAGAAGCTCTTCTCCCTGCTGTTTTCCATCATTCATTCATCATCCAATTGAATTCATCACCAATATCATCCAACTTTTTGCCCCATTGTGACAGCCCATCAGCAATTATTGACCTCAGTTTTCAGAATTTCTTTTGCTTTAAATACTTCTCACAAGCCTAAGCTAATTGTTATAATTATGGCCAGCAATTAGCTTAGGCAAATGAGCAGTATTTAAAGCAAAAGAAATGCTGGACACTGTGTGTCAATAATGGCTAATGGGGCTCTTACAATGGGGCAATATGTTGGATGAATTCGATTGGATGATGAATGAATGATGGAAAACAGCAGGGAGAAGAGCTCCTTAAGTACAAAAGATTGGCCTCTTGTGAGCCCATGATACAACAAGCCAAAGGGCAAATTTTCCTCCCCAAAAGAGCTCTACAGGCTCTACAGGCCTTGTTACTTGGTTTGGACTGCATCAGCCCACATGGCATTAGTCCCTGAACCCTTACAACCAGACTATTCCGGTCCATTCTTGTGTTTCCACCGTTACGGGGCTGAACCAGCCCATTGCTGTTCAGTCCCTTAGTTGGTTGTCTATTACAACCGGCCCTGATGGCATCATTACCCCTGTTACGGGCTGGTTGCCTCATGCATCCAGCCCCTGGCCCCTGAAATGGGCCAGGTGGGACCCAGGGCTCACCTGGGTCCGGTTTCAACCTCACATGGGGGGGTGCGACCAGCGGACATGCTTTCCCCCCCTCTATCTCTTACAAATCCCTGGTGGGGGCGGTCAAATCCCCTCACCAGGGGCCCTGGGGGTCGATACCCCCCAGGGCGTCGTCACAGAAAGTTGGCCTGGGAGGTGGTCAGGTCCCCCCAGGCCCATTGCTCCTCCCCCTCGGTAAGGGGGGGGGAGAGCGCCCCTTTGCGCTTAGTTCGCTACGATGGGGGGGGGGTGATGAAATCCCCCCCACCTGCCGGTCGCATACCATGCGGCCGGCGCCGCCACCTCCTGGGGAAAGGGGGTGGTCAGGTCCCCCCTGCCCTGACCGACCGCCTCGTTGCAGCCGGTCGCTGGCTGGTTCAACCCAGCCAGCCTGCCCCCTCCCCCTCGCGACGGCGAGCAAGGGGAGGGGGAGCGAGGCGGGGCCGCGAGCCCCGGCTCCGCGGCGCTGGTTGCCGGTCGCGACCAGCCGGGCCCGCGCGGCATTGCACCGCGCGGGATCCCTCGGCCGCGCAACAGCCCCGCGCGGGCCGTCGGGCCCCGCGTGGGCCGTGCCGAGGAACACAGGCGGCCCCGAACGGGCCGCGACGCAAGCAGCGGCCCTGAGCGGGCCGCGACACGGGCGGCAACCCTAATGGGCCGCCCCAAGCCCGAATTGTGAGAAAAGACTACTTTTGCGGGCCAGCCCGTCTGGCCAAGTATGTCCAAAATAAACCTTGGGCCCAATTATTCCCATACAAGCCCATCTGGCCGTATTTGCCCATATACCCCATCGGGCCCGTTAGGGCCCGTGTACCAATGGGTCTATTTCACGCGTTTTGAGGCCAGTTTCCCCAACTCTGTAACATCCACATGGGCCCGTATGGTCCGTGTGTGTGTCCAATGGGCCTCAGAGGCCCATTTGTGCATCCCATTTGGATTACACTTATACGTAGCACCCGCGTAAGTGCGTATGTATTTTAACACACCCCCTTAATCCAAAAGGGGTGACATCCGCATATTAGTCACAAAGCCTTGATGCTTGTTTCTGTCTAATGCCTTAGTCAAGATATCTGCAATCATTGCTCCAGTGGGCATGTACCTCAACACAATCTCATTGCAGTTAACTGCATCGCGAATATAGTTATAGTGAACATTAATATGTTTTGTTCTTGAATGGAACACTTGGTTTTGTGCCAACGCAATGGCACTCTGGTTATCGGAATACAACAACGCAAAACCTTGTGGTTTATGTGTATCCTCTAAGACTTTTCTCAACCATTTTGCTTCCTGTGAAGCTGCTAAGTAAGCTCTATACTCAGCCTCTGTTGATGAAAGACTTATTGCCGATACCTTCTTGGACATCCATGACACCAGATTCTTACCTAAAAAGAATACAAAACCACTTGTTGATTCCCTAGTGTTACCATCTGCCCAACTTGCATCGGAATAACCAACCAAATCAAAGTTTGCTAACTTTGTAAACAACAGTCCCAGACTGTGTGTTCCTTTAAGATACCTCATAACTCTCTTAAACGCTGACCAATGCCTCATGCTTGGCTTCTCTAAGTGTTGCGACAAGACCCCAATTGCAAACGCAATATCGGGCCTTGTACACTGCCCCAAATAATTAAGCGATCCGACAGCTGACCTGTAGTCATTCCCTGATTGAACAAACTCCAGATACTCCTCATCTGTAGACTTCTCTAAAAGAATGTTTGACTGCATGGGAGTACCAAACTCCTTTGCATCCTCTAAGACATACTGCTTAAGAAGAGCTTCAACGTAATGGCTTTTGTCTAACTTAATACCATTCTTGCCCTTACTAACTTTCATTCCTAGCACCTGTTGTGCCAGACCAAGATCTTTTATCTTGAACTACTTTTTGAGTGTCTCCATGACTCTCTCTTTACCATCACCAATAATGATAATGTCATCGACCCATACAAACAAAATTGCATCCTTTCTCACAAAAAGGCAAGGATCGGCCTCAGACGTCTTAAAACCAATCTCTATCAGTTTCTCACTCATGGTGTTATACCATGACCTAGCTGCTTGCTTCAATCCATACAGGGATCTACACAGCTTGAGGACATATTCCCCTTTATCTGCCAAAAGAAAAGTTCTAACACAGATTTTCTTCATGGTTTCTGGTTTAGTCTCTACTAACCATTCACGAAAACCATCAGGAATCGACATATAAACAGTCTCCTCCTCTCCAAGTTTTGCATTCAAGTATGCTGTTACAAAATCAGCTTGTCTGATTTCTTCACCCAACTCCACTGCCAGAGAAATGATGTACCTGAAGGTGGACAGCCTTCCAGTTGGTGAGAAAGTTTCTTGGTAATCAATACCCTCTCTCTGCTTGAAGCCCTGTGCAACACATCTAGCCTTGAACCTTTTCAAAACTCCATTTGTTTCAAACTTCTTGTTTAACACCAATCAAGACCCCACAATGGTCTTTCCTTTTGGAACAGAATCCCGCTTAACCACTTCAAAGACACTATTATTCTCTAGAGAATCAAATTCATCAAAAATAGCACTCTTCCAGTTGGCTCTCTCATCAGAATTCATAGCTTGGCCAAAGCTATTTGGGTTAACCCTGTTACCCATTTCTGAACTCAACTCCAGGACTTCATTGAGCATACACTGTTCCTGAAATGTATCTTCCTCATATCCTGCGGCAGCATAATGGGATCTCCACTCCCCGTACCTGTCAACCGGTACTCTAACCCTACCACTCCTTCTAACCGGAGGTGGAGGCTCATCAGGTTCTGATTCCACAGAATCACCTGAAGCGGGTACTGAACCCTCTTGTGGCACGTCTGCCACCTCTTCATCTTCTGGAACCACATGTTCCACAGTTTTTGCTGGTGAAATAGGTGCTAATTCTATTTCTTGTTGTGGCTTAATCACAACAACATCTTCACTCCTTTTGAGTGGAAAGGTACTTTCGTCGAATTTTACATCCCTGCTACGGATAACCTTTCTTGTCCCTGGACAATAGATCCTATAAGATTTACTTATTAAATCATAGCCTACAAGTGCCCCTGTTCTGGCTCTAGGGTCTAATTTTCCGACCATTTCGTTATGGTGGACACTATAATACACCAAGCAACCAATTGTTCTTAGGTGTGATGTTTTGGGGTACAACTTCCAAAACTGATAATGGGGACACTTCCCATTAACACTTACAATGTTGTGCAACAGACACACCGTGCACATCAACTCAGCCCATAAGAACTTTGGCAGACCAGATTGAGACATAATAGTTCTGACTTTGTCCAGTAAAGTCCTATTCATTCTCTCAACTATTCCATTATTTTGTGGAGTACTTGCAGTAGTGACTATATGAATGATACCATAATCTTTCAACAGCCTCCCAAAATCTTTACTCACAAATTCACCCCCTCCATTGGTAATAACCCTCTTGATCTCCTTCATCAGACCATTCTGTTTCCAGACTTTGAAGATTACAGAAACCTCCTCTGTGGTCTGATCCTTAGATCGAATTGGTTTAACCCAAACATAATTAGTTGCAGTATCAACTAAATTGATGAAGTATCTTGCCCCACCAAGGGACTCTGGAGTGAATGGCCCTGCCAAATCAATGGAAAATTCCTCTCTAGGAACATCTGTGTGATCTCTACTCTTAGAGAACACATTTCTAGTCTTAGCCCCCAAGGTACAACTCTCACAGTTGCTGTCCTTTACCTTATGGCCACTTCTATTGTGAGAAACAGTGCTCAGAGCTGAGAATTTGAACAAGCTTGCACACAGAAGCTTATTCCGAACTTGTCCACTAAGAACAGTTCTCCCATTCATATCAATAACAAACCTATCTCCTTTAAGATAACGAATTTGGAAACCTTTTTTCCATAACACCCCAAGAGACACAAGGTTGTAAGGCAACTCTGGTACATAGAACACTTTATCAAAAGTAATTTGGAAACCCAGTTGATTTGCAAGAATAACTTTTCCAATTCCTTTAATCTGAATTGTTCTGCCTTTCTGACCAATATTTACAACCCCATCATAATCACTAAGATTTGAAAATAAATTTGGTTCAAAAAACATGTGATCTGTACAACCAGAATCGATCAAAACAAGAACATCCTCCTTCAATCCTCCTAGTAGGAAAGAAGCTTTATCAGTCACTGATAAGTTCTTATCTTTGAGGTTAAGATTACTCACTTCATAATCAATCAAGTCCATTTCTTGATCCTCATTGATTTTGGCCTTCTTTTTGGGACCTTCTTCCACAACAGCCTCTTCAATTGGAGCATCCAACGCCACCATTGCAACGTTTTCAGTTGTGAGATTGACCTCCTTGTCATTCCCTTCGGACTTCTTCCTTTTCTTGGCCTCCTTGCAGTCCTTAGCATAGTGACCCTTATTCTGACAATTGTAACATAAGACCTTGGAAAAATCCTTTTTTGCCTTCTTGCAAGATTTTCCAGTCTTTCCAACTAGGGCTGTTCCAGAACCCCCCTTCATCTTGAATTGAAGGTCATCCTTTTCAATCCTTTTAAGCACATCCTCCTCCCCAGGAAGAGGATCCAATTGAGAAATGATTCTGACTAAGGAATCAAACTCTTTTGGCAGCTTTTGAAGGATTAAGAGTGACAAACACTCTGGATCCATGTTAAGTCCAGATGACTTGAACTTGGCTATACTAGACCTAGCCTCTGCCACAAACTGTTTACAATTTGAATATTGTAACTTGAACAGTTTATTAAAGGCTATACCCTTCTGGTGAACAGAATCACCAGCATACTTGGACTTAAGCAGCTTCCAAAGGATGCTGCCCCTCCTCCTCTCATCTTCCCTAAGAGTATCAGCAACCCATGTCACATGATTCTCATCAAGATGCCTAAGGATCAGATGGTAAGACTTCTTCTCCACTTCTGAACTGATCGTAGTGTCATCTGCATCCATAATTTCCCCACAGCAGATGTTATCCAGCTCACTATCCATAAGGACAGCCCAAGCATTATAGTTCTGACTATTCAGAACTATTTTGGTAGAGCTAACATCAGGGATATAGGACATCTTCTTGGAAAACTTGAGGTCTTTGAGGTTCTCCAAAGTAAGGTACAAAGGTCTAGATGGCTTGGAAGTAATGATGATGTTGGTACTGATAATGTGTTATAATTATGGCCGGCAATTAGCTTAGGCAAATGAGCAGTATTTAAAGCAAAAGAAATGCTGGACACTGTGTGTCAATAATGGCTAATGGGGCTCTCACAATGGGGCAATATGTTGGATGAATTCAATTGGATGATGAATGAATGATGGAAAACAGCAGGGAGAAGAGCTCCTTAAGTACAAAAGATTGGCCTCTTGTGAGCCCATGATACAACAAGCCAAAGGGCAAATTTTCCGCCCCAAAAGAGCTCTACAGGCTCTACAGGCCTTGTTACTTGATTTGGACTGCATCAGCCCACATGGCATTAGTCCCTGAACCCTTACAACCAGACTATTCCGGTCCATTCTTGTGTTTCCACCGTTACGGGGCTGAACCAGCCCATTGCTGTTCAGTCCCTTAGTTGGTTGTCTATTACAACCGGCCCTGATGGCATCATTACCCCTGTTACGGGCTGGTTGCCTCATGCATCCAGCCCCTGGCCCCTGAAATGGGCCAGGTGGGACCCAGGGCTCACCTGGGTCCGGTTTCAACCTCACATGGGGGGGTGTGACCAGCGGACATGCTGTCCCCCCCTCTATCTCTTACAAATCCCTGGTGGGGGCGGTCAAATCCCCTCACCAGGGGCCCTGGGGGTCGATACCCCCCAGGGCGTTGTCACAGAAAGTTGGCCTGGGAGGTGGTCAGGTCCCCCCAGGCCCATTGCTCCTCCCCCTCGGTAAGGGGGGGGGAGAGCGCCCCTTTGCGCTTAGTTCGCTACGATGGGGGGGGGGTGATGAAATCCCCCCCACCTGCCGGTCGCATACCATGCGGCCGGCGCCGCCACCTCCTGGGGCAAGGGGGTGGTCAGGTCCCCCCTGCCCTGACCGACCGCCTCGTTGCAGCCGGTCGCTGGCTGGTTCAACCCAGCCAGCCTGCCCCCTCCCCCTCGCGACGGCGAGCGAGGGGAGGGGGAGCGAGCCGGGGCCGCGAGCCCCGGCTCCGCGGCGCTGGTTGCCGGTCGCGACCAGCCGGGCCCGCGCGGCATCGCACCGCGCGGGATCCCTTGGCCGCGCAACAGCCCCGCGCGGGCCGTCGGGCCCCGCGTTGGCCGTGCCGAGGAACACAGGCGGCCCCGAACGGGCCGCGACGCGAGCAGCGGCCCCGAGCGGGCCGCGACACAGGCGGCAACCCTAATGGGCCGCCCCAAGCCCGAATTGTGAGAAAAGACTACTTTTGCGGGCCAGCCCGTCTGGCCAAGTATGTCCAAAATAAACCTTGGGCCCAATTATGCCCATACAAGCCCATCTGGCCGTATTTGCCCATATACCCCATCGGGCCCGTTAGGGCCCGTGTACCAATGGGTCTATTTCACGCGTTTTGAGGCCAGTTTCCCCAACTCTGTAACATCCACATGGGCCCGTATGGTCCGTGTGTGTGTCCAATGGGCCTCAGAGGCCCATTTGTGCATCCCATTTGGATTACACTTATATGTAGCACCCGCGTAAGTGCGTACGTATTTTAACACTAATTGCTGGCCATAATTATAACACTTCAAGGCACCATGGTGAGAGTCATGATTGACAATTTTGTGCAGGGCTTTTTTGTCAATATTAGCGCAGTGGGAGAAATTGAGGTTTGGATTGAGTTTGAGAAAAAGGTTTGTAAGCAAGATCTTTCCTTGCAAAGAAAGCACCAAAGACTTGAGTTTGCCCTCTTTGGAAGAAAGGGAGACATTGGGTTGAGGCTTGCTATGCCAGGCTACTGAGCAGCCATAGAGGAGGATGAGAAAGCAGGTGTGGCTTTTGCAATTCACGGGATTGCTGGCACCTATGGAGTTTCTGAAGCATTTCAGATTGTACTTGAAGTCATCTGATTTAAGACAAAGAGATAGGTGTTGAGTCAATCTGATGTAGCGCCATGAATGTTTCCTCTCCTCCCAGTGGTTCAACCCTTGCTTTTTGTTGAAGCAAGAAAGATTGGAGATGATATGAGATAGATCCGGAAAAGTGTGGCTTGCAATGAAATTGAGGTAACCAGTAGCTGAGCGGTAGTTGATTCCCAACTTCAGAAATTTATCATGTTTGGAGTCAGAGGCCCCTCTAACTATAACATTGGGGGTCATTGGGGTTTATATGGGCTTGGTGTTGGAGAGTCCCAATTCGGCAAGGGCAATTTTGATGTTTTTGCGTTGGTGAAGAAGTCTTGAGAATTTGCCTTGAAAAAAATGATTTCACAGGATTTTGGCAAGTGGTAACTTGAGAGAGATATCAAACTCTTTATTTAGGTTGCTTCAAAATTCATTGGAGTTCCCAACAATCAGGAGGTTTTCAACATAGAAAAAGACCTAGGTGCAGGAGGAGAGATTGATGAAGAGGTAAGGATTGGGGGTAGAGGTTGAAAAGCCTTGCTTGAGGATCCAGGAGCAAATTGTGTTGGACCAGTTTTTGGGGGCCTTTTTAAGTCCATAGAGATCCTTTTTTTAGTTGGATATAGGGGAATTTTTATGGATATCCTTTGGGGAATTTGATGTAGGTTTCCTCATCCAAGGGAACATGTAAGAATGCTGCCTTAATTTCCATCTGAACAGTGGGAAAGTTTTGGTTGAAGTTGTAGACAAGGAGAGTTTGAAGAGTAGTGATGAGACCGGTGGGAGCAAATGTCTTGCCATAGTCAAAGAATTCCAGTTCTCTGAAGCCCTGGACGCAAATGCAAGACTTGTAGATCACGCCATTTTTGGTGGGGTTTTCCTTGAGTCTGAAGACCCAGGTGGTAGATAAAGCTTGTTTCCCTAGAAGAAGGGAGTAACATCCCTCCCAAACAACAATTCGTTCAATAATGTTGGTTTCAACCTTCATGGAGTTGAGCCAGTGAGGACATTCAGGGGATTTGGGAACTTTGGAGTAACTTCAAGGAATTACTCTGGGAAGGAAGCCATAGAGAACGGGGGGTTTGAGAGAGTTCTGATCTCTGAGTGTTCTCAAGGAGGAACCTGTGAGCTTGCAAGAGACTAGTTTGTCCTTGGCATCGAAGGATGAGGATGTGCTGGGGGAGCTTGTGATTTCAATGGTAGGAGGAGCTAAGGCCAATTAACCAGGAAGGGGATCTTTTTCAGGCTGTTCCAGCACAGGGCCGGAAAACGTAGAAGACAATGGTGGCACAGAAGGGGGGATGGTGGTAGAGGGAGAGAGAGAGTTTGCAGAGTTGAGGATTTCAGTTGGTGTTTTGTCAAGGGAAAGAAATGCATCAAAAGGGGATTCAAGAAAGTGAGAAGGGGGTAGTTGAGTGATATTTTCAAATATTTTAACATGTTTAGAGAGGATGAATTTGTTGAAGGAGGTGCAGAAAATAAAATAAGACAAGAGATGTAGCTCAAATCCTACCAGGATTCCTTTGATTCCTTTTTCATCAAATTTTAAGGAAGGTGGATGGAGTTGGTTGAGGACCACAGTTTTTGAGCCCAGAACACACATAGGGTTGAGGTTTGGTGGCAAGCAATTCCAGAGCTCAAATGGGGAGTTTTTTTTTCTGGAGAGGGAATGAGATTTTAGAGAAGGCAGCAGCTGGAGATGATATCATCCCAAAGTTCCAAGGGGATGTTCATTTTGAGCATAGATGTGCAAAAAAAATTCAATGAGGGTGCGGTTTGCTTGTTTGGAAATGGGATTTTGCTCAGGCTTGTGAGGTTTTGAGGCGGATTGAGGGATTCCTTCCTCTGCAAAAAAGGAGCTGAGTTTTTAGTTTAAAAATTCTCCGCCATTGTTGGAGTGAAATTTTTTGAGTTTTTTGGAGAAGAGGCTGGAATGAAGGCAGATGAATTTGATGATTTTGTCTGCAGCAATGGATTTTAGTTTGGGGGGAATGCAGGTTTTTAATTGGGAGTAATTGTTGGTTAGGACCCTGAAGTATCTATTTCCTGTTCTGGATGGAGGTTGAATTGGTCCACAGAGGTGGGCGTGCATTTCATCAAAGCGTTCTTCCCTTTGGGGAAAGGTGCCCTTGGAATGGGACCAGTGGATCTTTCCCTTGTTGCGCAAGACGCGGCAGGGATCATCCCAGGGGAGTTTGGGGAAGCTGTGGGAGATGAGCTTGGTGGATTCTGAAAAAATTAAGGAGATCTGGGAAACCTGGACCAGGCTGACTTGCATGAAATGGACCACAAGTATAAGAATGGAAACAAGTAATGAGACTTATGGAAAGATGGAGGAAGGAAATTGAGCAAACAATACCAACACGGAGGAAAAGTCTGAAGGTGAAGTTATGACCTATTGAAAGACTTAGACGGACAAGGGCAGCAACATCTGAACATTGAGGAGATAGAAGGTGAGAAGGAAGTTCTGTTGTAGAACAAGGAGATGAATAGAGGGATTTGATATTCACTGGTTTCAGGCTTATGAACTCAGGAAAATGACAACTGATCGGACCAATACCAATGAGTAGACTGGGGCAACAAATCAAGATCTTGAGTGAAAATTGATGTAGAGTTGAATGAATTTAGATACCTACAGTTCTTTGGATTTTAGGTGATCAGGTAAATGTCTAGTTGAGAACAGAGAAGGCCAGGAAGACAATTAACAAGGTGAGCAGAAAGATCAGGATAAAAATGATCCAATATTTTCTGTGGTCAGCAGCTTGTAGGAGTTGTCTGTACCAGAGGTCAAGAGTTCTGTAGGGTTTCCCGGTTGGTTTGGGGTATGATGCAGACAGAGCGCGTAGACAAAGGGGAATTGTGACAGAGACAGAGATGATTGAAAGAAGGAAAAGCGTAACAGAGGAGATAATAAAGAACAAGTAAGAGAAAGGAGAGTAATTCAACTCAATAACTAACACGCCCACTCAACTCTACATCAAGAGAGTTAGGATTTGACATACTGGGCCAGTTGTTTTACAGCAGCATTGCTTGCGGCTTTTGTTAACACATCTGCCAGCATTTCTTGCAATACAAGAAGCTTTACCATGATTTCACCATTATTGACATTGTTGCGTAAGCTTTTCAACTTGATGTCTATGTGCTTTGCGTTAGACTTTGTGCCAAATTTCTTTATATTGTCTTCAAGACCTTTGTTGTTGATGTAGTGTACGGGAGGACGCAGAGGTTCTTGCCAAAGTTTGGACAGTAGGTGGTAAAGCCATTTCCCTTTAGGGTGACCATTCAACAGAGAGTTGCATTCCGCTTTGGTTGAGGAGTGAGAAATCCTGCGTTGACAATGGCTAGTCCAGTAGATAGGACTCCCTTTGAACAGGCACAGAAGACCAGACTGAGAAAGTCTGGATTCTGGGTTGTTGCCCCAGGTGGCATCACTGTATATCTCTAGGTGGCAGGAGTTCCTTCTGCTCTTGATTACAAGTTGGAAGTCAATTGTGCGCAACAGGTATTGACATACACACACTACTTCTTGCCAGTTTTTGATTCCTGGACGTTCTGAGAATTTAGCCAGGCTGGACACAGCAAAGCTGATGTCAGGCCTGGCTAGGTTTTCTATGAAGTTGATTTGTCCAATGGGAGACTAGTAGTTGACATTGAGTTCTTTGAGCTTAGCAATCTCTTCTTTGGTGGCTGGTAGTAGATGTAAACCGGGGGTGCAGGGATTATTCAGGGGTTTGGCTTCAGTTAGTTTCATCTCCTATAGTCCTTTCTTGATGTAATTGGGAAGAGACAGACTGATTGAGTTCTTACTTCTGTCAACTTTCATCCCAAGCAGAGTGTCAATGTCATGAGCTGATGAGTCTTTGAATTTGTTGAGGAAGGCGGATTTGAACTTGTTTACGTTCCCAACAACAACTAGAGTGTCAAAATGAAAAAAAAATAAGTTGGTAGTTGCGTCTTCATGGAGATATAGACAAGGGTCAGAATGGCTTTCGTGGAACCAATTACTTTTTATCCAGCTGATTAGAGTTTTATACCAGTTGAGAGGTGCCTGCTTCAACCTGTACAAGGATTTTTTGATCTTGAGGTATTTGCAGGTCCTTTTCAATCCAGTAGGAGTTCTGATGTAGAATTTCTTTTCTAGAAGAGCGTGGATGAAAGCTCCTTTGACGTCAAACTGAAGAATCGGAAAGTTTTTGTCAACAGCGTAAGTGAGAAGTGTGAAAAGTGAGGCCATTTTTTCGGTTGGCACAAAGGTTTCAAGATAATCAACTCCGTATTGTTGATTGAAGCCTTGAACGCAGACTCTGGAATTAAGTGTGATTTCTCCGGTGTGAAGATCTTGCTTACGTCTGAAAGTCCAAGTTGTATTGAGAGGGTTAGTGACTTTGCTTTTGTCGGCTTCTTCCCACACTTCAAGGTCTTCAGCCATACCTAGTTCCTTTTTGATGGATGGTATCCATTCTGGGAATTCTAAGGCTTGGTGAATGTTGGTAGGAACCTCATTTGATTGATAATACCCGTATCTTTCTAGAGCTTTAATAGAGTTGCAATCCCTTAGTAAAGGTTGGAGGCAGTCTTGAATTTTTTCAGTTGAATCACTGGATTCTGAGGTGCTGGTATCCATTTTGGAGATGAAAAATCTGGAGAGATCAGAGATTTTAGATTTTTCTTCATCTTATGAAGAGTCTACGAGTTGGTTGGATGAAGCAAGGGTTGGTGGTGAGATTATGGTTGAATTTGGGTCTGATGTGGTTGCAGAACTCATAGGTATATCAAGAGTTGCAATTTGTGGCTTTGGGAATTCGACATGTTTAGTGTCAATTATTTTTCCACTACTGGAAAGTAATTTATAGGATAGCAGACGAGGATTGTAGCCAATCAGAATTCCTTCAGCTCCTTTGTTAGGAAGTTTCAATTGAATTTTAGTGTCTGAGAGGAGGTAGATTGCTCTCAAGCCTAGGGGTTTAAGATATTCATTAGGTATTTGAGATCTCTGCATTTGTTCCCACAGGGTTTCCTCCCCCCTTTTTTGAGGGATTTGATTCAAACCAAAACAACAGCTTTGGATCACAATATGCTAAACGGTTTTCGGAATGGTTGGGTCGCTGAAGGCTGCTCAAATTGACTCCATAATTTTCCTGTTAGCTTTTTTGGCCTTACCATTGTGCTGAGGATGATACGGCTCACTAATTAAGTGATTGATGGATTTACTTTTGAAGTAATTGGATAAAGGGGAATTTAAGAATTCTCCACAGCCATATGTAATGACTTCAATTGGATATTATCCAAGTTCCTTGGCCTTGTTGTCAATCAGGAACCTAATAGTCACAGTAGCAGAATCCTTAGAAGGCAGAGGAAAGCTTGAAAGATATCCAGACTTGTTGTTGACTACGGTGAGTGAGTATTTCATGCCTCCTTTGCTAGTAGGATTCAAGGGTCCCATCAGGTCCATGTGTAGACAATCAAACACTCGAGCAGCAGGGGTTTGTTGATTTCTAAAGGATGACCTGGTGATTTTGTATTTCTTGCAGGCTAGACATTCAAAGTTGTTCTTGACTTGGCTGTCTATTTTTAATCCAATCTGTGTCTTGATTCTGCTTAAACTGGCGTGGACGAGTTTCTTGTGAAGTTTGTGGAGTTCCATAAATCTTAGGTAACAATTTTGACTCTTTTGTCCGGGCATGTGATCTAGGACGAGGAGATTGTTCTTGATATAGCCTTCCAGAATGATCACGCCTTGAAGTTGAATGGAAAATGTAGAAGTGGAAGGTTTGATATCTATGACTAGGCTGCATCCTTTCTTGAGTAGTTCTCCCATCAATAAGAGATTGACAGTAGCTTTGGGAACCCAGGCAGATTTTTCAAACAGTATGGTTTTGTTTTGACTCGTGATGTTTGCGGTCCCTATCCCTTGAATAGTTAATCCTTTTCCAACCTTTCCAGTCTTGATTGTTTCTTTGCCAGTTTGAATAGAAAGTTTGGAAAAGAGAGATTTGTCCCTGAACATGTGGATGGAGCAACCGCTGTCAAGGATAAATTGATTTGGATTGATTTGGCAATTTAGTTTTAGAGAACAAAAGAAGGCATAGAAGTGAGCTTCCTCCTTCTTCTTTAAAACTTGTCTAGCTTTGCTTTGAAGATGATCTAGCCTAAGGTGAGGGAATTCACTCCAACAGGAGGAAGGTGGGTGAGTTTTGACCAATGGATTGTGTTTGCCATTTTCACAGCATATCAAACTGGGAGTGCTCCAGTTTTGATGGTAGAGGGCTGATGAAATATCTGTTGGGTCCTGATTTTTGGATTGAACTTTGTTTCTATGTTGTACTAGATGGTTGAGGACGAGAGTTACTGTCAAATTGACTCCCAAGTGCATGATTTGAGAACAGATGGATTTGAGAGAATTGGGTAGTTTGAAGAGTATGAGATAACTAAGGATGTCTGGCGGAAGGTTGATGCCAACTTCTTTGAGTTTACTCAGGTGTTGCTTGAAAGCCGTTACAAAGCCATATATTTTGTTTTGGTTGAACACAAGGTATAAAAAATTGAAAAACATTTGAGCCCTATTTGCGGCTTGACTGGAAGCAAAGTGATTCATAGCCGCCAACCAGATCAGCTTGGACAAGTCTTTGTTTTCATGGGTTATAATATTTGTGTGGGTGGAAGGATTGAGTTTGGACACAAGATAGCCAGCCATTTTGTTGTTGTCAGGAATTTCCTTGTAAGGATTGCTGGAGTTGATGAGGTTCAAAATTCCACGCATTTTGAACAAGCGCTCCATCTTCTTCTTCCATATGGTATAGTTTGTTTCAGTGAGAAGAGGAGTTGATTCCATCAACAACTTGAGAGCCAGGGCCTTGAAGTTGCTTTCTCCACCTGGTCCAGGTGAGACAGAAGGTTGATCCATATTGGTTGAGCAGATCAAGCGTTTTGGCTTTTGACCGTGAAAAAATTAATGAGATCTGGGAAACCTGGACCAGGCTGACTTGCATGAAATGGACCACAAGTATAAGAATGGAAACAAGCAATGAGACTGATGGAAAGATGGAGGAAGGAAATTAAGGAAACAATACCAACACGGAGGACAAGTCTGAATGTGAAGTTATGACCTATTGAAAGACTTAGATGGACAAGGGCAGAAACATCTGAACATTGAGGAGAGAGAAGGTGAGAAGGAAGTTCTGTTGTAGAACAAGGAGATGAATAGAGGGATTTGATATTCATTGGTTTCAGGCTTATGAACTTGGGAAAATGACGACTGATCCGACCAATACCAATGAGTAGAATCTGGCGAAAAATCAAGATCTTGAGTGAAACTTGATGTAGATTTGAATGAATTGAGATACCTACAGTTCTTAGGATGTTAGGTGATCAAGTCAATGTGAGTTGAGAACAGAGAAGGCTGGGAAGACAATTAACAAGATGAGCAGAAAGATTAGGATAAAAACCATCCAATAGTTTCCGTGTTCAGCAGCTTGTAGGAGTTGTCTGTACCAGATGTCAAGAGTTCTGTAGGGTTCCCCCGTTGGTTTGGGGTATGATTCAGACAGAGCGCGTAGACAAGGGGGAATTGTGACAGAGACAGAGATGATTGAAAGAAGGAAAAGCATAACAGAGGAGATAATAAAGAACAAGTAAGAGAAAGGAGAGTAAGTCAACTGGATAACTAACAGACACAGTTTGAGGGGGCACAAAGCCTTTATGAAAAGTGGATAGGGAGAGAAAGGACAAGGCCTCAGGAGTGGTGGGGTGCGTTGATTTGTCTACAATTGGAATATTTTTCTGAATTTTTCCTTCTAGTACACTCTTGTCTCCAAGAGTGGCTTTGAAGAGATTGGGAGAGGTTTTTACAAGGGAGCAACCTCCCATGATCAGCTGGCCCAGGGAGATGATGTTAACTGCCATTTTGTGGACAAGAAGGGAGTTTGAGAGAGTTAGAGTGGAATGAGAGGTGATGATTGAGGCAGTTCCTATCCTGGTAGATTGAATAGAGGATCCAACTTTACCATTTTTTATCTTGGTGGTATCAGTCTCCAGGAAGTTGAAGAATTGAGGACTGTTGAACATGGTCTGGGAAGCGCCAGAATTGACAATTATCTGGTCTCCCAAGAGGCGGGGAAAATGGGTCATGGCAAAGATGAACGCTAGATTTGCGGTGGGCTTGTTGGTTGAAGTGGTCTTCTGTGCAGAGCTGGGTGAATTTGACAAGGAGGTATAATTGGGGAAAAGATGGGGATATGGCCAGAAGCAGCGGTCTTTTGGATGGTTTGCTTCAGGGTTGTGCCAGTGTGACTTGCATTTCAGGATCTATCAGTGAGAGAGCATGGCTGAAACCTGGGATCCAGTGGCAACCTCATGCCTGACTTGGTTGAGGTGTTGAAGAACAAAATCACTGTCTATTTTGTTCTCTCCCAGCAAGTGGGTTGTGGTGGTCTTGAGGTGGTCCAGTTTGGGGGGAATATGGAAAGGATGAGGTAGGCCACTATATTGTCCTCCATCTTTATTCTGATTTTGGATATCTGGAGTAGACATGTTTAAATTCCGTAATAAACTTCTAAATATTCCTGGGGTCAAATTGGAGATTTAAGAATTGAAAGAAGACTTGGGATTGGTTGTCAGTTTGCAAGCAGGCAAAGAATTGATTTATTGACTTCCAGAGAGCAATGCCGTGGGCTAGATGATGTTCCTTGATGCAATTTACATAGGTTTGGTTGTCCCACTTGGCCAGGATGTGTCCAAAGATTTCAAGGTTCACGTTGGTGGCGCACGTGCCAGGATTGAAGGAAGTCAGACAGTGAGCAATGCTTTAAAGGGAGAATTTGCTGAGTATTTCTGACCGCCAGTGATAGAAGTTTGAATTTTTAAGGTTTGGAATTGAGTCTGTCAGAGTCTTCAGGAGTGAGGATGATGAGTCTAATGGTCCTGGGGTTGAAATTTTGCTATTTTGCTTTTAACCATAAAGATTTGACAGCTTCATTTCTTTCAAAGGACAAAAAGAGAAGAAAATACAGGGATAGTGCTGTAATTACAATCAGAGAGCAAAAGGTTGAGACTGAGGAGTCAGAAGCAATGAACGGAAAATAGAAAGGAGAGTTGGTCCAGGTTGGAAGTCTCACTGCTAGACAGAACTCAGAGATGACTGTCAGGTTCAAAAGCAGTTGATTGGAGGAGTTGGAGATTCAGGATTTAGAGATTTGGGGATGCTATTGATGATGTTGATGAACAAGGTGTGAAGCGGAACTTGGTTGAGGTTTGAAAAAAGGTGGTAGTCCAATGAAGGAAATGATGGAAGGGATGAAGGAGATTGAGATGTTGAATTGGTGGAGGTGATTAGAAATGATGGAAGGGATGAAGAAGAGGATTTGAGATGATGGAAGGGATGAAGGAGATTGAGATTTTGAGTTGATGAAGGTGATCAGAAATTATGTATGGAGAGAGGGATCATAGGAGAAGCCGGTGAGAGCCTGGAGGATCATCAAGGAGGAAGGAGTCCAGAAGGGGTAGAGAGTGATTAAGGGCCAGATGGGGAACTGAGTGAGAGGTTTCTGGATTTGAAGTGTTCTCATTAGAAGAAGGGGCGGGGAATGTTTGACCAGGTTGGGAATGGAGATCAGTCATCTTTCAATAGCTACAAACCTTCTTTTAAACTCCATTACAACCTCAACATCTGTTTGCTTGGTCAATCTATCCAGCTCCAACCTTACTTCCTTGTTTTTCTTCTTGGTTTTTCTCCTGAGTTCTTGGTAGCTCTTGTCATTTCATTTCAGTAAAACTCCTTCTCACAATATTGCAACTCTTGTTCTTGCAGTTGTGGGGGCTATTTATAGACACAAAGGCAAGTAGGCTCAGCACTGGAAATTGGACTCAAAGCATCTCAGAAAAGGTTGGAATTCCCCAGCACAATAGACTTGAAAAAGCGCATTGGAAGACTGTCTAATCCGGGGTAGGAAATTAAAGACTTGGCATTGGTGTGGCACACACTTTCTGTGGCACAATGACAGGAATGGGCCAGAGTTTTGCCATTTGCGGAAAATGAATGTGGTCCAATGTAGCTACCCTTCCACAACTATGGATTTACAAGTGATCAAAGCTATGTCATAGAGACCAGACCAGACTATGGGTTATTCATTGAGGTTTCTGGACTATGGGAAAATTGATTCTAAAGCTGAGGAGGCAGCGTGTGGTTCATTGGGGATACATTTGTTATGCCGCATGCGGGATTGGTAGAGGTTGGCTAATGGCTGCTAAGGAAGATTTACAGGGATCTTTTGTTATTCATGCATCAACGCAACCCAACTGTTAGGAAGATTGGGAACATAATTGCTCCCTTATTTTTTGATCCTTACTGTGGTCTATCTCAAACACTCACTGGTCTGTTCGTGCCCAATGGTTGTGTCACTGAAAAATGTCTTAATGTGGTAAACTTTGGTCTAGATGGATGGCTTCTTCCTGATGATTTAAATTTGATCAAAAATTTCCTATCTCTAAGGGAAACATCTATTGCTTTCTGTGAAGAAGAGAGAGGTCTTTTTAAAGAATCCTATGTTCTTCCCTATATCATCCTTGTAGTTGAAAATTATCCTTGGCAAAAGAAAAAGATCCCAATCCCTGCTGCTAAAGTTGACAAATTTATTAAGTTGGTCCACAAAGAAGTTTGTACTGGTCTATATGAACAGTCAAATTCCGGTTATTCCAGCCCTGTCTTCTGTATCCTCAAGAGTATCAGTAAAATCAGAATAGTTCATGATCTCCAAAATCTTAACAAAGTTACTATTAAAGACCCTAATACCCCTCCTGCCACTGAATAATTTTTTGAATCTTTCTCCAGGAAGCCTTCTATGGTCTAGGGGAAATTATAGGTGTTTATGAAAAACAATCCTTACATTGTATCTATTTCCCTCTCACTACTTTTGATACCCCTCTTGGTCAATTCCAACTTACTCAATTGCTTCAGGATGCCACTAATTTGGTTTCAGTCTATCAGACTCAGATGATGTGGATCCTCCAGGATGAAATCCCTGATCATTCTGGTATCTTTATTTGCAATGGAGGAACTAAAGGTCCAGTTTCTGACTATGATGATGAGCTCTTATGTTTGCATCCAGGAATTTGTCAATTCATCTGGGAATATGCTACTACATTGGAAAGAATTCTGTTTTGAATTGAGGAGTCTGGCCTTACTGTCTCTGCATCAAATTTGGCTGCTTGTTCCCCTGCTCTGGAAATTGTTTGTCATGTTTCCTGCAAGGAAGGAGGAAGGATGGCACCAGCCAATTTCAATAAGATCATATCTTGGCCCAATCCAATCAATACTACTGAAGTTAGAGGCTTTCTAGGTGTTGTAAATTATGTTAAAATCTTTATCCAATTGTTATCCAAAATCTGTGCACCCTTGTGTTGTCTAATCTGGAAAGATACTGAATAGATTTGGACCCAAGGCTGAAAACATGCATTTCAGCTGCTCAAAATGGTTGTTGGTAAAGGCATATTTTTGAAAAAGATCTCTTATGGACCTGGAGCTGGCAAGATCAAGCTGGCTGTTGATTCTAGTTATCAATCTGTTGGGGCTGTTCTTACTCAGGAAGATGAAAATGGTTGGGAGAATCCTGCTCTTTATGAATCTTTGTTATTTTCAGATGAAGAACCCAGATATTCTCAGCCCATAATTGAACTCTGTGGTGTTGCTTGAATGATGAAGAAGCTCCAAACCATCCTCTGGGGTAAAAATTTGAAATTAAAAGTTGATACTCAATCCATCATTCAAATTATCAATGCTCCAAGCCTCCCAAATGCTCCTATGACTCATTGGGTGGCCTTCATTCAGCTTTTCTCTTTTGATATTGTTCTCAGGCCTGGAAAATATTTCACCATTCCTGATGGTTTATCTTGAAGTCCGATTGGAGATGAAAAATCTGGTTTTGGAATTTATTTTGATGAATAAGAACCTTTAATCAATCCTGTCTTCTCCTTCCCCTCTCAAGATTATTCTGGCTTTAAAAAATTTTTCTGGCTTAAATTAGAGAAGTACCTGTTAAATCTTCCAAATCTTCCTGATCTCTCTTCTAAAGAATTGTGGTATCTTGAAAGAAAGTCCTCTAATTTCTTTTTAAATGGCTCTAGGATTATTAAAGGAGGAAATACTTGTGCTCTTATTGTTGTCACTATCCCTTCTTAACAAGCTTCAATCCTTGAAAGTCTCCACGAAGGTCTTAGTCATTTTGGGGAAACCAAAACTTATCAAATATTATCTGAACCATTCTGGTGGCCATCTCTGAAGAAATCTTTTTCTCAATGGTGCACTAGCTCTGAATTGTGTCAAAAACGTGATCTTAGGCTTCCATCTGAAATTATTTATCCTACTGGGGAGTCCACTGTCTTTGGAAGGATTTCTATGGATGTAGTTTATATTAATGCAGGCGGTTTCAAGTACCTCATTGTGGCTAGAAATGATTTTTCTGGATGGGTTGAAGCAAAATTTCTTAAGAACCTTAGCTCTGAATCAGTGTCAGCTTTTCTCTATGAGACTTGGACAATGCTTTACGTCTTGGCTTGTTCCTACTCTACTGATGGATGCTCTGAATTTGGTGGGAAACTTTCTGAAATTATCTGATCTCTTCCTGGAAAACATAGATTTACTACTTGTTATTGTCCTGAAGGACAAGGCATGGTGGAACAAGGCCATGCGCCTTTGAAGGCTGCACTTGTTAAACTAGCTGTTGAAAGTGGAAAGAATTGTTGCAAATTCCTTCCTCTTGCTCCCTTCTCTGATCAAATCTCAACCAAACAAACCACTGGCTACTCACCTTATGAAATAATCTTTTGTAAAAGAGCAGTTCTTCCTTTGGATCTGGAAATGGAATCCTTCTTGCCTATCTCATGGGATGAGGTTTCTTCAACCACTGATCTATTAGTTTCCATATCTAAGAAACTGGAGCAAATTGAAGATGTTTGTGAGGAAGATTATCAGAAGATGATGGAATCAAGAGGAAAATTATTTCATTATTTTGAAGATAAGCACTTAAATCAAATCAGGGATCTCTGAAATCCTGGTGATCTAGTTTTAGCTTAAAATTGATCTTTGGAAAGCCAGTGGGGAAAGCTGTTCTCAAAATGCTGGAATGGTCCTTATTGGGTGGTTTGCCAAGTTATAGGTGCTACTTATGTTTTGGAAGAACTGGATGGTACTCAGTTGGCCAGAATTTTCTCTTCTGATCAATTCAAGAAGTTTCATTGTTGTGGAGGAAACCTATCTCAGAAGTAAGTACTCCCAATTGTGCACCACCAGGGTCATTTTCTTCATTTTTGTTGTGAAACTCTACTTTATGCCACTGAGGAGGTTGGTAAACTTCCCTTGAAGCACTTTGGAAGTTTTTAGGCATTGGTGGATTGTCTTTGGAAGCGGAGGTGAGGTGGTTTTTTTGGAAGGTTCTGCATTTCTTTTGTCAGGCAGGGCATTTATGGAAGCGGGCACTTCCAGTACCCCTGGTTGTGGTCACTAGGTGGTAAGATTAGGAGGACTTTTTGAGGATCCTCCATGACAACTTGGGGCACCGGGGGGAGGCAGAAACTTGGAACAGGCTTAAGACCAGGTTCTTGTGGCCAGGTATATAGCTTACAGTGCGGGATTGGATGCAAAGGTGCAAGGCTTTTCAGCGGCGGACTACCGGGTTGCCTTGGGAGGTGGGTATTCTGATGGGATAGGATGCTCTTTTTGGAAAGTTATTTCTGGATGGGGTCCATATAAAGGTGGGGAAATTTCCATATGTACTTGTGGCTTGGGATGACTCGTCAGGATGGGTAGAGGCGTGTCCATTGGTTAAATTATTGGCAGAGAAAGTTGGACGGTTTTTGGAGGAGGATTGGTTTTCCCATTTTGGTTGTTTGCGGCTCATCACGGTGGAGGGCAGAGAAGATTTTTGGGGTGATATTTGGAAGTTAGTTGAATCTTGCAGTGCAATGTTTTTCAAAGGTTACAGAGTATTATCCAGAGGGAGCTGGGGTGGTAGAGAGAGGTAATCAGCCAATCAAGGACACAATGGTCAAGTTCTGGGGAAACAGCAGGAAGAGGTGGCAAGAAAGCTTGCCAGCAGTGTTGTTTGCAGATTGGATATTGTTCAAGTGGGGTAAGGGTCATTTGCCTTGCCAACTTTTGTACATGTGGCAGCTGGTGCTTCTGGTGGATATCAAAACCCTCACTTATCTTTCTATTGAATGGTGGAAGTTTAAAACCACAGAGGACTTAGTTTTGGCGTGGGCAGAGCAACTCTTGAAGAGAAAGAGATTTTGGCAAAGGTGGCAAAGAGGCTGTGGGACAGTCGGGCTAAGTTGGTCCAGTACTGAGACAAGCATTGTGCCAATTTCCTGTGGGACCCATTGCAGAAGGGAAATCTTGTTCTTTTTTACAATTGGAGCTTGGAGACGCAGTGGGGTGATCCTTTTGCAGATTCCTGGGATGGCCCTTATTGGATGGTGAATCAGTTTCCTGGAAGAAGTGCAAAAATAAAAAGAGGTTGGGCTCCAATTGAATGAAAGGAGCTTATAAAGTCGAGCGTAATGGACCTGAGGACAGGAGGAAAAGGACACTCTGGTTGATTTGGTGAATGAACAGATGATGAATTTCACTTGAGAGCACAAGAGTTTATATAGAATAAATACACAATAGGCTAACAAGTGGTTGAGTAAAAAATGAATAAGGTAAAATTAGCATAAGCAGTTTAAATGACATGGTATATGAAATTCTATGACTAAAAAATCTAATAGCTATAACTAAATAGTCTTGTAATCAAAATACCACAGAACAGTCTATTTCTATTTTACCAGTAGTTTTAGTACTTCAAGTTTAACAATAATAAGATCAAATCAATCCAATCAATGATACTCTGAACTCCATCAAAATTCACATATATAAAAACTCAAATTCTAACACACCCACTTGACTTGCACTGGAGGAAGTTTCTTTGCTAAAAAGGAATCTACCTCTTTTTCTTCAATTAAAATAAATTCCTACTAACTGTTAGAATAACTCTACATACAGGTTAGTGATTGATTAATAAGATGAGCTGAGTAACTTGTAAACTACCTGGGGCATATTTGATTCTAACTGCTATCTTAATGATTTCTACTATTTGCTTGAATATTCTTCAATTCAAATGGTGAATTACTTGTAAGATTCATTGAATTTTTCAAGGTTGGATTTGATTGTGTCAAATAGACAAAATTGAGTTGGATGATTTCTTGAGTTGAGTGGCAAAATTAGTGATAAATTGATGGATGATTGATAAAAAAATGTAGGTAGATTATGAATGCAGCAAGCAAACTGTAGTCCAATCCTCCCAGGACACAATGATGCAATGTTGAGGTTGATGGTGATCAGGGCAAGTCTTTGGACAGTAGACCAATCCTGGAAAGTCAAGGCAATAACAAGATTCAAGGGTTCTGGTGATCAGGAAAAATATGCAAGTTGATGAGTGCTGGTGATGATGATGAAATGGTGAAAACAGTTGACAAGATGAGGGAGATCTTCTATTGCTAGAATGTTGATTGATTCAAAGATTTGGGTTATTGATTAGATCTGTTGCGCTGCTTGACTGGATTTGTTCTTCCCAATTAATCAAATCAAGACTAGAACTACTAAAATTCTTTTCACTCAGAGTTGGTGCTGATAGGAGTCGCGTTTTGCTTCATCTTTCAATCTTTTGACCCCTCATTGCTAGCTTCAAGGCAGCGTTGAAAATTTCCTTTACACCAATGTTATGTTTTGCGGAACACTCCCTGTAAGTGGCACCAATTTCTTGCGCAACTGCTTGACCTTACTGGGGCTTGATGGGTTTTGTACCTTGAGTGGCCCACAAGTCTAATCAGAGGTGCGAGTCTTTAGGATTCCACTTGTTGGTCACATTTGCAAGACTTGTTGGGTAATTGATTGTATTCTTCCTGACCAACGGTATCCCTAAAGGGCAAGTTTTTCAAATGTGAAGGCATCTGTTGGAAAGGTTACTGTTGTAACATAATTCTTGGTTGGTTTAATTTTGCCACTGATCTGAGCTTGTTGGTTTTGTCAATTGAAAGATTTGTTAGGAGATCTTAGATGCTTTGTTCTGTAGCTCATTGATGTTGTAACAAAAAAAAAGAAAAGAAAACTGATCAAACACTCCAATTCTGAACTCTTAGCAATCCAAAGTTAGATTGCTTCTTGACTTCCTATCCAATGATTTGGTTGTCAAATTGAAATTTCTTCTCAATTGGTGCTTCTATTTTTTCTTCATATTTTATTGCAGTATACAAGGTCAATCAAGCTAGCTTCTCACTTTGGTTGTCAACCAGGTCAAATGGAGCAACTTCTGAAGCCGGAGGGGAGTTGGGTAGTAAGCTTTTCAGACTATTGACACCATCCAACCATTTATTGTCCAAGCTTTAGCTCATCACTTGTTGTTGGGTTTGTCCTCAGCATTTTTCCCTTGAGTCCTTTTCCTCTCCTCAATCCAATCAGCAGCAGCCTTGAAAAGATACTCTTTCCAAGTTGAGACGCAATCAATACCTGAAGCCAATGGTGGGAAAATTGTAGGCAAAGATTGATTTTTGGTTAGCTGTCTGGTTTGGATCAAGCTGGTTGAGGAAGGAAGAGTTAATTGATCCAATCCCATGTGAAAGTTTTAGGCTTGGATTGATTGATTGATTTTGATGGCTGATCCAGAGAGTCAAATTTAATGGATGGGATGAGCCTAATTTTCAATGAAAAGGCTCATCCTCATCTCATCCCCTTGCCAAAAGAGTCAAAGATTAATTTGAAGATGAGACTATTGAAGGCAACCAATTTGAATGAAGGATGGTTGGCTCAGGTTGAGCAAAGGCTTTTTACCGTGTAAAAATAAAAAGAGCTTGGGCTCTGATCAAATGAAAGGTAAATAGAAATAAATGAAAGGAGCTTATAACTTCAAGCGTAATGGACCTGAGGACAGGAGGAAAAGGAAACTCCAGTTGATATGGTGAATGAACAGATGATGAATTCCACTTTAGAGCACCAGAGTTTATATAGACTAAATACACAATAGGCTAACAATTTTTTGAGTAAAAAATGAATAAGGTAAAATTAGCATAAGCAGTTTAAGTGACATGGTATGTGAAATGCTATGACTAAACAATCTAATAGCTATGACTAAACAGTCTGGTAATCACAATACTACAGCACAGCCTAGTAATATTTTGAAATTAGTTTTAGGACTTTAAGGTTAATGGTAATAATATCAAATCAATCCAATCAATGATACTCTGAACCCCAGTGAAAGTCACATATATAAAAACTCACATTCTAACAAGAAGTTATCAGTTGGAAGAGTTGGATGGCACTCCGCTTAAGCCAAAGGCGGTGGCAAATCATGTAAAGAATTTCCACGTGCGGGAAACTATGAATTTTGAAAAAAAAGCTGTTTTTGGGAGACAAGGATCAGGAGATGCCCAATGTGGAGGAGCTGGCTGCGGAGGAGAAGGAGTTTTCTGGATAGGAGTCCTTGGAGGAATGAATGTTTGGATCAAAGTTTGAAGTTGTGCAGGGATATGTGGGACATAGAAGCTCAGATCAACAGAGCAGCAAGGAAGTTCTGGTCTTTAGAGGCCTTTGTCTGGGGTGGTACAGGTCCCTTAGGGGTTGTTTTATTAGCAGAGTTTTTGAGTCTCCTCTTTCTCTTTTATTCTGTCTCAGGTTTGGTGTCTCATTTTTTTCTCACTCTCAGATAAAGAGGGGTTCTCACTATAGGTTTGTGGAGTCTTTTCTTTTGTGTGTGTGTGTGTATTTTTTTTGTAGGATGGTGCGGGGAATCAAGCAGATTCCTTTCTGGGGTGGGCCAGGAATCATATTTATTTCAAGGATTAGATATAAAAGAAGCAAGGAGCATGGAAAAAATTTAATTTTTTTGGGTATATTTTGTTTTATAGTTTTATAGTTTTAATTTTTTTATAATAATTGGGTAAAGTCTAAGGAAGGAAGATGGCGCAGCAGAGTTTGCGGAGGTGTAAGACTCCAAATGGTGCTGAGCCAGAGGCAGTTCTGTGGAGGTAAAAAGTTGCAGTTTAGGCTGCCCTCCTGATTGTTACAAAAATATCTAAATTTAACTGGAATGAAGATCCAGAACCTTGTAAATAAGGAATCAATGGGAAGGATGAATTTTGATAGTAGTTGGTAGCAACGGAAACACCACTATTTGAGGCACAACGGTTGTGGAAAATACTCAAAAAAACAATTCAAAGTTTTGTTCAGAGTTCAATCAAACAAAGCAGTTGTAAGTAACAATTCCCACAAGCTAATAACTCTGGTTTTCAGCAGAACATTAGGAAAGATCAACTCAATCCCAAACAACCTCCAGGATCTCAATGAACCTTACCAACTCTCTGCAATCAAGGGCTTCAAGGGTACCAGATAACTTTGGGTGGCTGTACAAAATAAATAAATTTGTTCTATGAATCTCTACAAGCAAGCAGTAACAAATTTGGACAAGAATGGCCCAACACTTCTCAAGGGACTCAAGAATAGTATGGCGGAATTCAACTTCAAGGGAATAAAGGGAGTTTCAACACTCCAGGTTTCAAGATTCAAGAAACCTCTCAGTAAAACGTGAATGGTTCTGGAAAAACAATCAAATTGATGATCAAGACCCAAAGTGGTTGGAGAAAGGGATCAAAGGAATGGCTTAAAACACTCAAGAATTCAACTCAGTGAATTCTTCTTCAACCAGCAAGGATATTGGTTGGTGATAAGGATCAGGTCACCCCCAGATGTGGAAAGTAAGAGAGATTAACTCCCCTAGTTTTCCCTAAGCTCAGGAATCAACAGTCCTAGCTTCTGTAAGGATAAGGATGCTCTGTTTTTGGAGAGAGAGAGAGAGAGAGAGAGAGAGGAGAGAGAGAGAGAGAGAGAGAGAGAGAGAGAGAGAGAGAGAGAGAGAGAGAGAGAGAGAGAGAGAGAGAGAGAGAGAGAGAGAGAGAGAGAGAGAGAGAGAGAGAGAGAGAGAGAGAGAGAGAGAGAGAGAGAGAGAGAGAGAGAGAGAGAGATAAATTTCCTTCATTTCCTTTCCTTTCCATATCCTAAGCCATATCCAAAACCCCTAAGCTGTAATACATTCCTTTATCTTCCTTCCCTCCATCCATCTATATATGTGTATGACCCCCAAGCTGGGGTTGAGAGCGCGGAATTTATGCCCACACTCTCAACCCTAACCTAAGTACAAGCGCAATGAAAGCCTAACAACAAATAGAAAAGAAACCCTAAAAAACAGAACCCTAGCCTAAACCTAAAACTTTCCCATGCCGCAACCACCCTCCAGTCCACCTACCCTATCACAAACCTGTTTTGTCCTGCTCATGACGTGGCCCTCCGCCCCGCCCTAATTGGAGCCCCCTGTGTTGTCCCTATCTGCCTGGTGCTCTGCATGATTTCCTGCCCCGTGGGTCAGCCCACCCTTGCACAGGCCCCCCCTGCTCCTATAGCCCTGATTGCCCCACTCTACCTTCCCAAACTAGCCACCCGCAAACCAGGTTGGGCCAGCTCCATTGTTTGGTCTGTAATTTCCAAGCGAGGCCTTCCACATTTGATCAAGCCCAACCCACACCTGGTATGCTCATCGCTGCAATGCCTACTTCTGAGCCCGCTGTGGCTGCTTCTAAGACCGCACACATCCCAAATGCTGAGCCTGACCTACCAAATGCTGAGCTTGCAGACCGCTGTGCAATTCTCAACCCAAAGCTATATAACAACACCACACCAGTTGATGAAGTTTTGAATTAACCAATCAAAACTGTTGGCACAGGCATTTTCAGGCGGGGAGCTAGAGCAATTGGCTAAGGAGTTGGAGGCGCTTTTCTGCTGTTGGTTGTGACCAATTGAGTAATTCCGGGCTCATCCTGGTGTTGTTGGAAATGTTGATAATTGCTTGATTTCATAGGCATACTTGCACAGCCTTTGATTGATTTTTATTCAATCATTTGGTTCAGTTGATGCTTGCAGCGTAAGCCATTGATTGATGTAATCAAGATCTGCTTCAAGCCTCCAGCCTTGGGATCTTTTGGAAAACCTAAATGTCCCAAGCAGAATCTACTCACTGCCAATTTTCTGTTGTCATTTTTTCTCTCTCTTATGTTTTTATTTTCCTTTTGACCAATATTGCCACCCAAGAAACCACAGGCAAGATGCAGGGGATGTTGGGAAGAATTGGTTGAGAAGCTGGAGGCGATTTCTTCACTGTTGGTTGCAACCAATTGCGCAATATGTTGAATCAATTGTTGAGCAAAGGCAAGGATTGAGTAAAGGCAATTGAGGTTTTGGAGAGGCCATGACGCTGCCATCCTCTCTGTTGCCCCTGCTTGGGGGCTATTGGTTGCAAAAAATTGGTAAATAGATATAATTCTGGCACTTCCAGCAGTCCACTCATATCAGCTGTGGTCTTCACGCACCCACAATCCCAAACAAATAGTCAATGAAATTTTTGATGATGATGGTAATTTGATCTCTGGTTGCAAACCAGGATTTGCTCAATGAATTTGTGATTGAACTTATTTTTTTTATCTTAATATTAATATTATTATTTTTTTGTGTTTCTTTTTATTTTCTGTTTTTTTTCTTGCAGAGTTTTGTTTTTATGGGGTTTTCAAAAGAGTGGAGTTGTTCTTTAATTTCTATTTGTAATTGGATTTAAGCAGAGAAGAGATTGTCCAGTTTTGTTGCTTGAAATGATTTGCGCAACCAAGTGGGCAAGGATGATGGTTTGATGGCTTGATTTGTAGTGGAGGGGTGATTGGGGTCTTTCTGGGAATTGATTTGGGCAATTGGATGATGGTGACCATTTTTTTACAGGTGCAAAATGAATTGTTTGAGATTGGCTAGTAGAGCAATAGATTATGATTGGACCAATGAGATAATTTAAGATAATCTGTTTTGGGGGAGGGCAATGGCTGAGGACAATGAAGTGAGTTGAGAATGGAGTTGGGCAATGCTGAGCATAGGTTTTCTGTGTTTGATAATGTTGGGACCATTCTTGAAGAGATGATGATGATTGACCGGTGGGATTGGGGTCAGCTTTCTGATGCTTGGAGTCATGAGATTGATAATTAAGGTTTGATGAGAGAGTAGTGGCTCCAATGTTAATTTTTGGAGTACTAAGGGTTCTGGTCAATGAGAGGAGTGCACAGGCTGGGGTGAGGGGACTAATGAATTTCCAAATGGAGGTACGGCTAGGGTGAGGTGGAAGGGACAAGTTGGGTTGGATGAGGTCATCAGTATGGTTTATTGCTGCGGATATGGGTTATGAGAGTGCTTATGGATTATTGGACAGGATATGTATTTTTTGATATGGGTATTGAAGTTGGAAAATGTTTGGATAATAAAACCAGTAGATTTCAGTCATCAATAAGCAACAGAAACAGAAAGATGAAGGAAGAACAGAGGATGAAGTGATAAAGAAGGACAACTATGAACCTAATAAAACCAGTTCACGAGTGAGGTCAGACAAAGAATGAAAGTATGAAGTATAGCTGATGAGAGATATTCATCTATCTTGAGGTCTGGCACAGGGCTGACGGTGTAAGACTCCAAACGGTGCTAAGCCGTGGCAGTTCTGTGGAGGGGAAAGGTGCTCTTTAGGCTGCCCTCCTAGGAGTTACAATAATATTTAAATGTAACCGGAATCAAGGTCCAGAACCTTATGGATGAGAAATCAAAGTAAGGGAAGAGGATAAGAGTTGTCGGTAGCAATGGAAACAACACTATCTGAGGCAAGATGGTGCAGGTAAAGACTTGAACAAATAAGTCAAGGTTTGTTCAGAGTTCAATAGAACAAGGCAGTTGTAAGTAACAACGCCCACAAGCTAATAACTCTGGTCGTCAGCAGCTGATTAGGAAAGATCAACTCAATCCCAACCAACCTCCAGGTTCTCAATGAACCTGCCCAACTCTCCGCAATCAAGCGCTTGAAGGGTACCAGATAACTGTGGGAGGCTGAACAAAACAAAAGCAATTTGTTTATGAAGCTCTAGAAGCAAATCAATAATGAATTTGAGCAAGAATATCCCAACACTTCTCAAGGGACTCAAGAATAGCGTGGCAAAATTCAACCTCAAAGAAGAAGGGAGGTATAACACTCCAGGTTTTAAGCTTAATAAAACCTCTTCAATCAAACGTGATTGGCTCCAGAAAGATGATCAAGGAGAGATCAAGACCAGTATGGTCGGAAAAAGGGATCAGAGTGGTATAACACACCCAAGAATTCAGACAGACAGGAATTCTTCTTCAACCAGCAAAGCTATTGGTTGGTGATAAGGAACAAGGTCACAAGGGACAGAGTTTGAGTATGGAGGCTCAAAGGATCAAGGGGGCAATCATGGATATACCCGGATAAATGGCTCAGATAGGTGGGGAAGGATGCCCACAGATAAATTGATTACTGATGATGGTTTCATAGGATGCTGGGATCCTCTGATGATCTGATGCTCTGATCCTGGGCCAAAAGGCAGGGGAGAGCCCCTCCTTTTATAGACATGAGGCCCTGTATACTATGTACAAGAGAGATTTACAAATAGGTGCGGAAAAATGAAAAATGAAAAAAAAAAAAATACATGAGAGGAAAAAGAGATGTCGCCCACGTTGAGAATGACCGCGGGCAACCAGATGGACACCCGCGACAGCGGTCGCGGGTGTCGACAATGGTTGTCGTCGCCCGATCGGCGGCAACAACGGGGTGAAAGTTCCGACGGCCGCGAGCGGTCGCTCGCGGTCGTCGGTTGGATTGGATGATGGGCGAGGAGGAGGTAGAGTGGATCGGTTGTGGAAGAGGGAAGATAATGACTGCCACTAGTGGCTGATGGACTGGTGGGGGGATGATCGATTGAGTTGAGTAACTCGATTTCGGTTTTGGTTTGGGATTTGCGATTGGTTATCACCCTTGGTCGATCCTGAGAGCGTTGGGAAGATTGATGGCAAGGAGGGCTTGAGTTGAGGGTCCGGTTGGAGATGAAACCAAAGGAGATGGATCGACGGATATTGTTTTTGGGAGAATTTCAAGGACGATGGACCCTTCAAGATTGTGAGCCGGTAGGATTGAATCGGAGGAGGAGGAGGATGAGGAGGGATGATCGGAGGATGATAGGAGGACGTGGAGGAGATGGATCTGGAGGAGGATGGAGAGGATGAGGATGATGAGGATCTGAGGGACGATCGATGAGGCCCGTTTTTCGCAGCTTTCGGAGGAGGATAGGTTAGGGATCGTCGATGACCAGAGTAGGTTGATGAACGACTGAGAGAAGGAGGCACCGGGGATTGAGATTGAGGAAGGGTCGTCGGGAGTGATGGAGAGGGAATCGGTGGTGGATTGGATTGTCAAAAGTAGTTTGACGATCGCTCGCGTCGCCAAAAGTCAGGGCCGCGAGCGCGACAAGTGGGAGTTGAACATAGGAAGAGGGGAGCGAAGCGGAGAGACAGGCAAAAGGCCTGTCCTAGACCGCTAGGACAGGGAGGAGTTGAGAGATGGGGGGAAATGAAGGTAACCATAGGAATACAACTGAAATCCGATTTTTTTTTTTTTTTTTTCCGTGGTGTCCCGGATTGGTCACCACAACGGGATTGCTGTGGTTGGTCGATGAAGAACAAAGATTGGTGTAGCTTGACTTGAAGAGTGGCTGGAGAGGGTTTGGCCAGATTGTTGAGTTGAAAGATACTGAGAGCAGAATGAGCGGCGTACCTGATCCTAGTCCCCTGGGTGCCGGTGGTGCAATCTCATGGTTGCACAAGGAGAAGAGACACCCAGGATCTAGGATCAGCAAGCAAGATAATTTTGGGGCTGGTTGCTGGTCTTGAAGTTGGAGTTTCCACACTCAAGCTACTAGTCAGGTCATGGGGCTTCTGCGGAATTGAGGTTGAGGTTGAGCAGCCAGTAGAGCGCAGCTTCTGAGATAACACAATAGAAGAAAGATGAGGAACTAATAAGAAGAGATCTAAAACCAAGACACAAAACATAACATTAGAGATCAAAAAAAGATTATTAAACAGAACTTTCTCAGAATTATCAGGAATCCATAATTCCAACAGGTATGGGTTATTTGTATGTGTATGGGGTGATGATTTATGAAGATGAGTAATGGATATGGATATAGAAGTAGATGTATATATGGGTTATGGTCATGGTTGTTATTGGTATTCCTTTATCCACAGTTATATTTACTGGGATTTTTGATTCTGATTCTGTGATTTATTGATCCAAATTTAAAGACTCCTTCAGTTTACTGACTAGATCCTTGATCCTCTTCCTAGCAGTTGCTTCAAATCCTTGCTCTTAAATGGTTCCTGTTATTATATTGCTTGTTAATTCTCAAGGCTATTGATCCAAAATGAAGATTATTGGTCACTGTTGGGACACCAGATGTGGAGACTCCTTTGAAATTGGGTAAATTTTAGCAAATAGCTTGCTGGCAGTCACTTGAGGGGGAATTTAGTACTTCAACTATTGATATGATAGCAAAATACTAAGGGTGTTTTTGAATTGCCTGCCCCTCCGAGTACTATATTAGTCTCACAACAATAAAATGAAATATATTGGTGGCTGATTTTCAGATAGAGTTGCTACTGTAGTAGTCTCTATCAGACCTAGGATCAAATTTTTCAAGCTTGATAAGGAAGAAGTGGTGGAACAAATGGGTGACTTGGAGGATAGAAGATGAGTAAGGGAAGAATCCATTATCCATTCTTGATCCTTTATGTATTTTATCTTGTTTTATTGGTTACTGATTGATACTCCTTTGATTTTACAGGTGATGACTGAATAAGGTTTAAATGGTTGAGACTATAATTGACAACTTATGATGAATGGTTGAGGATGATTGAAGATTATGATGATGGATGAGTTAGGCAATGATGATGGTGGATGATGGACAAGGTAGGTGATGATGTTTGATTATGAATGAGGTAGGTGGATTATGATGGTTGATGATGATGATGGATGATGATGGATGATGATTGATGATGATGGTGGTGGATGATGATGATGATGATGAGTGATGATGATGATGATGATGATGATGATGGGTGATGGTGATGATGATGGATGATGGTGATTATGGATGATTATCAAGGTAGTTGATGATGAGGTTTAAATATTTTTCATAAGGTTTTAATATCTTTTATAGGGCTTAATACCTTTTATAAGGGCTTAATATTTTATATAAGGGGTCAATACCCTTTATAATGATAAAATCTGAAACGCAGACCAAGACCAAGCTGTGAAGTTTTGTGGAAATCAGACTAAATTACAAGATGAAACAAGACTTCAATGAAGTATTGAGAATAGAAAGGGACAGAAAAATACTAACAGGATGGAGCAGCCTAGAGATCAAGAATCAGATGAGACACAGAGGAAACAAGAGACTGATTCTGAATTCTGAGAGTCAAAACCAATCAGTATGAGTAGGCTGGATGAGTAATTGGTTGAGGTTATTTACTATTATCCTGTTAAGTAATGAAAAGTCCAGCCAGAGACAATATTGAGAGTGCAAAGAATCAAAAGCACCTTCAAATATCCAAAGTAAGATGAGTAGATTGATTCACTGATTAATAAGTTGTGATTTAGTGATCTTACTTGGTTCTGAATGGCTGATTTTTCATTTTGTTTGAGGTTACTAGGAGGTTGATTGGATTGATCTTGATTGTTGAGGGGTTGGTTAGAACTGAGATTATAGTTTGTTTTTTGACCAATTGTTGTGCGGTGGAGTTAGATTTGGAGGCATGTCAACTATTCTGCGGTTGAATCATCCCCAGATAGTGTTTTGGTGGTAGAGATTTTCCCCATGCATACAACGTTGAAGGTATGAACAATTAATAAGAAGAAAAAATTCAGAGTAATTACAAATGGTAAGAACCACACATAGGATGTGCTTGAGAATCATGAAAAAAGTGATTCAAAATGAGAAGAACAATGATATCTTCTCACAACACTCATGACAGAGTGAGATCATAATTTAACACGCTCCCTCAACTCTAAAATCAGTGAAAAAGAGAGCTCAAGGCATTCACAAGTTTTGTGTTTGAGATTTTTTTGCAGTTTTTTTTAAAGTGTTGGCTTTCATGGACAGAGACAAGATCAGCTTAGCTTTGATGAGACCAAGTTTGAAGTTGTCTCTTAAGCTCTTGGTCTTTAGATCAATGTGTTTTGCTTTTGAATTGGATCAAAAAAAATTTATCTTGTCTTCCAGCCCTTTGTTGTCAATCAGATGAATAGGACACTTTAATTGCACTCAATAGATATCTTTGATGAGCTTCTGGAACCAGTGCACTTCTATTTGACATCTGGACAGCAATATGCATTTGGATTCTGTGGAAAAATGGGCAATGCATGATTTTTTTCTGCTTTTCCAGTATAAGGGACTCCCTTTGAACATGCAGAGGTACCTGCTTTGAGAAATTCTTGATTCTGGATTGTTGTCCCAGGTTGAATCACTGAACCACACAAGTGCTTTGCCAGACTGGAAACAGCAAAGATTATGTCTGGTCAAGCTAATCCAGCAATGAAGTTCAGTCAACCTATTGGAGATTGGTAGTTGATGTTCAAGGATTTGCATTTATCTTGATCTTCTTTGTCAGCCCCTGAAAGATGGTGCCCTGGTGTGAGAGGTGTGGACACAGGTTTGCATTCTAGTAATTCAAGTTCTTCAAGTCCTTTGTTGATGTGAAGAAGGAGAGAGAGATGTATCAAAACTTCTCTTCTGTAAATCTTCATTCCTAGTAAGGTGTTTGGTGAATGTGCCAAGGATTCATTGAATCTGGAAAGAAATATGTCTTTAAAAATCTTTACATTTCTGTCTACCAGAATTTTGTCCACATGGAAATAGATGACTGAGATTCCATCATCTCCAATGTACAAACATGGATTGCAGTAGGATTCACAAAAGCCTTGATCTTTGATCTATTGACTGGGAATATTTTAACAATTCCTGGGGGAATGCTTAAGTCTTTACAGAGACTTCTTAAGCCTGAGGTATTTATATTTTTGATTAAAGCCAATTAGGGTATTGATGATGATAAACTGAGAATTTAAAGCTTAATTTATTTCAAAACTAAGACCAATGGAACTGAAATAAATCACAGTAGATCAACCAGTGAACAAGATGTGAGAAAACAAGGTGAAGAGTGAGAGATATTACAATGGATCTTCTCTGACATGAAATGATTTATTTAATGAAAAGGAATGAAATTGTGAAAAGGAATTGAGGTTGTGAAGAAGTTTAAGGAGAAGACTGATCAAAGAAGAAGGGATTGCATAAACAATGGGACAGAATAAATGAAGGAAATGGTGTTGGTGGATTGATGATTCATTCCTCACATCTGATCAAGTATCTGATAGGTTTGATTGGGAGAAATGGGCAAGCGGGCAGTTGAGATTGTTTGGATGAGGATGAATAGGTTTGATCAAGAGTAATGGGCAAAAGTAGTTGAGGATGATTTGGATGAGGAGGATGAAAGAGAATGGTGAGACTGGGGAGTGAGGACAGAGTTGAAGCAGAGAGAGCAAAGCGTGAAGCAAAGCATGAATCAAGGCGTGAAGAAAAGCGTGAAGCAAGGCGTGAAGTGGAAGAGAGCGGAGTGAAGGAAGCAGAAAAATCCAAGGAAGAGGCCCCTTATGGAATTCAGGAAGTTGGAGCGCGGATGGATTGTCAAGTTGGAGCCGGGTTCCCCGGGGATGAACAGACAGGTTGAGATTCAGGAATTTGGTGTATTTGCAGCGGTAGCATAATGCAGAGCGTGGACATTGAGGAGTGCAGTGATGAAAGCTGAAAACTTGTTTGTCTATTTGCAAGTGTAGGAAGGCCCCCTTTACATCAAGCTGAATCATATCAGGGTTCTTGTTGGCTACATACGTCAGAACACCTTGTAGTGAGGCTTCATTCCCCGTTGGTGCATACTTTTTGAAGTAATTGAGTCCGTATTTTTGGTTAAAACCTTGAACACATAGGCAAGTTTTGAGTACAACCAAATCATTGTGAGCATTTTGCTTGATTTTAAACACAGCGATAGTATTTAGGGGGTTTGCTACATCCTTATCATCAGCTTCTTCCCAGACCCCCAGCTCTTCTATGTTTTTGAATTATTTCTCAGATGATTTCTTCAATTCTGGTATCTTCAGGGTCTCTTCAAGTGTCTTGGGAAACGTTTTGCATACAAATCCATATCTTTGTGGTTTGAGTAGGGTGTCTTGATTTTGTAGGTTTGGGCTCAGATTTTTTTGATGATGGTGTCAATGTTGGAGAAAGAGGTTTCAGATTCAGGATTGGTCTCCTTTTTGATTGGAGAACAGATACCCTTTTCTGCCGGCTGATCTTAAGCAATATCTGAGTTTTGGGGGGATGCTGGATCAGTGAGCAATGGATAAGTGATGGTTGGTTTAGCAGTGTCTTTATCAAGATAAATGGAAGTGGGCTTTTTACTGTTTAATATGACATGCTTTGTATCAATTACCTTGCCAGCAGGGGTGATAACTTTTTAAGAGAGCAGTCTAGGATTGAATCCAATCAGTATTCCAGGGGCTCCTTTCTTTTCAAGTTTGGACTTTATCTCTAAATTGCGGAGTCAATATGTTAAAGACAACCCCAATGGCCTAACATAGTTTTTGGGAAGTTCCAATGGTGCATTTACTTCCATGGTGATTTGTTCACCTTTTGTTTGGGAATCTGGTCCAGAATTAGACAACATCCCTTAATCAGTTTGTGCCAGCAAGATTTTGGTAAGTTGGCATCGGAGATTGTTGCTCTTTCTGATTCCATGTTTTTCTATTTGCTCATTCCACCCAACAGCTGTGTTGAAAGTGATATTTTTTTCTCATTATTTAATTGGTTTGATGCGTTTGGTAGTAGGTTGGTAGTTTTGAGTTAACAAACTTGCAACCTCCATCTGAGAAAACTTCCTTGGGGTACATCTTTCTTTTACAATGTTGATTTTCAATGATAAATATCAGATTTTTGGCTGTGTCTCTCTTGTTTTTGTGGGGAAAGCAGGCAATATAACCCAAGTGTGAATCTACAAGATTGAGGATATGCCTGAAGCCTACTTTAGATGTGGAATTTATTGGTCCAATTAGATTTAGATGAATTTTTTCAAAGCATCTTTGAGCTATTTTTTGTAGGTGATTGAATGGTTTCCAAGTGATTTTTGCCATTTTGCAGCTGAGGCACTTGAAATTGGTCTTCAGCGTAGTTGACAGTGTGCAGTTGAGATATTTCTTGATCCTTTCAACACTAGCGTGACCCAGAGTGCAATGGATGGAGTGAAGTTCTTTGTTTGAGTGGTAGACCTGAAGTGGAGTTTCCTCCTTTTTATCCTTCATATTTATTATGAAGAGGTTGTTGAGGATGGAAACAGACACAATGACGGAGTTTTTGAAGGTTACCTTTAAGTTACATGGATTGGTGTTGGAGTTAACTTGGAGCTTAGAACCTTGCAACATAAGAGCACCTAGAAATAACAAATTTACAGTGGATTCAGGTACCCAGGAAACATTGGAGAGCTTGGGATTGGATTCTGCAGTGTGTAAAGCAACCTTTCCAATTGCCTCAATATTTATAGAATTATCCTTCTTTCCAGTCTGTATTTCTTGCTTTTCTTTGCTGTTTTCCAGAGAGAAGAATCTTTCCTTGTCAACTATCATGTGGATGGATAAATCCAATTCCAAGATGGAGCAAGTGGAGCCAGCTTTGTCAAGAGAGTTCACTCCACAGAAGAAAAAATAGAAGTGTTCTTTGGGTTGATCTTTTTTTTAGACTTCTTTCCCCAACTGTGAAGATTTCGCGGTTTCAACTCTGGAAATTCAAACCAAAAGGAACTTGCGGGTTGCAAAGTTACTGCTGGGCTATGCTTGCCATTCTCACACTTTGGTCCCTTGTATAGTGCGAAATTGACTGGTTTGGATTGATCTCCTTGAGCCATAGCCTTGTTCTTGTGTTTTATAACGTGGTTAAGTGCAATTTCAATCTTCATCTTTGGAGTGGAATGCATGATTTGTGTTTCCATATTGAGCATAGAGGAAAGTAATTTGAAGAGTACAAGTTAGGCGACTATGTTGGAGGGAAGATCAATTCCAACTTCTTTCATTTTCTTCAGATATAACTTCACAGACATCACAAACACATTTATGTCTTTCTCCATGATCAAGTGAAGAAAGCTGTTGAATATTCTTTCCCTGTTCACCAATTGAGAGGATGTGAAGTGTGATTGGTTGGAGGTCCATATTAATTTAGCCCTGTCCTTTTTTATGTTGTAAATGATGTTTTTGTAGGTATTTGCATTGTGGAAAGTAAAAGACAACTACTCCCCTATTACTCCTTGATTTCAGAAGGCTATGATCTCAGCGTCTGAAAGGTTAAGGATGCTGCTTTGTTGAAGAGAGACGGGGGAAGAGAGTAAAAAAAGATAATGAATTCCTTTCCTTCCTCTTCCTTTCCTTTTGACCAAATCCAATGGTAAGATAAGATAAGCTCCCCCTCAGAGCTGGGGTTGAGAGCGCATACTTTATGCCCACCCTCTCAACCCTAACCTAAGTACAAGCACAATAACAGCCCAAAAAAAAATGTAAAAGAAACCCTAAGCCCAGACCCCTAGCCTAACCCTAACCCATTCCCTGCCCGCTTACCATTACTTACATCCATTTTTTCCTTCTCATGACGCAGCCCTCCGCCGCGCCCTACTTGGATCCCCGCTTGTCCATGTCCGCTTTGTGCACCGCATGATTCCCTGCCCCGTGGGTTGACCTGCGCTTTCAGGCGCCTGGCCCGCGCCCATAGCCCCAATTTCCCTTCCCTACCTCTCTGAACTAGCTACCTGCAAACCTGGTTGGGCAAGCTCCATTCCTGGGTCCGTAACGTCCAAGCGGGCTGCCGCCCACCCCATCTGATCAAGCCCAACCCATGCCCAGTATGCCAAGCCCTGCGGTTCCTACTGCAGAGCCTTCTGCGGCTGCTGCTGAGCCCGTAGTAGCCACTGCTGAGAAAGCGCCCATTTGGGTGCTGAGCCTGACCTACCAAATGCTGAGTGTGCCAACCGCAGCACGGTTCCTGATCAGAGACTATATAATGACACCACATCCCCTCCCAGCTTGAGTTCTGTCCCCACAGGTCTTCCAATTGCTACCTCAAATGTTCCTGCGCTCCCTTCCCACACCCACCACCTTTCCTTGCAAGCTATTTTCTCCTACCACCACCCTTCCTCTGTCATTGCCATGATACCCTGCGAGTTCTGCGCTTGAAACGGGCACGTGTACTCAATTGCCCCTGGTTGCGGCGCATGCGCTGCCTGTTTTAGCGGCCACCACCGCTGTTCCCTTAGCAAAGGAATGCCCCAGGCCCCTCCTCAATCTGGTTCTTGCCCCTGGCTGCACAAGAGGGCTTGTCCGGTTCCATTTGTTGTTTTGGATGACAATACAATTTTGGAGCATTTGTTGACTCCGCCCGGCTTGCCTTGCCATGGGGCTCCTCTGAGAAAGGACCACAACTCCACCTTTCCACTCCGCTGCGCGGAACAGCCCCAGGAGGAGTATTTCCCAACATTTGTGGCATACCGGGCCGCTCTTCAATACTGGGCAGATTTTGTCCGGGTTACCCAAGGCGCGAGGGATCCGCATATCAAGGAAATCCTTAGGCAACACGCGGCCCCCCCTCCTGTTCCTCCTCCAGCCCCCACTCCAGCTCTTGCTCTTGCTCCTACTCTGGCCCCCAAACTTGCTCCTACTCCGGCTACCAAAACTGCGGACTTGGACAAAAGGCCTGCAACTCCGCATGTCAGTCCTCCGCCACCACCTTCCCCCATTGTCATTGTGTTGTTTCCTCCTCTTGAATTGAGCCATCCAAGCGGTCCTTCCAAAGTGCCTTCCTTGCAGCCAGCCTCCCCCCCGCCAAGCCCTCCCAAGATCCCTGAGATCCCCACCGTGATGGCCATCTCAGTGGCCAACTTTGACAGCTTTTCCAAACAATCAACCTCAATGCTTCAAACTTTACTCAGGGCTCCTGGCAAGCAATCCTTGGCTTCCCAACACAAGCTCCTGGAAAAATTCCAGGAATTAATGGCATCTTCACGGGAGTAAATGGAGGAGATTATGAGAATGGCTTAGGCGCATTGCCCCCCTTTTTTTCCTTTCTCCATTGCATGTATCCGCGCCTTCCTTAGTCCTAGAGAAATACACGCTTCCCGTGCGCGCCTCCCTTTCCAAGCTATTCATCCTGTGAGAACAACCCATGCCCTGAGCGAGTGATTCAGAGAAAGATCCACGTCCGTGCTCCGTGAATGAGAGTGAGAGAAAAATCCGCATCCGCACGCCATGAGTGAGAGTGAGAGAAAAATCCACATCTGCGCCTCCTGAGTTTCCAATTTTCCCCAGAAGGTACCTGGACTTCCCCAGAAGAACTGCCACACAGTTCCCTGCAACCTTTCCACAAAATATAAACAGACAAGCCTCCAGCGCGCACACAAACATCCAAGAGAGAGAGAGACAATAAGGAAAACAAACATTCTGGGGTTCCCAGCTATTCCAGCTTTGAACTGGCTAGGAAACCCCTTCACCAAGTCAAGCTTGTCTGGCATTACCCCAAACATACTTCCATCCCCTTAAGCCCAGAAAGCCATCAATAGATAAAAAATTAAACAGAGAAAAATACCCAGAGAACAAGAGGAAAAGTAAAAGAAAAGGAAAGAAAAGTTGTTTTTTTTTGCAGAGCTCCTCATCCCACTTTCCACTCCACCTTTTGTTTCCTCCACAGGGCTTGTCCTGGGTATATGAACCCGGAATTAGGCCGTGCCTGCATACCTGAAACTTACAACTCAAAGCCAGTACAAATCCAAGAACCCAATCAAATCAAAGAAATGATAAAACAAACATTTTGGGGTGTCTATTTGTTCTGGCTGTGAACCTGCTAGAGCACCCCTTCACCAAATCAGGCTTCCCCTTCTTTCCTAGCCCCCCCCCCCAAATTGGCAGCTGTCCCCAGCGTTTTGCAGCTGTCTATCAGGCACGGGCTCTTCAGATGACAAACAGTCCAAGCCAACCAGGTCCTCCACCACTTCCAAAGCAGAGCTACCATCCCCTGAGTCCGCATCATCTCCCGCCATCTCATTGAAAGCAGTGGACCCGCGCGCAAAAAAGTGCTTCACATGCAAGGCTGCAACCTTCCACTTCAGAGGACCTCTGTCCAACTCCTCAAGCTGATAACTCCCACCCATGAACTTAGAGGCCACGTGGTTTGGGCTGTTCCATTGGTTAGCACAAAGCCGCCTCCATTGAGACTCCATACTCCAATTGTAAAGCAGCACCAAATCCCCCTTCTGAAATGGTTTGAGGAGGCAGTGGGAACAGCGCTTGTCCCAATAATGCACTGATGCCATCCGGGTTTTCCAAAGGTGCTCCGCGGCCTTAGCCAAAGTTTCCTTGTGTGAAAGAAGCTGCTCAGCATGGGCCTCAATAAATTCCATGGAGGTCTTGACCTTCCACAATTCAAAACCCAAAAATGTCTCCAGCTTGATGTCCACCAGAAGGATGGGCCGCTGCCCAAAGAGCAGCTTGTAGGGTGAATAACCCATTGATTGCTTCACCAAGATCCAATCCGCAAAGAGAACCACCAGAAGCGCCTCCTTCAACTTCTTCCTGTCCTCCCCACACATTTTAACCAGGGTATCCTTGACGGGTTGGTTTCCCCGCTCAATCATCACTGCGCCTTCCTTGTAGTACTCTTTCATGCGGACAAACTTTTCCCTGAAACTCTGAACCAACATCATCAAGTGTCCTCAAAGCTCTGCGGCCCCATCCACATTCACCAGGTGGAGGGATCCGTAGTGCGCAAAACAATCTTCCTCCAAGAACTTGGAAACCTTTTCCGCCAACAACTTCACCAAGGGGAGCGCCTCCACCCATCCTGACAGGTCATCCTGCGCAACAAGCAAGTACGCAAACTTCCCCACTTTCATATGCACCACACCAAGGGGAACTTTCCCAAACAACGCCTCCTCCCCCATTGGGTGACCAACCTCCTTGGGCAACCTCAAAATCGGCCGCTGGCAGGCTTTGCACAACTTTACCCACTGCCAGAATGGGTACACAACTCCTGGCCACCAGAACCAGGCCTTCACCCTCCTCCGTGTCTTGATTTTGCCCAGATGGCCAAGATTGTTGTGCAAACACCTCAGGATCACTTCCTGATCTGTGCTAGACGTTGCGACCACAAGAGGGATTTGGGCACTCTGCCGCCACAATTGCCTGTCCTGGAGGTAGAGGTTAACTGTGTTTTGCCTTGCCCACAGGATGACTGTATCTGTTGTTCCTTTGGGGAACTGCAGATCTTGCAAATAAGAACACAAAATTGCTGAGCGTCCAGACTGAAGCAGTGGCAAGCAAACCCCCACCTCCACCACCCCTACTCAAACAACTAGAGATTCTATGGCTAAAGGCTCTGCTCCTTTGTACAGATCCTTTAAAGGATACGGCAACAGGGCATCCATAATTTTAAACGCCTTCCCCGGAGCGTGGACCAGGCTGAAGGAAAACAACTGAAGGAACCCCACCCACCGGTTCATTAGCGCGTTTTGCAGCTTTGGTGAATTGCTAATTGGTTCCAGGGCCTCTGCATCCAACAAGAGTTCAAAATGGAAACCCCACAAGGGGTGTTGAAGCCTTTGCAAAATCTTAGTAACTCTGCACAGCTCCAAATTTGGTTGAGAATAGAAACTCTCTGTTGCAGTAGAGGTAACCAACTCATACAACAACGGCAAACCCTTCCCATCCTCCTCCTGCATCAGAACGCCTCCTGCGCCAAACTTGCTAGATTTGACCACCAGTCTTATTCCTCCAGTGTTGTAGTTGAGATCCTGGAGGACAATTTTGCGCCCAACAATCTCCTTGAGCTTTGAAAACACTTTGTTGCACCCAATAGTCCATTCCCACTTTGGGCCCTTTTGTGTCAAGGCCATCAGGGGGCTTTCCACCTCCAGAAACCGTTTGCACCAGTTTCTTTCCCAATACCATAAGCCCCGCTTCATTTATCAAGAACAGGACCTTTTCTAGCCTTACCGCATATTACCAAATGAACTGGTTTACCATAGGTGCCTCCGACAGGACTGCGCCTCCATAATCCGTTTTTGGGCTGTTGATACCAGCGTCGTTGACGAAAATCTGCACACCCTCTGGAAGATTTTTGCGCATTATCCATGTCATCTGAGCTTGGTACACCGCCACCAAGTTAGTTGCCCCTTGTGGCAGCCGCATCAACCGCATCCTTCCCAAAACGGTCTTGAATGCAGTCAGTGGGCGCCAATTGAGATGGAGTTCCCGCTGATTGTAGCCACCCATCACATCCACCAGCCCATAACACGCGCGCCCGTCCATTGAATCCAGGAATTCCTCTACCCGCGGGGGAAAACCAGTTGAGAAGCTGCAGATCATGAACAATCCACAGCAAATTCCCATCTTGCTTGGCAACTGCAAAGATTGGGATAGAGTAACTCAATGTGGATTGCTCATAGAGACCTGTCCTTACGTGCTTGCGCACCGAATCCAAGAAGTGTTCCCAAAAGTTCCAAGGGATTGGAATTGGCTTGATCTGCCACAGCTTGTGTGGAACAGTGGGGATAACGTACGGATACTCAATGTTGCCTTTCAGCAGCCTTGTTTTTACGGGCCAAAGGCTAGGGTCTTTTCCCATAATACCAACACAGACGCCAGCAAATCCCTTTTCTCCCTGTTCAGCCACTCCGCGGGTCCAAAGTTAAGAGCCTCAATCCGCTTGTTGGTGATCCGTACAAACTGCGTTACCCAATTGGACTTCTTCAAGGGCTTCTCCCACGGGTCCTGGGACCAAGCAATTGGGTGCAAGGGTCCATTCAGTCCCTGCGGCATTGGCTTGTTCTGTGGCCATACCTTCCACACCACCAGCTTGTACTTTCCTGTGTTGCATCTTTCCATCCATACCCAACTGTAATCATTGCAAGTCCTAGCAATAAACAAACCAGGGCTTTTTCCTTTGCTCACAACTGTGGCACAATGGTAGGGGTTTTGAAACGCAGAAACTCCCAGAGATGCACACTGGGGAAGGGAAATTACTTCTTTTACCCGCCCTTTCCGCCCTGCTCTGTTTCCCACCTGCTCCTTGCTAGTTGAACGCCCGGCATGGGGCTGGAGCTTTCCCCACGCAATAACCACAGCTGACTAGGCAAAATCCTCTGCAGGGTGACCCTTACAGTTGGCCCCCGCATTGGACTTGCCATTGCCACACATTTTAGGCTTCTGGAGCCATTTTCCCTTCCTATGATTGCTGATAGTTGTCTCAAAACTTGCACCAAATGCATCTTTGACCGTTAATGCTTCTGTTACCGCTTCCAGGTTGAAAGCCATCTGGGCCCAGGATGCAAACATGAATGGCCAACCCAGGATCACGTCTCTGCATTTCACCAAAAGGAAAGATAAAGGTTTACAAACCCTTGCAACCTCCACCTCCTTGCCTTCTACTACCCTGTCCACATGGCACTCTCCACCATTCAATGCCCAGAGCCCTTTTGAGCACTTCCTCCTTACCAATCCCAGCTCATCCACCAGCCTTGAAAGAAGTAAGTTGACCATTGACCTGCTTTCCACCATTTCCCATACCTTCTTCCCCGTTGTGGTGACCGATCCGGGACACCACAGAGCAAAAAAAAAAAAAAAAAAAAAAATATATATATATATTTTTTCGGTGGTACCCCTATGGGTACCTTCATTTCCCCCCATATCTCAACTTCTCCCTGTCCTAGCGGTCTAGGACAGGCCTCTTGCCTGTCTCTCTGCTTTGATCCCCCCCTCCTATGTTCAACTCCTACTTGTTGCGCTTGCGGCCCTGACTTTTGGCGACGCAAGCGATTGTCGAACCACCTTTGACGATCCCTTCTATCCTTCCATCCTCCATCCAACCTTGATCAATCATCCTCAACATCCATGACGCAACAATTAAACCTTTGGGGTCTCACCTTGGGTATGACCCTTGATCTACTCTCCTTCTTCAAAGCCAAAACTTGGTCGATCCCTCCACAATCCGACCGAGTTGCCAACTTGTTTTGCTCACCTTCCCTCGAGCACCTCAATCCTCCACCCAGGGAAATCACCCTTGTCGCACCTAGCATCACCAGCATTTTCCCCAGGTTCACTCACCAAATGGGGTGAGATGACCATCAACCTCTCCTCTTGATTAGCACCCACCCAAGCCGTTGGATCAAATTCATCCTAAGATCTCTCGTTGGTAGTATGAGCTTCAAATTGATCCTCATCCATCACAACCCCCTCATTTGATCCTTCCCAATTCTCTCATCCAACCGACGCCGTCGCTTGTCGCGACGGTCGTCAACCATTGATTCGATCTCCCCACTCCCACCAGCCGTCCAGACCAAACCATCATCCCTAGCCCCGATCCTCACTCGACCCTTGTTTGCCCTTCCACTCAACCCCACCATCATCCTTCACACCTCTCGTTTGTGAACCCCTTGGCTAGACATTCATCGCCTCAACTGGAGCCAGAGATTATCGTCATTGATGACTCATCTCACTCGGAATCCCTGGCTCCCTTGGGTTCATCAGATCCTCCCGAACTCAACCCTGCTCATCCGAGTTCAGATCCTTGCCCATCATCTGATCCGACCGACAACCGCGAGCGACCGCTCGCGGCCGTCGGAACCTTCACCCTGCTGTTGCCACCAATCGGGCGACGACAGCCGTTGTTGACACCCGCGACCGCTGTCGCAGGTGTCCATCTGGTTGCCCGCGGTCATTCTTGATGCGGGCAACATTTCTTTTTTTTCCTCTGATGTCATCTTCTTTTTTTTGTTTTCATTTTCCCGCACCTATTTGTAGTATCTCTTGTACATAGTATACAGGGCCTCATGTCTATAAAAGGAGGGGCTCTCCCCTGCCTTTTGGCCCAGGATCCCAGGAGACCATCATCATCTCATCTCATCTGTCTCCCTCATCATCAGAAATCAACTTATCCGTGGGCATCCTTCCCCACTTATCTGAGCAACTTATCCGGGTATATCCATGATTGCCCCTTGATCCTTTTGAGCCTCCATACTCAAACTCTGTCCCTTGTGACCTTGATCCTTATCACCAACCAATAGCCTTGCTGGTTGAAGAAGAATTCCTGTCTGTCTGAATTCTTGGGTGTGTTATACCACTCTGATCCCTTTTTCCGACCATACTGGTCTTGATCTCTCCTTGATCATCTTTCTGGGGCAAATCAAGTTTGATTGAAGAGGTTTTATTAAGCTTAAAACCTGGAGTGTTATACCTCCCTTCTTCTTTAAGGTTGAATTTTGCCACGCTATTCTTGAGTCCCTTGAGAAGTGTTGGGATATTCTTGCTTGAATTTGTTATTGATTTGCTTCTAGAGCTTCATAAACAAATTGCTTTTGTTTTGTTCAGCCTCCCACAGCTATCTGGTACCCTTCAAGCGCTTGATTGCGGAGAGTTGGGCAGGTTCATTGAGAACCTGGAGGTTGGTTTGGATTGAGTTGATCTTTCCTAATCAGCTGCTGACGACCAGAGCTATTAGCTTGTGGGCGTTGTTACTTACAACTGCCTTGTTCTATTGAACTCTGAACAAACCTTTACTCATTTGTTCAAGTCTTTACCTGCACCATCTTGCCTCAGATAGTGTTGTTTCCATCGCTACCGACAACTCTTATCCTCTTCCCTTACTTGATTTCTCATCCATAAGGTTCTGGACCTTGATTCTGGTTACATTTAAATATTATTGTAACTCCTAGGAGGGCAGCCTAAACAGCACCTTTCCCCTCCACAGAACTGCCACGGCTTAGCACCGTTTGGAGTCTTACATTTGGTCCCCTGGGCCGGGATCAAACCAGCAACCTTGGGATTTACAGTCCCAAGACATTTAAAATCAACCTCAAAATCCAACCTTTTTTTTTCTTTCTCCTATTTTTTTTCTCTTCTCAAATCTGATCCGTGGAGGCAACTTATCCTCGAATTAAGTCCTCCCAATTTGTGCACCGCTTGGGCAAGATACTTGTTGTTTTTGGCAAAACCCTACTCTTGCCACACTCGTGAGCCACTTTGGAAATCTGCTCTTTGGATCCCCTAGGAACTCTGTTATTCAATATGGCATCTTCCGCTACTCCAACCACCCCTGTCCGACCTAAGATGGTAAAGATCAAACCTCAGAACAAGAACTTAGGCTTCAACGGTACAAATGTCGAGCAATTCTTGGACTCCTACGAAATGGCTGCTGAAGTGGATGGAGCTAGTGAATTTGATATGGCTTATCAGTTGCGATTCTTTATCTCCTCTGATGAAGTTATGGAGGTAATTGAGTCTTTAGAGGGATTTGAATCCCACAACTGGACGCTTCTCAGGAAGGCTATGTTGGCATACTGGGGTAAAATAGATGTGGCTAGGTTTACTCTGCAGGATTTGGATGCTCTGGTTTCTCAGTGGATCTCCAATGGTGGTATTTCTTCAGCCTCTGACTATCAGATTTTTAGGAAGTCTTGGGATCCCATTCAAAACTATCTTATCCGAAATGATCACATTGACACAGTGGACAAAATTTGAGCAAATTTCTTCCAATCTTTTTTGTTGGCTGTGCAGGAAAGGATTAAAGAAGAACTGGTCAAATCTGGATCCATGATTACCACCAGGGATAATCGATTCAAGCTCCCTGTTTTTCTCACCCTTAGGAGTACTGTGGATAAAGTCATGAAAGGTCAAACTGCTCTTACCTTTCAAAAGCCTAGAACTACTGAACTGGTCCATGCTCCTTCTTTTAAAGAGTCAAACAATATTATGATTAAAATGGAGGCAGCTTGTAGGCCTAAAGCAGATCCTAATTCCAATCAAGAACCTACTACTATAGATGAAATCACCAAGTTACTTAGAGCCTTTGAGAACAAAATAGATCAAAAGATTTCTTTGCTAGCTACTCCTAAAACTCCTTCTTCTGTCCCCAAATCAACTCTGGTCTGTTACTACTGTCATAGGGAAGGCCATGGAACCGGACGATGCCAAGAACTTCAGAAGGACCTAAATGAAAAGTTGGTAGAGCAGAGGGGGAACAATTACTTCCTCCCCAATGGTGCTCTAATCCCTTTTGACTCGTCTCGTCCTATCCGACATGTGGTGGCCTCTTACCAGCCATCACCTCCTGTGAAAGCATCTCTTGCTTCCCTTGAATTTCGATCATCCTGTTGTACCCTCCAACCTTGGTATCCTCCAGCTATTTCTTCCTCTAGTCTTGCTGGGACTACTTATCAATCTGATCCAGCCAGGAAACAACATGAGGAACCTAAACCTCATAAGGCTCCTTCCTTGCCAACTTCAATCCTTCAAAAACCCGTTAAACGTCAATCATCACTTGAGCCTCCTTCCTCTGATGTAGAAGACATGGAGGTGGAAAAGGAACCACTCATGGAAAGGTTCCCAGATCACCCTGATCCTTCTCCCTCACCTCAACCTTCTGATCCTATCTTAGATTCTGTGTCACCTGAACTTCCTCCCTCCACCCAGCCCAAAGTTTGATTTGAAAGGGCATCTCCAAGGATCACCCCAATGCTGTGGAGGGAGTATTAAAGAAAATTTCTGATCTCAAAATTCCTGATCTATCTGTGGCTGAACTCCTATCAATCTCTCCATCTGTTGCTGAAGGAATGAAGAAATGGGTCTCTTGTCGACGTGTGGAAATTGGCCCTGAAGAACTCAAAGTCTCCCCTGGCACTTTAATGGAGGACTCTGGTGGAACCAGTCCTTCTTTAGACTCCAACCTTTATTCCTGTCCCCTTGGCTTCCTTCCTTGTTATCTTGGTGACTCAGCTAAAACTGTTTCTCCTCTTGTGGATTCTGGATCTCAGCTTAACTTAATCTCGGATGCTATGGCCTGCAAGCTCAAACTTAGTCCTAGGGTCAGCTTCAACTCTGCAGTGTATGGGATAGGAAATCAAGCTTGTGAACTGGTTGGTATTGCTGAAGATGTACCGTTCAGGATTGGTCGAAATATTGTGGGAACCTGCCACTTTTGGATCACTCGTTTGGACAGTCCTATGATCTTGGGACGACCCTTCTTAATGGACTTTGGTGCAACCCTGATGTTTTCTGATCAAGTTGGGGAGAGAATTCTTCTCCCTGATGCTGATGGCAGGAAAATTGAAGTTCCTCTTTGCTCTTTGGATTCGGGTTGTTGGGAAAGAGATTTTCCTGGTCATTCTCCCAAATCATCTTTTAAGGGGAAGCAGAAGGATAACTCTAGTTCCTCTCATTTTTTAGGGGAATAGTTGATCCTACTAATATTTGTAGTTCTTTTCAGCCTCAGACTGCAACTCAAGGGTCAACTCCCATCCCTCAGGCTTATTTTTCATTCCTTTCATCATTCTCTTCTGAGCTCAAGAATATTAAAAAACAAAAACATATCAAAATAGAAAAATACAAAAATATTTCTTCTCCATCTCCTTCTCTCTCTGGATCTGTTGTGTCTTCTTTTCCTTCTACTTTTGAGTCTGATCAATCTTCTCTCAGTTCCGGTTTGAATCTCCGCAATGAGTCTAAACTAGATCCTAATTGCAATTCCGTTTTTGGTGATTTTGGTATGAAGAAATATGGGCTTCAGTGGAGGCAATTTGGGGTACAATTAAGTCCTCCCAATTGTGCACTGCCAGGGCAATCTTTTACCGTCATTTTTGAAACCCTACCTTGTGCCACACATGTGAGCAACGTATTATCTCCTGGTTCTCCTTTTATGGAAAAGGCACCCTTCAAGGATATTGCAGAACATCGGACTTGGAAGATGTTGGAACTTGGACTCAGCTTTCGTAATCAAGTCTCTCTGGTCAACTCTTGGAGGAAACAAGAACTTCTCTCTTTTGCCACTAAGTATAAACCAGTTGCTAAGAAGATCCAACCAGTCAACCAGCCTATGCCTCTCAACCTCAATCCTCCCCTTATGCGTCCTCCTCTATCTTGCGATCCTTACTGTGGTCTTCCTCAATCTCTTACTGGTCCCTTTGTGCCTAATGGACAGGTCACTGAAGAACGTCTGAAGGTGGTCAACTTTGGTCCAGATGGATGGCTTCTTCCTGATGAGTTAAATTTAATCAAAAATGTCTTATCTCTAAGGGAAAAATCTATTGCTTTCTGTGAAGAAGAGAGAGGTCTCTTGCGGGAATCCTATGGCCTCCCTTATATCATCCCTGTAGTTGAACATGATCCTTGGCAAAAGAAAAAGATCCCTATCCCTGCTGCTAAAGTTGACGAATTCATCAAGTTGGTCCGGGAACGAGTTCGAACTGGCCTGTATGAACAGTCAACTTCTAGTTACTCCAGCCCCGTCTTCTGTGTCCTCAAGAGTAATGGTAAACTTAGAATAGTTCATGATCTTCAACCTCTTAATAAAGTTACTATTAAAGACTCTGGTATCCCTCCTGCTACTGAAGAATTTGTTGAATCCTTCGCGGGGAGAGCTTGCTATGGTCTAGGGGATATTATGGGTGGCTATGACGAACAATCCTTACATCCTATTTATTGTCCTCTCACTACTTTCAATACTCCTCTTGGTTGATTTCAACTTACTTGATTGCCTCAAGGAGCCACCAACTTGGTTGCAGTCTATCAGGCTCAGATGATGTGGATCCTCCAGGATGAAATCCCTGATCATGCTGGTATCTTTATTGACAATGGAGGAATTAAAGGTCCAGTATCTGACTATGATAATGAGCTCTTACCTTGGCATTTGGGAATTTGTTTTTTTATCTGGGAATATGCTACTACCTTTGAGAGGATTCTGTTTCAAATCAAGGAATCTGGCCTTACTTTCTCTGGATCCAAACTGGCGGCTTGTGTCCCTGCTCTGGAAGTTGTTGGTCATGTGGTCTGCAAGGAAGGAAGAAGGATGGCACCAGCCAAAGTCAACAAGATCATCTCTTGGCCTACCCCAATCAATCCAACTGAAGTTAGGGGCTTTCTAGGTGTTGTCACTTATGTTAGAATCTTTATCCCATCTTTATCCAAAATCTGTGCACCCTTGCGTCGTCTAACCAGAAAAGATGCTGAATGGATTTGGACCCAAGATTGTGAATGTGCTTTCCAGCTACTCAAAAGGATAGTTGGTAAAGACATAGTTTTGAAAAAGATCTCTTATGGACCTGGAGCTGGCAAGATCAAGCTGGCTGTCAATTCTAGTTATCAATCTGTTGGGGCCGTCCTTACGCAGGAAGATGAAAAAGGTTGGGACCGTCCTGCTCTTTATGAATCTTTGTTGTTTTCAGATGTAGAATCTAGATACTCCCGGCCCAAACTGGAACTCTGTGGTGTGGCTCAAATGATGAAGAAACTTCAAACCATTCTCTGGGGCCAACATTTTGAATTGCAAGTTGATGCTCAATCCATCATTGAAATGATCAATGCTCCCAGTCTTCCCAATGCTCCTATGACTTGTTGGGTGGCCTTTATCCAGCTTTTCTCTTTTGATATTGTTCAAGGCCGGGGAAATCTTTCACCATGCCTGACGGTTTATCTCGACGACCTCTTGGGGACAACAAATCTGATGTTGGAACCGATTTCAATGAAGAGGAACCTTTAATCCAACCTATTTTCTCTTTTTCTTTTCAAAATTATTCTGGCTTTCAACAAGGCTTCTGGCTTAAATTAGAGCAGTACCTTTCAACTCTTCAAAAACCTCCTGATCTCTCTGCTAAGGAATTTTGATCTCTTAAACAAAAGTCTTCTAATTTTTTTGTTCAAGGCTCTAGACTTATGAAGAGAGGCAATCCTTGTGCTCTTATTGTTGTTACTATTCCCTCTAAACAAGATTCTATCCTTGAAAGTCTCCATGAAGGCCTTGGTCATCGTGGGGAAACCGAAACTTATCGACAATTATCCGAACAATTCTGGTGGCCATCTTTGAAGAAATCCGTCTCCCAATGGTGCAAGAGTTGTGAAGTTTGTCAAAAACGTGATCTTAGGCGCCCAGCTGAAATTTGTTATCCTACTGGGGAGTCCACTTTCTTTGGAAGGATTGCTATGGATGTGGTTCATATTAAGGCAGGTGGTGCTAAGTACCTCATTGTGGCTAGAGATGATTTTTCCGGATGGGTTGAAGCGAAATTTCTTAAGAACCTTAGCTCTGAATCAGTGGCAGCTTTCCTCTACGAGACCTGGACAATGCGTTATGGCCTGGCTCAATCTTACTCTACTGATGGTGGCTCTGAATTTGGGGGCAAGCTTGCTGAAATGATCCAATCCCTTCCTGGACAACATAGAGTTACTACTCCTTATTATCCTGAAGGCCAAGGCATGGTGGAACGAGGCCATGCCCCTTTGAAGGCTGCACTTGTTAAACTGGCTGGTGAAAGTGGCAAGAATTGTCGCAAATTCCTTCCTCTTGTTCTCTTCTCTGATTGAATCTCAACCAAAAGGACTACTGGCTACTCACCTTATGAAATCATCTTTGGTCAAAGAGCAGTCCTTCCTTTTGATCTGGAAATGGAATCTTTCTTGGGTATCTCTTGGGAAGAGGTGTCCTCAACCACTGATCTGTTAGTTGCTAGATCCAAGCAACTGGAGCGAAGTGAAGACGTTTGTGATGAAGCTTATCAAAAGATGATGGAGTCCAGAGCAAAATCCGTCCAGTATTGGGAGGACAAGCACTCTAATCGAGTCAGGGAGCCCTTGAACCCTGGTGACCTATTTTTAGCTTATAATCGATCTTTGGCCACTCAGTGGGGCAAGCTTTTCTCTAATTGTTGGAATGGCCCTTATCGAGTGGTTCATCAAGTTAGAGGTGGATCTTATGTTTTGGAGGAGCTGGATGGTACTTGGTTGGCCAGAAGGTTCTCTGCTGATCAAGTCAAGAAGTTTCATTGTCGTGGGGGCAACTTATCTCAGAAGTAAGTCCTCCCAATTGTGCACCACCAGGGTCATTTGCTGCGTTTTTGTTGTAAAACTCTACTGTATGCCACATATGTGAGCACCTGGGACGCCCTCCTTGTTCTATTCCTGCCGCTTCTAGGGCTCATTTGGAAGAATCAAGATATTTTCCTCAACTCTTCAATTGCTCTCAAGATCAAGAAATGGCCAATCTTTGCTTCAATTTCTTTGTTCCCTGCCTTTTTTTTTTTATTTATCCCTTCAAATTTTAGATGCAGACTAGGGAAATTCTGTAAGTTGGGGAGAGATGTGGTGACTGATCCGGGACACCACGGAGCAAAAAAAAAAAAAAAAAAAAAAAATATTTTTTTTTCGGTTGTACCCCTATGGGTACCTTCATTTCCCCCCATCTCTCAACTTCTCCCTGTCCTAGCGGTCTAGGAAAGGCCTCTTGCCTGTCTCTCCGCTTCAATCCCCCCCTCCTATGTTCAACTCCTACTTGTTGCGCTTGCGGCCCTGACTTTTGGCGACGCAAGCAATTGTTGAACCACCTTTGATGATCCCTTCGATCCTTCCATCCTCCATCCAACCTTGATCAATCATCCTCAACATCCATGACGCAACAATTAAACCTTTGGGGTCTCACCTTGGGTATGACCCTTGATCTACTCTCCTTCTTCAAAGCCAAAACTTGGTCAATCCCTCCTCAATCTGACCGAGTCGCCAACTTGTTTCGCTCACCTTCCCTCGAGCACCTCAATCCTCCACCCAGGGAAATCACCCTCGTCGCACCTAGCATCACCAGCATTTTCCCCAGGTTCACTCACCAAATGGGGTGAGATGACCATTGACCTCTCCTCTTGATTAGCACCCACCCAAGCCGTTGGATCAAATTCATCCTAAGATCTCTTGTTGGTAGTATGAGGTTCAAATCAATCCTCATCCCTCACGACCCCCTCATTCAATCCTTCCCAATTCTCTCATCCAACCAACGCCGTCGCTTGTCGCGACGGTTTTCAACCATTGATTTGATCTCCCCACTCCCACCAGCCGTCCAGACCAAACCATCATCCCTAGCCCCGATCCTCACTCAACCCTTGTTTGCCCTTCCACTCAACCCCACCATCATCCTTCACACCTCTTGTTTGTGAACCCCTTGGCTAGACATTCATCGCCTCAACTGGAGCCAGAGATTATCGTCATTGATGACTTGTCTCAATTGGAATCCCCTGCTCCCTTGGGTTCATCAGATCCTCCCAAACTCAACCCTGCTCATCTGAGTTCAGATCCTCGCCCATCATCTGATCCGACCGACGACCGCGAGCGACCGCTTGTGGCCGTCGGAACCTTCACCCCACTGTTGCCGCCAATCGGGCGACGACAGCCGTTGTCAACACCCGCAACTGCTGTCGCGGGTGTCCATCTGGTTGCCCGCGGTCATTCTTGATGCGGGCAACATTTCTTTTTTTTTCTCTCATGTCATCTTCTTTTTTTGTTTTTGTTTTCCCGCACCTATTTGTAGTATCTCTTGTACATAGTATACAGGGCCTCATGTCTATAAAAGGAGGGGCTCTCCCCTGCCTTTTGGCCCAGGATCCCAGGAGACCATCATCATCTCATCTCATCTGTCTCCCTCATCATCAGAAATCAACTTATCCGTGGGCATCCTTCCCCACTTATCTGAGCAACTTATCCGGGTATATCCATGATTGCCCCTTGATCCTTTTGAGCCTCCATACTCAAACTCTGTCCCTTGTGACCTTGATCCTTATCACCAACCAATAGCCTTGCTGGTTGAAGAAGAATTCCTGTCTGTCTGAATTCTTGGGTGTGTTATACCACTCTGATCCCTTTTTCCGACCATACTGGTCTTGATCTCTCCTTGATCATCTTTCTGGGGCCAATCAAGTTTGATTGAAGAGGTTTTATTAAGCTTAAAACCTGGAGTGTTATACCTCCCTTCTTCTTTAAGGTTGAATTTTGCCACGCTATTCTTGAGTCCCTTGAGAAGTGTTGGGATATTCTTGCTTGAATTCGTTATTGATTTTCTTCTAGAGCTTCATAAACAAATTGATTTTGTTTTTTTCAGCCTCCCACAGTTATCTGTTACCCTTCAAGCGCTTGATTGCGGAGAGTTGGGCAGGTTCATTGAGAACCTGGAGGTTGGTTGGGATTGAGTTGATCTTTCCTAATCAGCTGCTGAAGACCAGAGCTATTAGCTTGTGGGCCTTGTTACTTACAACTGCCTTGTTCTATTGAACTCTGAACAAACCTTGACTCATTTGTTCAAGTCTTTACCTGCACCATCTTGCCTCAGATAGTGTTGTTTCCATCGCTACCGACAACTCTTATCCTCTTCCCTTACTTGATTTCTCATCCATAAGGTTCTGGACCTTGATTCTGGTTACATTTAAATATTATTGTAACTCCTAGGAGGGCAGCCTAAACAGCACCTTTCCCCTCCACAGAACTGCCATGGCTTAGCACCGTTTGGAGTCTTACACCGTGACTATCATTGTGACATAAGCAAGTGGGACCAACACAGACCTTGATTGGTACAGTTTGTGGCACAACTCCTCCTCCGCCACATTCACGTGCGGGACCTTTTCCAGAACCCAGCCTTATCCGCACTCCCTCAATGCTTGGACCATCTTCTCAACAACCACTGGGGACACTGCAGCTAGTTCTTGCAGCGTTAGGGGTACCAGTGTAAGACTCCAAACAGTGCTAGGCCGTGGCAGTTCTGTGGAGGGGAAAGGTGCTGTTTAGGCTGCCCTCCTGAGTGTTACAAAAATATTTAAATGTAACCAAGATCAAAGTCCAGAACCTGGTAAACAAGGGACCAGATGTAAGAGGATAAAGATGATAGTAGTTGGTAGCTGGGGAAACAACACTATCTGAGGCAAGATGATGCCGAGGAAAACTTGAATAGAATAAGTCAAGGATTGTTCAGAGTTCAAAAAGACAAGGCAATTGTAAGTGACAACGCCCACAAGCTAATAGCTCTGGTTGTCAGCAGAAGCTTGGGAAAGATCAACTCAATCCCAAACAACCTCCAGGTTCTCAATGAACCTGCCTAACTCTCCGCAATCAAGCGCTTGAAGGGTACCAGATAACTGTGGGTGGCTTCACAGGACAAAGCTAATTGTTTTGATGACGCTCTAGAAGCAAAACAATAACTGATTCAAACAAGAATAACCCAACACTTCTCATGGGACTCAAGAATATTGTGGCGGAATTCAACTTCAAAAGAAATGAAGGGAGGTTTAACACTCCAGTCTTTAAGCTTAATAAAATCTCTTCAGTCAAACGTGACTGGTTCCAGAAAGATAATCAAAGGATGATCAGGACCAGTATGTTTGGATAAAGGGTTCAGGAGTGGTGTAACACACTCAAGAATTCAATAAGTCAAATTCTTCTTCAACCAGAAAATCTATTGGTTGGTGATAAAGATCAAGGATCAGGGTTTGAGTATGGAGGCTCAAGGATCAAGGGGCAATCATAGATATACCCAGAATTCAGTCTCAGATAAAGGGGAATGAGACCCCACGGATAATTTATTTCAAGAAAGTAGTGATGGTGTTCTCTCTCCGGTAAGATACCATGATACCCCCCTCACCAAAAGGCAGGGGAGAGCCCCTCCTTATATGGGCAGGAGGCCCTGTTAGACTATGTACAAGTGATTCTACAAATAGAGTGGATTTTTTTTTTTGTTGATTTCAGATGATCAGAAAAATTGATCACGCGGCTGGTGGAAATCTGGCCTCCCTGACTGGGGTGGGATCTTTCTCATCCCTTCACCTCTCTTGCGTCCCCCCACAGACGGGCGCGCGCAACAACACAAGGATCACCCACCCCTCACCCAAAGGCGGAAGGGGTGGGAATGTAATTTGGCAGGACAGGAGCCGGGGGAGGATACTGAGGCAATGGAGGCAGAGACATAGTTAGGAGGGGGTGCGGTTTGAACAACCGTGAATGTCGGTTGATGTTGTTCAGCGCCGGTGAGAGCAGAAACGGCGGTGGTGATGATGAAAAAGTAAGGATAGGTCAAGTTTCAACCGTTGAGCCAGGTGGTGAGTGGAGGGAACCAAGAATCATCGGCATAGATTCCAATCATACCACAATCGTTGGCAAGTAGAGGTTGTTTGCTCGCGTTGTGTCTATTGGGAACAGAGGTGCACCCATTCACATGGAATGATGCAACATCCGTGCGTGGGGAAGTCCTGTTCCCAAGGAATGAAGGGGAGGACTGTCTTTTGAATGAGGCGGGGGAAGTGCGCGGGGAAAGGACGGATTTAAGGGATTGACAGTTGGATGGTGATTCTAACACATGGATCGGGGAGAGGCCAGAAGGCACAGCGGATAATGGGGACAAGCTATTGTTAGAATTTGCAATGGGGACTGGCTCTAGCGCATCAGGTGGATGAGCAAGGCCCGATGGGTTGTCAAGGGCCAGTTCACTAATTGGAGGATTGGCATTGATGATGAGGATTGTTATTTTGGTCGTCTTCATTGGAAAAGATGACAATCAGCTCATGATCATCCTGGTTGGGATGTTTGACCAGGGTGGTTTGGGAATTTGATGGAGGAGGAGTTGATTTGAACTGATGGGATGAAGGCTGGTTTGGATGGTTGTCAATCTGGTGGTTGTAGACAACCTTGAGATGGTATTTGATTAAGTCTTGATCCTGAGGGATTTTGTTAAGATCAATAGTGAGGGTTGTTGATCAATTGGAGAGCAATCAAAACTTTTTGTGAACAGAGATTTTGATCAGTTGACTTGGTTGAGTTGATACCAAGGTCTCAGAGTATCAAAGGCAGGGGGAGGTAGAGTTGATGGAGTGAGATTTGAAGTCAAGGCCAAGGATGGAGTGGATGTGAAGGAGGATGATGGATCTCAAAGGATGATGATGGATAGGATTGAAGGATGAGAAGCTTGTAAGCGGTCAAGACCAGGGATGATCAAGGGTGATTTTGGTAGGATCTAACTCAATAATCAATATTTGATGGATTGGGATGGTTTGATGGAAGCATGGAGGAAGTTTGCGCCAAGCGGGTCTCAGCCCGCGCGTTTGGCCAAAAAGAAGGGGGGAACAAAGAGAGAAGGAATCAAACGCAATGCCTAGGTGATGAGACCAAGAGAGGCATGTCCTATACCACTAGGACAGAGGAATGCTTGAAAGGATGAGGAAATTGGAGGAGTGATACCAATACAAAAAAATTCCGATTTTTTTTTTTTTTTTAATGACACCTAAATAAAAGCATTGTAAAAAAATTTTTGAATTTTACTGCCTCTGGTCCAGGGTGTCCATATTTGGTCACCACACCGGCACCTGATTCCCCATCACCCTCTGCACAATCTCCAGGGCTTTCTTTTTCCCTGAAGCAATTGCCAACTGTCTGTCCCCAGTGGGCGCGTGCGCACTTGCCCTTGGAACTGGTGATTGCTTGCTGACATTGACATCCATCTTCTTTACCGCAATCGGCTTATTTTTTGCCATGCCCTCACTTTGGCTTCCACCCTTGGCGCTTCCCAGGTCTCAGGCGCAGTTACAATCCCAAGCTTGACTTGGGCAATGTCAGGCTGGGCCTTCACTTGTTCCCGTGTTTGTACCATTGGGGTGGGTTGGCCAATTTCAGAATCCACTGGTTTTCCCGTTGGAAATATGCACGTGAGGCCGGATGGGCACACAAATCCCTTGCCCATTTCCTGTGTGAGATGGTCACACAACAACTTCCAGTGCCCCTTCTCTCTGCAATACGTGCACATGCAAACGGTGGAACCCCCAAAATACCTGCCAGGAGGTTGGAAGCCTTCCAACATGTGAGGCGGCACGGCGCGCGGTTGTACCAGGGCAGCCAGAATGTTAGGAGCCTTAGGGGCCTTGGTACGGTTAAGAAAGACTTGCAAATCCCGGAGGATCTGCACCATCTTCCCCACCGTTGGATCCATACCCTGCTGAAGCGTTGGAGCGCAAGGAAATTTTGATGGTCCTGCAGCTGGTCTTTCCTCCAGAGCTGGTACCAAGAGCGTCACCAACTTCTTTGAAACCACCGGCTATTTTTGCGCTGTGTCTGCAATGAGATAAATCAAGTAAATTTTGCTTTGCACGGCCCACCCAATGACCTACAAGTTGGGGAGGATTTTGATGCTTGCGTCTAACAATCTCTTCACAATGCCATGGTTGTACAAGTATTGCTGCACCCACAAGTGGAGTGTCAGTGCAAGTCTGCCAAAAAACGCCTTCTTCATTTCCCCCGTTTGCCCCACAAAAACTTCATTCTTTGACAGGTACCCATAAATACGCTCAAAATTTGACATGTATGCCACCAGTCCCTTGCACATCCAAAACCCTCCATGCTCCATTGCCTCTGCCTTGGACCGCTCAAAATTGCTTTCCCAGAAACAAGGCTGGCGCTTTCCCCACCTTGCCAAAATCTTGCTCTTCAGCCTTTCCCATTCTTGCCTTTCATACCCGACCATTTCCTCCACATCCCAAAGCTTCTCCTCCTCTTTCATGAACAGAAAAATGGTTTTAACCTTGTCCGCGCCCAATGCGCCCTTGGAATCCGCAAAACCTTTGAGCCTGGGGAGGAACCATTCCACATCTGTGGTCCTGAACCAAAGATGAGGAAAGTCCCTAGGCCTAAGCCACACCCAACAAGGAACTTCAGCAACCATGTCCAACAACCCCCCCTCTGATGATGGCAGAGAAAACGCGCTTTCCCTGGGGGTAGAAGCAGCAGGTGGTGGGGGCTGAGCTGGAACGTTAGGAGTTGGTCATAAAGGACAGGCATGTGGAATTTTCAATCCCACTGCAGTTTTTGGGAGCATCCTGCGTACCTTTGAGAGACTAAAGACAAAAGCAAGTTCAAGGCCAGACCCCCAGGTGTGTAAAGTGAAAGAAAACTACTCCCTTATTAGTCCTTGAGTTCAGAAGGCTATGATCTCAGCATCTGAAAGGTTAAGGATGCTCCTTTGTTGTAGAGAGATAGGGGAAGAGATTAAAAAAAGATGATTAATTCCTTTCCTTCCTCTTCCTTTCCTTGTGAACCAATCCAATGGTAAGATAAGATAAGCTCCCCCCCAGAGCTGGGGTTGATAGGGCATACTTTATACCCACCCTCGCAACCCTAAACTAAGTACAAGCGCAATAACAGCCCAACAAAAAATGTAAAATAAATCCTAATCCCAGAACCCTAGCCTAACCCTAACCCATTCCCTGCCCACTTACCGTTACTTACATCCAGTTTGTCCTTCTCATGACGCAGCCCTCTGTGGCTCCCTACATGGAGACCCGCTTGTCCGTATCCGCTTTGCGCACTGCGTGATTCCTGGCCCTCACCCATAGCCCCAATTGCCCCACCCTACCTCCCAAACTAGCTACCCACAAACCTGGTTGGGCCAGCTCCATTCCTGGGTCTTTAATTTCTGAGCGGGCCGCAGCCCGCCACATCCAATCAATCCAAACCCATGCCCAGTATGCCAAGCCCCATGGTGCCTACTGCTGAGCCCGCAGTAGCCACTTCTGAGACTGTCCGCATCTGGGTGCTGAGCCTGACCTACCAAATGCTGAGTGCGCCAACCCCAGCGCAGTTCCCAATCAAAGACTATATAACAACACCACAGCATCCAGCTTTGCAATGATTTTGTTAACTAATTATTTAATCCCACAGCCGCAAACTTCTCTGCTGTCACAAGTTCTCAGCTACATATCACCATCATGTCTCTCACTTCTCACAACTACAGTAAGTCCATCTGCAAGGGCAAGGGAGGGAACCGGGAGGAGGAAAGAACTCCAAATCTCTTTCTCATCTCATCAAAACCCAAACTCTACAAAAGAATCTTTAGCCAATCACACCCAACCTCAATTCTCAGCTCTTTCATCTCTTCTTTTCTTTCTTTATTATTTCTTTTTGATCTTTTTATTTTTCATTTCTTTTCTTGGCCTTTCTCTATTTTTAATAATTTCTACCAGAACTTAACTCCTCAGACTCACTACTTTCAAGCTCTGACTGGTAAGACTACTATTGTCAATTTTTGTCACAACTAAATCTCAAATTTCTGACCTTTGCCTTTCTGCCTTTCTTGAAGCTCTCTTTCTTCTTTTCCCATGGCTTCCTCTTCTTCCTCTCAAATCAAAACCTTGATCAACAAACTAGTTTCACTTTGTTGCCTGATGTTTGTTCCTCTCTTTTTATTCTTTTCTTTTACACTTTTCTTTTACTGACAAAAACTCTGGCACAGCCCTCTTTCTTCTTTATTTCTCTAACTTCTCTTCAGAAATCCAAAAAGATGTGTGCCACAAACTCTTGATTGGTGTCTTTGTCTAATTCCTCTTCTTTTTCAGGATTGTTCATCATTTTGAATATCCCACAAAGTTTGAAAATTTTGTTGAATTTTTTTTGCCACATACTGTAATTTTCAGCTGTAAGCAGAGGGGTTGATTCAATTAGTGACTTAATAGCTAGGGATTTGTAATTTTTTGTATCCCCCCCTGTTCCTGGCATTTTGTTGGTCTTTTATAGACGCAAGTTGGAATTGGCTGCGCGCTGCCTGCTCAGCAGTAGCAGCTGGCTGGCTCAGCAGAGGCAGCAGGCTCAGCAATTGGTGCCCCTTTGACGCAGTAAGCCGTGCTGTGGGCTCAGAAGCAGTTGAATCAGGCTCAGCATCTGGAGACGCGGGGTGGATTGGATTGTATTGGAAAGTTTGCGTGGGTGGCACCTCTTTCAATTTGCAGATGTATCTTTGATATCTGGAATGGCTTGTAGGGCAGATGCGGACATGCATGGGGGGCTCTGAGTTGGGCGCAGCGCAAGGGCTGTGTCATGAGAAGGAAAAACCGGGTGGATGTAATGGCAGGCGGGTAATACAGAGGGATATGGGGTATGGGATGGGGTTGGAAGGATAGAGTTGGTCTAGGGTTCTGTACTTAGGGGTTTTATTTCATTATTCTTGTTTGCTTGCAGTTGTACCTAGGTTAGGGTTGAGGGGAATGTTACTTAAACCGCACCCTTGACCTGGATGGAGGACATAATCACAGAGGATCACATTGGATCATCATAGGTTTTGGAAGGATCATTACTCTCATTTCTCTATCTCTCAGTCAAAGGGTGAACAGTTGCACTCAGGTTTTACAGATGCAAGGGATCAATAACTTCCAAACTTGGGAACCATTCTAGGAGAAGTCCTCTTCTGAATTCCACATCTGGGGGTCTGGCTGGGAAGTAACCTTTTTTTCCTTTTCTCTTGAAACTAACACACACAATGTCCCAGTACCACCCATCAACCGTTGCGGGGTTGTCTAACATTACCCCCGCTCCTCTTCCTTGTTATAATTATGGCCAGCAATTAGCTTAGGCAAATGAGCAGTATTTAAAGCAAAAGAAATGCTGGACACCTTGTGTCCACAATTTCTAATGGGCTCTCATGATGGGGCAATATTTTGGATGATATTGGTGATGAATTTGATTGGATGATGAATGGATGATGGAAAACAGCAGAGAGAAGAGCTCCTTAAGTAAAAAAGATTTGCCTCTTGTGAGCCCATGATACAACAAGCAAAAAGGAAATTTTTCCGCTCCAAAAGATCTCTACAGGCTCTACAGGCCTTGTTACTTGGTTTGGGCTACATCATCCCGCATGGCATCAATCCCTGCACACTTACAACCAGCCTATTCCGGTCATTTCTGGTTTTTCCACCTTAATGGGGCTGAACAAGCCCCTTAGCTGTTCAAACCCCTGGCCGGTTGTCTGTTACAACCGGCCCTGTCAACTCACATACTGGCTGGTTGCCTCATGCAACCAGCCCCTGGCCATACAAATGGCAAGGTGGGACCCAGGACACACCTGGGTCTGGTCTAAGACACACATGGGGGGGTGTAATTGGCGGACATGCAGCCCCCCTCTTTCACTCAAATCCCTGCAGGGGGCAGTCAAATCCCCCTACCAGGGGCCCTGGAGGTTGATACCCCCAGGGCTTTGTCAAGGTAGGAGGGCTGGGGGGTGGTCAAATCCCCTCCAGCCCGTTGCTCCTCCCCCTTGGTAAAGGGGGGGGAGAGCGCCCCTTTTGGTGGTGGGGGGGTGGTCAATTCCCCCCCACAGCCAGTTGCCTTGCTGCAACCGGCCCAGCCACACCATTTGGTGGGGGGGTGACCAGGTCCCCCGCACCCTGACCGGTTGCCTCTTGCAACCGGTTTCTGGCTGGTTCAACCCAGCCAGCCCTTCCTCCTCCTCCTTGCAATGGCAAGCAAGGGGAGGGGGAGGAGCCGGGGCCATGGGCCCCAGCTCCGCGGCAGCTGCAACCAGGGTGGGGGGACTCCATTTTGAGTCCCTCTGCCCCCTACAACGGCCCCGCGCGGGACGTTGGGCCCCATAAACGGGCCCTAAGCAAAAACAGTGGCCCCGAGCGGGCAGCAACACGGGCGGCAGCCCCAAATGGGCTGCAACACAGGTGGCGGCCCCAATAGGCCGCTTCAAGCGCAAAAAGTGAGTTTAACATACTTTGGCGGGCCAGCCCATCTGGCCAAGTATGTCCAAAAAAAACCTTGGACCCAATTATGCCCATACAAGCCCATCTGGCTGTACTTTCCCATATACCCCACCGGGCCCGTTAGGGCCCGTGTACCAATAGGCCTGTTTCAGGCGTTTTGAGGCCAGTTTTCCCAAATCTGTGACATCCACACAGGCATGTATGGTCTGTGTGTGTGTCCAATGGGCCGCAGAGGCCCACATGTGCATCCCATTTGGATTGAACTCATACATAGCACACGCTTAAGTGCATACGTATTTTAACATTCCTTCTCCTCCTCCGGCTGCTTGGAAGTAACCTCCATCAGGGGCGGGATACGGTGTTCCTTGCTCCAACAAGGGCGCCAATCACAAGCCTGTTTTCATCAGGACGGGGGAATATCCGCACATTTGGTTCAACACTGAGGACGTTGAGCAATTCCTTGTGCACTAAAAAGGAATTGCCAATGTGGAAGGTGCAATGGGTTTGGATAAGGCTTGTCTTGTTGTCCTTTTCATCACAGAAAAAGAGTAGCTTTGGGATGTGGAAGAGATGGAAGGATATGAGGAACTTGATTGGCTGAAATTGAAGGCGGAAATCTTGGCACGGTGGGGAAGGCCCAAACCTTGGTTTTGGGAAAGTGACTTCAAGCAAGCCGCCGCGGAAGCGATTGCAAATGGTGGAGTCCGGACGCGGGTGCAATTGGTGGAGTATGTAGCAATTTTTGACCGGATCCATTGCTACCTGGCAAAGAACAAGGTGATATTGGGGCAGACGGGCGCAATGAAGAGGGATTTTTTGGGAGGACTTGGTCCCCAACTCCGCAGGCGGGTGCAGCAGCACCTGTACAAAAACAACCTGGTTAAGAGGTTGTTGGATGGGAGTATTGCACTTCTTCTGGGCATCCTTATCATTTTTTGGGCGGTGGAAAGCAAGTTGTAGTTGGAGGAACTGATGGAGGAAACAGCAAGGTTGTTCCCAATCGGGCCAAAGAAGTCCACTTCCCACACTCCGGCAGCACCAACGCAAACTCCAGTTGCGGGCCCCCCAAAAATGGAATGCGCTCTGGCAACACCACTGACAACAGGCCTGGAAATTAGCAAGTTGACGGAATTGATGAAGGATTTACAGATTTTCCTGAGTCAAATGTTGTCAGTGCCACAAATCCGCCTCCTCACATTGGGGGACCGCCTCTGTCATCAAACCCGCCCACGCCACGGTTATGCAATTACTGTGGGGACAAGGGGCATTGGCAGTTGGGTTTCAATGAAATGACAAGGAACCTCCAGGAAGGATTGTTTTGACTTGTGGGAATGGAATTCATTTTCCCAACAGGCAAGCAGATCTCCACCAAACCTGGGAATCCAACCGTTGTGGTGCCCTTTTGTAGACGCGAGTCAGGAAAGGGCTGCGGGCGGCGCGCTCAGAAATAGCGGCGGGCTCAGCAGTGTCGGCACACTCAGCAATGGGTAGGGCCTTGCCACAGCTAGCCGCGCTGCGGGCTCAGCAGCAGTCAGGTAGGCTCAGCAGCGGTCGGGTTGGGCTCAGAACCTGGAGACGGGAGACGGACGGATTGCACGGATCGCGGACCGGACGGGTTGCGCGGATTGGAAGGCTTGCGCGGATTGAAAAGCTTGCGCAAATCAGAAGGCTTGCGCAGATCAGACGGATTGTGCGGATCAGAAGGCTTGCGCCGATTGGATGGCTTGCGTGGATTAAGCAGATTGCGCATTGCAAGACGCGGGTACGCCCCAGATACCTGGAATGGGATGTTGGGCGGACGCATCATGAGAAGGACAAACCAGCGGGCAACACGGACGGGGCATGGGGCAGGGGGAGGTGGAGCATGGGTTACGGGACGGGGGACAAAGGGATAGGGTTGGGCTAGGGTTCTGTGGCTTAGGGGTTGTATTCCATCATTCTTTCTTACTTGCGGTTGTACTTAGGTTAGGGTTGAGGGGGAGGACTTAAATACTTCACTCTCAACTTTGGGTTGTAAGGGGGAGGGATTATCACTGGAATACGTGTGTTTGATTGGATTGGAAAGGAAGGAATTCATCTTATTATCACTCTATCTCTCTCTCTCTCTCTCTCTCTCTCTCTCTCTTGACTGGCTGCATCCAATCTCCTTACAGACCCTTTGATCAATAACTTCTGGACTTGAGGACAACTTAAGGGGTGTAGCACACCTTTGGTTTCCACATCTGGGGGTCTGGCCGGGAACAATCTTTTGTTGAAGTCTCTCAAAGGTACTCACGGATGCTACCAACAGCCGCTTCTCTTCCTTCCTTCTCCCACGGCCTCCGCGCTACCCCATGGATTTACCCACATATTTGACTCAAAATTGCGGAAGTGGAGCGATTCATCTCATTGTATGAAATGATTGCAGACTCTGAAGGCGCTTTGGATTTTGAGAAGGCGCGCCATGTTGTCCTGTTCATTGAGGACGCGGAAGCGCGTTGGGACCTAGAGGAGATGGGAGGCTACCTGAACCTGGATTGGCTGGCACTGAAGGAGGACATGCTGGACAGATGGGGGAGGCGCGGCTCCCGCTGTTGGAAGCATGTCCTCAAGCCGTCCGCGGAATTGAATTACGGACCAGGGGTGCGCGGCAAAGGCTGGCTACAAGCGGGAGTGGACTACGCGGAACTGGAGTACTACAGGGCAGAGTATGTTCTGGCCCCACCACTGGCAACCATCTATTGGGCTAGCAAACCCGTGGAGGTGGCAAGGGGCCTTGAGGCCTATCTGGAGAGTATTCAGTCTCCCAGCGCGTCTGCGCCCCGCGTGTGCGCAAATGGGGAGGACAAAAACCGTTGGCAGACGGGACAGAGGGACCAAACAGCAGATTCAAACGCGGAATCAGTTTCCCCAGTGGGGGCTAAGTATGTGTTGGGGAAGCGGGACTTGACAGAACCAATGCGGCCTACTGACAGGAAGCGGGCGAGGACAATGGAACGGGAAATGGATGCTCCGTGCGGTTTGGGAATGGGCGAGCGGCGGACAGATCTCACAAAAGGGGTAGACGCGGCGATGGAAGAGACGGGCCACCCATCGGAGGATTGTGACCAGAGCCGGACCCCTTTGATGGTGGGGAGAATGAGGATGGGGAAGAAGGATGTGGCAGAAACGGAATGGACAGGCACAGATTGGATGGACGGGGGGCCAGAGTGTGGGACGGACGGTCCCAGAACGGGCGCGCAGCCATAATGGCTAGCAAGAGCCTTGGTATTTGTGCAGCGGACGCTCGCGGCAGGGCTTCAGGGGTGGAACGGGGAGGGATTGGATGGCAACAGCACAACTGGGGAAAAGGACAACAGATTTGCGGGGATGCTGGCAATGGAAGGTGCATTGGGACGGAAGGTTGAGGAGTCGGCTGGCAAACAAGGCCCCTGCGGGATTGGTTGAGGCAACGCGCCGCGGATCTGGTGATGAGTATATGGGGTGCGGTTGGCTGAGGACAGCGGCAAAGTTGGGGGGGAAGCTAGCTCCGGGTGGAAGGTCGGAGTTGGGATGCAGGACGCGGGCTCAAAAAAAAAAAAAAAAAAAAAAAAACTTTTTTTTCTCTTGTTCCTTCTTATCTATTCATTCTTCCTTTTCCTTTTTTTTCTCTTCCTGTCTCTCTTGAGGATTGCGTACGCGCGCTGGCGCTTCAAGGTCTCCCCATTTACTTTTGCGGATACTCTCACTGGCGCCAATTTCTCACTTTCAGACTCTCACTGGCGCGGATTTCTCACTTTGCCGATTTCTCTTGCTCATGCAGATCTTCTCTCTCCAAGGCGCAGATCTTGCACGCGGTTCTTATTCTCTCTCAGGGACTCACAAGCCTGAAGGCTACTCAATTGTGCGCAATGTGTGTCTTTTTGTGTGTAGGAACTGAATACAAAGGAGAAAAGATAGGAGAAGGAAAGGAAGGGAGGGGGGGTGATCCGTCTAAGTTGGTCCAGCTCTCATCATCTTCACCGCGTCCAAGAAAGCCGCGGCAACCAAGTTGCGGAATGAGGCCAGAAGCTTGCGCTGGGAGTCAGCCTTGTGACCATGCAGCGCGGCTAGGAACCTCCGGAGGAGTCCATCCGCGTCAAACCTCACAAGTGGGACGGCCGGAACGATTGGAATGAAGTCCGGGATCTCTGTATTACCGGCCGGGGGAGTGGGGTCCGGGCCTGGAGCGGCGTTGGGGAAAGGAGCCCGTTTGGGTGATGAAGAGACCACGACAGGGGATGCTTGACGGGCCTGCTTGGGTGAGGATTGCGGAGCTGGGGATGGTGACAGCGGTGGCGGGGCAAGACGCAGAGCCGGGGCTGGTTGCGGAGGAGGCGTAGGAGGAGCAGCCAGATGAGTGAAGATTTGCGGGTCCATCGCGGGCTGGTTGACGCAGACCCGGGCCGCCCAGGTTTGAGGCGCGTTCTGATATACCACAAAGTTCTGGAAGTACGCGCGTCTTGGAGGCCCAGCACAACGGTATGGTGAGCCCAAGTAATGGCTCTTGCGCAAGGATGGGCCAGGAGGAGCGTGGGGCGGGGAGTTGTTGGGGGAGCCAGCTGGGGTCAACTTGTGGCTTGAAATTTCCTCGTTGCTTGAAACCAAGAACGAGTCGCAAAGGGCCCTCTTGCGCGGTTGGGGTCGGGTTTGGGCACGCAGACAAGCACACGGCATACCGTCACTCAGCAAGCAACGGCGGTGGCCGGCGCAGCAAGAGATGCACGCCTGACAGCCAGGAATGATCCGGAAGACAAGGCTGTTCTGGCTGCAATAGGTGCGGGACACCATGGGGGAGAGCAAGGGAGAAGGGGGGTAGTGTACTTGCTGGCAAGCAGTGGGGTAGTTGTGAAAAGTGGGGGAGGGGGTGCAACTACAGAAGGTGAGATGGTGGGAGATCTCTGGGGAAAGAACTCAAGTTGGGGGGGGATGTGGTGCCCTTTTATAAACGCAAGTTGGGAAAGGGCTGCAGGCGGCGCGCTCAGCAATAGCGGCGGGCTCAGCAGTGGCGGCACACTCAGCAATGGGTAGGGCCTTGCCGCAGCTAGCCGCGCTGCGGGATCAGCAGCAGTCAGGTAGGCTCAGCAGCGGTCGGGTTGGGCTCAGCACCTGGAGACAGGAGACAGACGGATTGCGCGGATTGCGGACCGGACGGATTGCGCGGATTGGAAGGCTTGCACGGATTGGACGGCTTGCGCTCATCAAGCGGATTGTGCATTGCAAGACGCGCGGATTGGATCACGCGGGTACGCCCCAGATACCTGGAACGGGTTGTTGGGCGGACGCATCATGAGAAGGACAAACCAGCGGGCAACACGGACGGGGCATGGGGAAGGGGGAGGTGGAGCATGGGTTACAGGACGGGTGACAGAGGGATAGGGTTGGGCTAGGGTTCTGTGGCTTAGGGGTTGTATTCCATCATTCTTTCTTCCTTGCGGTTGTACTTAGGCTAGGGTTGAGGGGAAGGACTTAAATACTTCACTCTCAACTCCGGGTTGTAAGGGGGAGGGATTATCACTGGAATACGTGTGTTGGGGATTGGATTGGAAAGGAAGGAATTCATCTTATTATCACTCTATCACTCTCTCTCACTCTCTCTCTCTCTCTCTCTTGACTGGCTGCATCCAATCTCCTTACAGACGCTTTGATCAATAACTTCCGGACTTGAGGACAACTTAAGAGGTGTAGCACACCTTTGGTTTCCACACTGTCATGGAGAAAGTTTGGGCGCAAGGCCAGGATTTGGGGGTAACTGATCAAGCTTTGCTTGGGATTGTCACCATTCCCGGGGTATGTAAACCTCCCCGCATGGAAGCGGAAGTGAGGGTACTAGCAACGGACAAACTGGTGGTGGTGGAAAGGATGGATGTTGATTCCAAGGAATAGGTACCGCTGGAAGCTCCTAAGTCAATCGCACGTGTTCTGAAAATGGATGGATGGCTGGCAGATGCGGTGGGGAAGAAGAAGGCAGTGGAAATTGTGCGCAGAATGATGGGGAATGAAATGACTATTCCCTTGACCTTGAAGGAGTTAGCGGCGGTGTTGCCAGTTGTAGTAGACAAGATGTTTCAAGCACTGAAGGATTGTGGACACAATAGGATCCCTCCAACAATGCAGTGGGTGAACTTGGATCTGGAAAATGCGGAGTGCAACCTAGTGGGCATGAAATCTGTTTCAACTCCGCTGGCATATGTTCCAATGAAGATTGCTTGAAGGAAGGTGTGGGCGCTGGTGGATTGTGGTTCTATGGTGAACCTCCTTCCTTCTAGATTGGTTGATGAATTTGGATTGGTTTGGCGGAAATGTGCAATGGGTCCTTGCGGGCTTAACAGCAGGGCATGTTGCGTGGATGGCGTTGTGGAGGAGGAAGAGGTTGAGGTTGCAAGGGTTTGTAAACCACTTTCTTTTCTATTTGTTGATTGTGGGGAGGCTATTCTAGGATGGCCATTCATGTTTGGTTTCCAAGCACAAATGATGTTCAATCCCGCGGTGGGGATGGAAGCATTGATTGTGGAAGATTTGGTTGGCGGGAAATTTGAAACCACAATCTGCAATCAAGGGTTGGGGAATTGGATGCGTGATTTGGCAAGAGGAGAGGAGGAGGACCCCGGCACAGAGTTGGTTTGCAAGGGTGGGCCGGAGGTGGATTTTGATTAGTTGGCCAAGGTTAGAAATGGGGCAGGCTCTGGTTTTGTTTGGGCGGTTGACTAGTGAGGAGCAGGTGGGAAGTAGGGAAGAAGGGCAGGATGCACAGTTGCTGGAAGACTTATGGCCAGTTTGGATAGCAAGGGGGATTACAAAGCGGATCCTTCTTGCAAGGACAAGCCCACGCACACACTTTGCATCTGGCGGTGTGGTGTCATTATATAGCCTCGGGTTGGGGACTGCGTCGCAGCCTGCGCGCTCAGCATCTGGTAGGTTAGGCTCAGCAGTGGGGGTGCGCCGGTCCTCAGCAGTAGCCACTGCGGGTTCAGCAGTAGCCGCTGCGGGCTCAGCAGTGGGCGCGGCGGGATCGAGCACGCGACTGCGGGCCGGGCCTGACTAGGGGAGGCGGGCCGCGACCCGCTTGGATGTCCAACTCACGGATGGAGCTGGGCCGACCAGGTTCTCGGAACGGCTAGTCGGGGGTAAAAAGCGGGGCGACAGCGGGGCTATATGCGTGGGCAGCCGCGCGCAAGCGCGGGCTGGCCACGGGATGGGAAATCCACGACAGCGCGTCGGGTGGATGCGCGCAAGCGCGGCGAACTTTGGGTATCGCGTGGCGGAGGGCCGCGCCACGAAAAGACGAACCGGATGCGCGTAATGGCAGGCGAGCTGGTGGGGATAGGGTATGGGTATGGTTTGGGGGATGGGTTGGGGTTCTGGGTCTAGGGTTCCTTCTTCATGGTTGCCAGTCTGTCTTTGTGCTTGTACTTAGGTTAGGGTTGAGGGGGAGGGCTCAAATACCTTTTCCCTCGACTCCGGGTTGTAGGGGGGGGGATCGATCTCTCTCTCTCTCTCTCTCTCTCTCCCTCTCGGAGAAAAGGAAAGGAAGCATTCTTGGTCTTACAGACGCTAGAACCATCGATCCCGTAACTAGGGACAACTTTGTGAGGGATAACCTCTAAAGTTTCCACATCTGGGGGTCTGGCCGGGAACTTTTGATCCGTTCTCAGGCTCTTGAAGATTACGCAGAATGCTACCGACAACCGCTCCGGGATCCAATGCTCCCCTTCCCTACCCTCCACGCCCGACTCCCGTCTCTGCTGCTCAACCCCCTCCGCCGCCGTCCGCTCATGCTCCTAGAGTTAGCGGGTTTGCTCCTCCCTCGGAAGGGTCGTCGGACATGGCGGCAGAGGCCCCTTTCCGCGTTTGGTTGAGGCCGAGGGATTTCCCTCATCTTTGGTTCAGTACCTCGGATGTCAAGCGGTTCCTTTCTAGGTTTGAAGGGATCGCGGACTCGGAGGGCGCGTCAGGCGCGGATAAGGTTCGGACTATTGTGCTGTTCATTACCGAGGAGGAGAAGCTGCGGGACGTGGAAGAAATGGTTGGATACGAGAGGCAAGACTGGGGGAAGTTGAAAAGCAAGATGTTGGCAAGGTGGGGAAAGTGTGAACCCCGGTTTTGGGAAAGCGACTTAAATCAAGCTGCGGAGGAGGCAATTGAGAATGGCGGGGTGCAATTGCGCAAAGGATTAGTGGAATATATGTCAAGGTTCGAGCAAATCTACGGGTACCTTGCAAAGAACGAGGTCGTCGCGGGTCAGATGGGTGCCATGAAGCGGGCGTTTCTGGGGGGTCTCGCGCCCCAGCTCCGTTCCAGAGTGCAACAATACCTGTACGACCACGGCCTGGTTAAGAGGTTGCTGGATGGGAGCGTCGCGATTCTCCCTGATCTTTTGGTTATCCGTCAAGCCGTGGAAAGCGAAATTGATTTGGACAAGCTCATTGCGGATACGGCACAAACGTACCCGTCTTCCTCCAAGAAATCAGTCACAATCTTGGCGCCGGCCCCTGACCAAACTTCGGCCGCGCGGCCGCCGATTCCCTCTCACGCCGGACTTTCCCAGCAGTCTCCGGGACCATCAGTCGGGGAGATAACGGAGATTCTGCGGGACATAAGGGTTTTCCTCAACCGGACACCGGCTCCTACAGCTCCGGCAGCCGCACCGTTTCCGGCGGCTCCTTCTCAACCGCGCGCGGTGCTGCCTCACATGGCGGAGGGGTTCCAGCCCCCTAGCGGATCATCCGGATCGTACGGGTCGCCGCGATGTTCATATTGCGGGGAGAGAGGGCACTGGAAGTCAGTTTGTGAGGATCTCACTCAGGACATGGACAAAGGGCTTGTTTGCGCATCCGGGATGACGTACATATTTCCAACGGGTGAATCGGTGGACCTGACCAAGGACAAGCCACCACCAATGGTGCAAGTGCAGGAAAGAGTGAAGGCTAAGACCGAGACTGCTCGGGTCTCGCTCGGGATTGTCACCGCGCCCGGAACCTGGGTAGCGCCAAGAGTGGAGGCCAAAGTCAGGGCATTGGCGACGAATGAGCTTATTGCGATGAATATTGACAAGCGACCAACGGCCTTGAAGCCAGTCGCGCGAGTACCGATTTTGGACGGGCCGTCCTCTAATCCCGCGGGAAAGAAGAAGGCCGCGGACATTGTCCAAAGGGTAATGGGGAAAGACTCACCAATAACCCTGACCCTACGAGAGCTAGCGGCGGTGTCCCCTGCGGTTGTTGACGAGATGGTCCAGGCCTTGAAATATTGCGGTCAGGGTTGGATGCCGACAACGGTTCAGCGGGTTAACGTGGCGGAGGAGGAAATGGATCCCGAGCCGTGCCGGTCAAAGTCGGTATCCGTCCCGCTTGCTTATGTTTCAATGACCATTGCCGGGCGGAAGGTGTGGGCGATGGTGGATAGCGGGTCGATGGTCAACCTGCTCCCATCAAGGTTGGTGGACAAGCTCGGTCTGGTGCGGAGGAAGTGTGCGATGGGCCTTCGGGTGTTAAATGGCGGGGAATGCCGCGTGGATGGAGTAGTAGAGGCGGAGGAGGTGGAAGTCGCCAAGGTCTGTAAGCCTCTGTCATTTCTCTCAGTGGAATGCGGAGACGTGATTCTAGGACGGCCATTCATGTTTGGGTTCCAAGCCCAAATGGCCTTCAACGCCGAGGAAGGAACGGAGGCGCTGACCGTTGAAGACTCGCTTGGAGCGCGGTTCGAGACGACGATCTGCGATCACGGGAGAGGGAAATGGGTACAGGACCCAATGTCTGGCGGCAACGAAGAGTCCGGCGCGGGGGTTGACCGTAAGGGTTACCCTGCGGAGGATTTTTCCTAGTTGGCCGCGGGAACCGTGTGGAGCAGGCTCCGGCTCAGCACGGGCGGCCAACAGGTGAGGAGCAAGGGGGGGAGGGCGCGCGTGGGGCGCAGGTGCCAGAAGTAAGTCCCATTCCTCAGTATGCATCGCCGGAAGGCGCTACGCTTCGAAAACCCTATCATCGTGCCACAGTCGTGAGCAAAGGCGAGAGCCCCGGTCTGGTTATTACTAGGACTTACGACGGCGACGGTCGGGTCTGGATGGCGCGGTGTAACGCGGGCAAGTACAAACCGGTAGCGCGGAAAGTCCGGCCGCGGAACAAGCCAATGCCTCAGGGGCTCAACGGACCCTTACAACCGATTGCGTGGTCCCGCGACCCGTGGGAGACGCCCCTTAGGAAGAATGGATGGGTAACGCGGTCGGCGCAAATCACGGACGAGCGGGTGGACGCCCTTAACTTCGGACCAACGGGATGGCTGAGTGCGGAGGAGATGGATCTGCTGGTGTCGGTATTGGTGATGAGGGAGAAGGCGCTTGCTTTTGGACCAGACGAGCGCGGGTTGTTGAGAGGTGAGATCGGGGACCCTTACGTTATTCCCACTGTTCCTCACGAACCGTGGCAAATCAAGCCGATTCCGATCCCCCGTACCGTTCGGGAGCCCTTTCTGGAGCTGGTACGGGAGCACGTGAGGACGGGGCTTTACAAGCAATCCACGTCAAGCTACTTGAGTCCTATCTTTGCGGTCGTTAAGCAGGACGGGAAGTTGCTAAGGATTGTTCACGACCTTCAGAGGCTAAATTCGTTCACTATTCGCGACGCAGGGCTTCCCCCGCGCGTGGAAGAATTTCTGGAGTCAATGGCCGGGCGCGCTTGCTACGGGCTGGTGGACGTGATGGGGGGATATGACCAGCGAGAACTCCACCCTGACTCGCGGCCACTGACGGCGTTTGAAACCGGGCTAGGGAGGATGCAGCTGACGCGGCTACCGCAAGGTGGGACCAACTCAGTGGCGGTATACCAAGCCCAAATGACCTGGATACTACGCGACAACCTTCTGGAAGGCGTGCAGATCTTCATTGACAACGCTGGCATTAAAGGCCCCAGAACGGACTATGAGGGCGCAGTCCAAGAGGATGCACCGGCGATCCGGCGATTCGTCTGGGAATACGCGGAGACTCTGGAACGAGTCCTCTTCCGAATTGAGGAGGCAGGCCTTACTGTGTCCGGGAAAAATTTGGCGGTCTGCGTTCCGGCGCTCGAAGTACTGGGGCATGTCGTGGCCTACGACGGGAGGCGAATAGCGGAGAAGAAGCGGAATAAGGTTCTTGAATGGCCGACCCCTCGGACAGTGTCGCACGTCCTGCAGTTTCTGGGGTTTTGCAGCTACGTCCGCATGTTCATCGAGCGGTTCGCGGAAGTAGCGAGCCCAATGCGGGGATTGACGCGTAAGGGGGCGGAGTGGAAGTGGACCGAGGGATGCAATGCCGCTTTCGCGAAGCTCAAGGAAATCGTGTACATTGTCCTTTGGGACCTTGATTACGACGCCGGAGGGATACGCCTGGCGGTCGACTCTAGTGAGTTTGGCGCCGGGGGGTCTTGACACAGGAGGAGGACGGAAAAGATAGGCCGGTGCTCTACGAATCGGTCACCTTTACCGCGACAGAGAGTCGGTATTCGCAGCCGAAGCTGGAGCTGTGTGGTGTCACCAAGATTGTACGGCGGTTGCAGCACCTTTTGTGGGGCGTGCACTTCGAGCTCCTGGTTGACGCGGAGGCCTTGGCGCGAATGATTAACTCACCGACGCTGCCAAACGCGCCCATGACCAGGTGGGTAGCGTTTCTCCAGTTATTCTCCTTTAACATGGTGCACATCCCAGGAAAGGCGTTCACAATGCCGGACGCGCTGTCGCGGTACCCGCGGGACAACCCATACGAGGGGGCGGAACCCTTGGACGTGGAAGCTCCGGTTCTTTGGGTAGGAAAGACGGAGGCGGCGGTTTGTCTTCTGTTGCGTCAGTCGGGACGTTACGCAGTCTTGAGCTCTTATTTGCAGGATCTCCAGTTCCCCGAGGGCACGACGGAAATGGTCGCCCGATGGGTGAGGCAAAATTTTCTGAACTTCTTCTTACAGGACGGTCAGTTATGGCGGCGGAGCGGTTCCGTGCCTCTTGTTTTCGCGACTTCTAGGGCCGACCAGGAGGTGATTCTAGGAAGTCTGCACAACGACCTTGGTCATTGGGGTGAGGTCGAGACGCGGAGGAGGGTGAAAGCAAGGTTTTGGTGGCCGGGGGTCGTTCGCGCGGTGCGCGACTGGGTGAAGTCGTGCGAGGCCTGCCAACGGCAAAGCTTGAGGCTGCCCAAGGAGGTCGGCCGCCCCACGGGCGAGGACGCGCTGTTCGGGCGCGTTTTGCTGGACGTGGTCCACATCAAGGCGGGTAAGTTTGCGTATTTGCTGGTTGGGCGCGACAATCTGTCTGGGTGGGTGGAAGCGAGGCCCCTAGCGAAGCTATCGGCGGAAAAGGTGGCTCAGTTTCTGGAAGAAGACTGGTTCGCGCGCTACGGGTTGCTTTGCTTGGTCACCGTTGACGGAGGGGCGGAGTTTTGGGGACGCCTGATGACGCTGGTGCAGAGTTGTGGAGCGAAATTTGGCCGCGTGACGGAATACTACCCGGAGGGCGCGGGGATGATTGAGCGGGGGCATCAGCCAATCAAGGATGCCCTGGTGAAAATGTGCGGTGAGGACGGCAAAAGGTGGCAGGTGGCACTCCCCGCGGTCCTTTTTGCCAATCGGATCTCCGTGAAGCGCTTGACGGGGTATTTGCCTTACGAGTTACTCTACGGGCAGCGGCCCGTGCTTCCCGTGGACATCGAGCTGAACATGTTTTTGGGCGTGGATTGGTGGAAGGTTAAGACGTCCGCGGATCTGATTGAGGCGCGGGCTGAACAGCTCCTTAGGCGTGAGGAGACCTTGGGAAAGGCCGCGGAGCGGTTGAAGAAAACCCGGACGGCGTCAGTCCGCTATTGGGACGAGCGCTGTTCCCATCGGCTCCGGGATCCGCTGCGGAAGGGGGACCTGGTTCTGCTGTATAATCGGAGTCTGGAATCCCAGTGGGGCCGGCTTTTCGCCAACCAGTGGAACGGGCCGTTGTGGAAACTTTGGAGGTTATCCCTCACGAAGTCGTCCTCGAGTTCCGGAAGTTATTGATCAAAGCGTCTGTAAGGAGATTAGATGCAGCCTTTCAAGAGCAAGAGAGGGAGAGAGAGAGAAATAATAAGAGGAATTCCTTTCTTTCCAATCCAATCCAATCCAATGCCATAAAAGTGATATCCTAGAGTGCGGTCCCCGTCCGTCAAGTCCAGTCCCCCCCCTACAACCCAGAGTTGAGAGCAAAGTATTTAAGTCCTCCCTCTCAACCCTAACCTAAGTACAACCACAAGTAAGCAAGAATGATGAGATACAACCCCTAAGCACAGAACCCTAGCCCAATCCTACCGCTCCATCCCTTGCCCCATAACCCATGCCCCTCAATATCAACGTACGCCCAGCTTGCCTGCCCGTGCCCGTCCGCCCATCAACCCGTTCCAGGTATCCGCGTACCCGCGTGACCCAATCTGCGCGCCTTGCAATGCGCGGTCCGCCTGGTCCACGCGAGCCGTCCGATCCGCGCAAGCTTTCCGATCCATGCAAGCCTTCCGACCCAAGCAAGCTTTCCAATCCACGCAAGCCTTCTGATCCGCGCAAGCTTTCCAATCCGCGCAAGCTTTCCGATCCATGCAAGCCTTCCGACCCAAGCAAGCTTTCCAATCCACGCAAGCCTTCTGATCCGCGCAAGCTTTCCAATCCGCGCAAGCCTTCTGATCCGCGCAAGCCTTCCGATCCGCGCAAGCTTTCCGATCCGCGCAAGCCTTCCGATCCGCGCAAGCTTTCCAATCCGCGCAAGCTTTCCGATCCGCGCAAGCTTTCCGATCTGCGCAAGCTTTCCGATCCGCGCAAGCTTTCCGATCCGCGCAAGCTTTCCGATCCGCGCAAGCTTTCCGATCCATGCAAGCCTTCCGACCCAAGCAAGCTTTCCAATCCACGCAAGCCTTCTGATCCGCGCAAGCTTTCCAATCCGCGCAAGCCTTCTGATCCGCGCAAGCCTTCCGATCCGCGCAAGCTTTTCCGCGCAAGCCTTCCGATCCGCGCAAGCTTTCCGATCCGCGCAAGCTTTCCGATCCGCGCAAGCTTTCCGATCCGCGCAAGCTTTCCGATCCGCGCAAGCTTTCCAATCCGCGCAATCCGTCGTCTCCCGTCTCCAGGTGCAGAGCCCAACCCAACCGCTGCTGGGCCTACGAGCGCGCCGCCTGCTGCCCTTTCCTGACTTGCGTCCATAAAAGAGCACCACACCGTACCGCGTGGCCTCTAATTTCTTGGGTGGCAGCTACGGGCTTGAGGAATTGGACGGGACGCCGCTTAAGCGGAAGGCCGCGGCTTTGCACGTGAAACGCTTCTTTGCGCGCGGTTCCACTTCCTTTGACGAGACGGCGAGCGATGATTCAGGGCCCGGGGGCGAGGCGGTCCCAGAGTTGGACGACGGCGCGGATCGTTTGGATAGCAAAGTAGCGGCACGCGACACGCAACCCCGGAGAAGTAGGAGGTTGCAGACGGCTGGGGGGGGCGCTAGGTGGTTAAGCTTTATTTGGTGAGGGGGGTTTTCTAGCCGGTTCACAGCCGGGACAACTAGACACCCCAGAATGTTCGTTTCCTTATGTTTTGGTTTGGGCTTGGCTTTGGATTGGTACTGGCTATGGTTTATTTATTGCAGGTACGCGGGCGCGGCGTGGCGTCGGGCCCGCAAACGCGAGGACAAGCCCCGCGCATGGATGGCGGGACGAAGAGCTCTGCAAAAAAAAAAAAAAAAAAAAAAAAATAATAATAATAATAAAATAAAATAATAAATATAGGATATTTTCTTTCTCTTCTTTGGATTCGGGCTGTTTTCTTTCCTTTTTTTGTCTGTTTCTCTCCTGTTTCTTTCTTCAACGGACGGGCGCGACAGTCAGGGATGGTATGGACGCAGATTAAAGCTTAGCTTGGTAAGGGGGTGCTCTAGCCGGTTCACAGCCGGAACGACTAGACACCCCAGAATGTTCGTTCCCATCGCTTCTCCCTTATACTCCCGGTTGTGAGCGCGCACTGTCGGCGCCGTGTTTGTTTTGTTTTGTAGTACGGGTATGGGGAACTGTGTGGCAGTCCGTCTGGGGAGGTCCAGGTACCTCTTTTCTTGGAATAACTGGTCACTTACGGTCTCTCACGAAGGGAGCGCGCGGACGTGGATCTCAACCTCAACCTCACTCACACTCACTTCTCACGCGGATGCGGATCTCGGTCTTTCACTCACTTTCCACCCGGACGCGCGGACGCGGCCCTTTCTTTTCCTTGCGCAGCAATATGTATTTCTCCAAAGAACGCGGTACAACAATAGGACAAGAAAAGTAGGCGGGAAAGGAGAGAAGGAAGGGGGTGGGGGCGTCTAAGCCATTCGCATCATTTCCTCCATGTCCGCCCTCGATGATGCCAGTAGGGCCCGGTAAGACGCCAAGAACTCGCGCCGGGATTCTGAGGATTGGGCTCCGGGGGTCGCCAGGAAGTTGCGGAGCATCGCGGTCGACCGTTCCGCGAAAGCCTCGAAGCCAGCTGCCGGGAGTGCCATCACGACCGGGATCTCCGGGATCTTGGGGGAGTTGAGGGAAGGCGGTGCCAGTGCTGGGACGGGGCTTGATCCAAACGAGCAAGGAGGTGATGAGGGGGTCCCCGGGGCATCGCGCGGAGGGCTCGGTCCATCTGGGGGCAATGACGGAACGATGATCGGGGACGGCGGAGGAGGGACCTTGGGGGTAGTGGGCCTCCCATCCAAGACCGCTGGTGACGCGGGCGGCGGTGGAGTACCTTGTGGAACCGGGGCGGGAGGAGCCGGTGTAGGTGCCGGAGGGGGAACCGGGGCTGCAGCAGCGCAACGCCGGAGAATCTCATCGAGTCGCGGGTCCCTCGTGCCTTCCCTCATCCGAACGCGGTCCGACCAGAATTGTAGGGCCCTCCGATAGTCGTCAACGGATGAGAAATCCTCCTTCCGCGGCGGTCCCGCGCGGCGAAGGGGGGAAGCCAAGTCGCAACCCTTGCTTGGCAGAGGGCGGCGGGAAGGGGAGCCCGGCAGAGTCCACGAGTCCTCTGAGATGGTGTTGTCGTCCGAAACCACGAACGGGTTGGGACGAGCCCTTTTGCGCGGCCTGGGGCGGGAGCCGAAGTTGGGGGGAGCTTGGGGCATGCCATCGCTAAGCGAGCAGCGGCAATGGCCGCAACGGCAAGCGACACAGGCGCGTCGACCAGGAGCGATCGAGCACGCATGCCCGTTCCGGGCGCAGAATTCGCAGGGGAGCATGACGGGGATGAGCGTGGGAGGGGAGTCGGTGGAGTGTGAGAAGAGGAGTGGGTAGGGAGGAGCGGGGTGTGGGTAGTTGAGGTGGCAATGGGAAGGGACCTCTGGGGACAGAACTCAAGTTGGGGGGGGATGTGGTGTCATTATATAGCCTCGGGTCGGGGACTGCGTCGCGGCCTGCGCGCTCAGCATCTGGTAGGTTAGGCTCAGCAGTGGGGGTGCGCCGGTCCTCAGCAGTAGCCGCTGCGGGTTCAGCAGTAGCCGCTGCGGGCTCAGCAGTGGGCGCGGCGGGATTGAGCACGCGACTGCGGGCCGGGCCTGACTAAGGGAGGCGGGCCGCGACCCGCTTGGATGTCCGACTCACGGATGGAGCTGGGCCGACCAGGTTCTTGGAACGGCTAGTCGGGGGGGGAAAAGCGGGGCGACAGCGGGGCTATATGCGTGGGCAGCCGCGCGCAAGCGCGGGCCGGCCACGGGACGGGAAATCCACGACGGCGCGTCGGGTGGATGCACGCAAGCGCGGCAAACTTTGGGTATTGGGCGGCGGAGGGCCGCGCCACGAAAAGACGAACCGGATGCGCGTAATGGCAGGCAAGCTGGCGGGGATAGGGTATGGGTATGGGTTTGGGGATGGGTCGGGGTTCTGGGTCTAGGGTTCCTTCTCCATGGTTGCCAGTCTGTCTTTGTGCTTGTACTTAGGTTAGGGTTGAGGGGGAGGGCTCAAAAACCTTTTCCCTCAACTCCGGGTTGTAGGGGGGGGGATCGATCTCTCTCTCCCTCTCGGAGAAAAGGAAAGGAAGCATTCTTGGTCTTACAGACGCTAGAACCATCGATCCCATAACTAGGGACAACTTTGTGAGGGATAACCTCTAAAGTTTCCACAGCGGAGTAAACAACTGCAGACCACTGGGGAAAGAAGCCAAGTTGAGGGGGGAACAATGGATGAATAGGGGATATGTTTTGATTTGGTGAGGAGGTGCTCTAGCCGGTTCACACCTGGAACAACTAAACACCCCAGAATGTTTGTTTGCTTATTTCCTTCTCTCTGGATTGGCTTTTTGGGATTATTTCTGGCTAGGGTATGGTTTCTTTTAGGTAAAGGCATGGCTCAAATCTGGGTCCGGGGATGCAAGGACAAGCCCTGAATTCTGGAAGCAAACGCATGAACCATTTCCAATGGATGATTCAAGGAACTAGGAAAGCGCGTGGCGCAGAACAAATGTGGGTTGAAGAGCAAGGTGCAGGAGTGGCAACAGGTTGGTGCTTAAAAAAAATCTTCAATTTTTCTTTGGTTATCTTATGGATAGAAGGTATGAATGGGTTTGGGCAGATACTTTTCTCCCTCTCAAGGATGTACACACACGTCTGGTTTTCTTTGTGCTCTCTCTGTTCTGTAGATGGGTATGGGGAACTGTGTTGCAGTTTTTCTGGGGCGGTCCAGGTACTCTTAGCCAATACTCTCAGTGGTGTGGGTTTTCTCACTCTTAGAAAATACTCTCAGTGGCACGGATTCTCCTCACTCTTTCAGATTGCTCTCAAAGTGGGGATCTTGTGCGCGGCTCTTATTTCTCTCAATATTCTCACAAGCCCAAAGGCTACTTAGGATGGCACGGCAAAATTCCTTTATCTTTGCAAATAGGCACAGGGACAGAAGCAAGATGGAAGAAATAAAGAAAGGGGGGGTGATCCGCCTATGTTTGCTGAGTCCTCATCACTTCCTCTGTTTCCGCGCGAGCGCGGTGGCTAGGAATTGGAAGGCTGCCAAAAATTTGCAACATCCTAGGCACCAGTGATGGAGACAACGGTGGAGGATTTGGGGCCGGAGGAGCACGTCTTGGGGGGGTGGGGGACGCAGTGGCTGCAGAGGAGGAGCAGGCCTTGGTGGGGGAGGTGCAGCCGGACATTTAAAGATCCTTGGCTCCGTTGCTGGTAAGTTCATTTGTACCCATGTGGCCCACTCGTGGGAGGAGTTCTGATAAGCCGCAAAGTCCGGGAAGTCCTGGAGCTGCGGTGGTCCAGCCCAACGGAACGGTGAGCCTGAGTCATGACTCTTGCGCAAAGGAGGGTTTTGAGCGGCACATTTCAGTTGGTTGCAAGGTGAGCCGGGCGGGTTCCTTTTTTTGTTTGAAACCTCCTTGTCACTTGAAACCACAAAAGAGTTGCGCTGGGTCCTTGTGCGCAGGCAACCTTGAGGATGGTTGCAAGGCATTCCATTGGACAAGGAGCAGCAATGGTGCCCGGCTTGGCACGGAACACAGGCGGTCCAGCCCAGAAGGATACCGCAAGAGAGGCTGTTCCGGCTGCAATACGTGCAGGACATGTTTAAATGAAGAGGGGTGGATGGGGTGCTTTGTTTTCTTTGGTGTGATCAAGTGGTGCAAAGGGGGAGGGGGCATAACTAGGGAAGGGAGGGGTAGGTGAGATATTGGTGGATCTCTGGGGACAGAACTCAAGTTGGGGGGCATGTGGTGGTCTTTTATAGACGCAAGTTGGAATTGGCTGCGTGCTGCGCGCTCAGAAGTAGCAGCGGGCTCAGCAGAGGCGGCGCGCTCAGCAATGGGCGCGTCTTTGCCGCAGTAAGCCATGCTGCGGGCTCAGCTGCAGCCAAATCAGGCTCAGCATCTGGAGAAGCAGGTTGGATTGGATTGGATCGGACGGATTGCACGGGTTGCGGGTCACAAGACATGCGGATTGGATTGCGCAGATGTATCTTGGATATCTGGAATGGCGCGTTGGGCGGATGCGGACATGTGGGGGGGGCTCTGAGTTGGGTGCGGCGCAAGGGCTGCATCATGAGAAGGATGAACTGGGTGGATGTAATGGCAGGCGGGTAATACACATGGATATGGGGTATGGGATGGGGTGGGAAGGATAGAGTTGGGCTAGGGTTCTGTACTTAGGGGTTGTATTTCATTATTCTTTTTTTCTTGTGGTTGTACCTAGGTTAGGGTTGAGGGGAAGGTTACTTAAACCACACCCTCAACCCGGATGGAGGACATAATCACAGAGGATCACATTGGATCATCATAGGTTTTGGAAGAATATTTACTCTCATTCAAAGGGTGAACAGTTGCACTCAGGGTTTACAGAGGCAAGGGATCAATAACTTCCAAACTTGGGAACCATTAAAGGAGAATTCCTCTTCTGAATTCCACAGCGTTGAAGAGGTTCCTAGTTGTTCCATAGTGGCTGGCACAGGCTTTTAACCGTGATAAAATCTGAATTGCAGACCAAGGCCAGGCTGTGAAGTTTTGTGGACATCAGAATACATGACAAGATAAAAAAAGACTGAAATGAAGTGTTTAGAATAGAAAGTGACACAAAAATACCAACAGGATGGATCAGGCTAGAGATCAAGAATCAGATGAGACGCATAGGAAGCAAGAGACTAATTCTGAATTCTGAGAGTCAAAACCAATCAGTATGAGTAGGCTGGATGAGTAATTGGTTGAGGTTATTTACTATTAGCCTTTTAAGTAATAATGAGTCCAGCCATAAACAATATTGAGAGTGTGAAGAATCAAAAATGCCTTGTAATATCTGAATTAAGATGATTAGATTGATTCACTGATTGATGAGTTGTGACGGAGTGATCATACTTGTTTCTGACTGGATGCTTTTTCATTCTGTTTGAGTTGATTAGGAGGTTGATTGGATTGATCTTGATTTTTTAGGGATTGGTAAGAACTGAGATTATATTTTGCCTTTTGACCATTACAGAGTGAGATCAGAATTTAACATATAAGGGTGGCCACCCCAGGCTGGGTGCCTGGGGGAATGTGGGTGAAATGGCTGGAGAGAGGCCCTCTATTTATAGACATCAGGTGGAACTGCCACCTTGTGGGTGACTTGTGGTTGTGTGTTGTTTTTTTGGTTCTGCAGGCAGTTTCCTGCACATATTTTTTCTGTTCTGCATGTGCCTGCTTGCATATATTGCTGTGTACATATGGGGTGATTTGTTTGTTTCTTCATGCAGTGCCTTGCATATATTAATTCTTTATATACTGGTGAGGAGTTTGAGTGGTTTATGGGTTTAATTTATGTGGTATGTACTTGAGTTCTTCCAGAGTATGTCCATATGTATTTCACTGTGCTGTGACACCTGATTGGGCAGTATCTTCTAATCCATGAGAGATAGAGGGGTAATTTGGCTGGGTTACTATAGGTTATTTTTGAATTAGAATCTATTTTTCTGGTTATTTTGAGGATTAGAGCAGTCCTTCTACCAGAAAATTGAGTCTGATGGCTGTAGGTTAGGTTTTGGTTCACCACAATGGAGGAGCTTGTGGCGCTCCACAGCTGGGATCCCAACCAATTTTTGGAGGATGGCCATTATTTGCTTGTCCAATTCGCAGGGGTACTGGTTGATTGTGGCTTCCTCAATTCCTCAACCACAGCCTTTTTTGTTGCTTTGGATGGCTGAATTGTACATAAAAACCAGGTGGAATTGGGTCAACCTATGTGGGCAAGATTTGGAGGATTGGAAGGAAGGTTGAGGTCAAGGATTCTGGATTGGAAAAGAAAAACATGGAGATCCTTGGACCAGCAACGGGGGTGACAGAAACTCTGCAGTGGGAGCAGGGGCTGTTTGGATTTTTTAGGAGTTAGTAAAAAAACTTACAGAGTATTGGTGGCAAATTTGAGCTGATCAAAATAGCCAATTGTGGTGACTCAACCTCTGCAGGAGGGGTTGTGGTTGGGGGAGATGTGGTTGGTGTAGTGGTCGCTGGAGTAGTAGGAGATTGTGGTTGTAAAAGGGAATGCTGGCCCAACTGGAGGAGGTATTGGAGGTGTAGCCACTTGAACAAAGATAGGGGCCATGTTGGGCCCATGTGTAACTTGGCTGAGTCCAACATTTAGGTTATGGTGGGGGCCCCAGGCTCAATTTGCATCTCCCCAGGCAGTGGAAGTAGCAAAATCTGCGCGTTGAGGGGGGGAGAAAGTTGTTCTGTGGCCTCCGCAACAGGTGACAGAGAGGCAGAGAAATCTGGCTGCGCAGTCCAGCTTTCTGTTTGGATTGGTTCATCATCATCCACCACAAAGTTGGCCATTGGGCCACCACCACAACGTTTGCAGCGGGGACCGGTGTTAAAGCAAGGACGGTTTGAAAAGCAAGAGGTTGATACTCTCCTAGTTTTCCTCAAGTTCTGATATCAATGGTCCTAGGGTCTGTAAGGATTAGGATGCTCCAGTAAAGAGAGAGAGATAGAGAGATAGAGATGAATTTCCTTTCCTCCGCCCTTCATCCATCCATCCATCCAATCTGATCCCCTTATTATTCCGTTTCCCACAACCCAGAGTTGAGAGTGAGGTCTTTAATTCTTTCCTCAGAACCCTAACCTAAGTACAAGCGCAAACAGAAAGCCTAGCAACAAAGAAAGAAAACCCTACAGCCCAGAACCCTAACCCAACCCTACTCAATCCATTCACTCCCTCCAAAACTGTTCCCTCCATTCTTATGTACGTGTCACAAGACCACCCCACGTACTATAGGGCAATTCTTAGATGATTGTGAGCACAAAGGAATACCAAGTGCAAGGGCAAGTGCAAATAGTAAGACCCAGTTGCAAAGTGCAAACTTGGTTATGCCACTTCAACAAACGGCAAGATGAATGGAATGTGTTCCAAAGAAGGAAACTCAACCTGAGTCCAATGTGATAACTAGGTTGCAGCAAAATGCAAGAACGTATGAAATTAACTAACTGAGGAGACAATCACCAGGCAAGGGGATAGCCCTTATAAGGTAATCCAAAGTGACTAGATACAACCTGGTGATGAGCTAACTACAGTTGAAGCGGTGAGGCAATGATTGACAGGAACAGGATAGGAAATGAAGCAGTGGTATAGATCCAAGGTCTTAGCGTAAGTGCAAGAAAATAGAATCTGAGCGTGCAATTGCATGACAAATTGGGACAAGAGCAAGTGATGTTGAAGGTAATGCGAATGAGAGGTAATAGTGTATGCAGGTTAGGGACTATTCCAATTGCAAACTATACAGTAGTGATGGCTTAGTTAGTTGTAGATGCAAGCTAACAAACAATGCATGACCAAAGATGGAAGTCTGAGGCTGTTGATTGGCCAGGGAAGGAGATTGGATCTCATAATGGATGGCCGACTGGTATGGAGTTAACCGCAAAGTTTGCAAGTATATACTGAGTTGGTCGCCAAGATTGGAAGGTCAGCGCAAGCCAGAGGAAATAGTGGATTGCACCATTGATGTTGTGCTTTTATTTGTGTCATGCTTTTAGACTGAGGTAGATGGTACTGAGGAGAGGACATGTCAAAGTGGTGAAGACAAGAATCCTTAAGTGCAAAGCGTGACAGTTGCCCAGGTATAAAGACGCGAGCTCCTGCGAGCGTTAAGGTAAATTTTTGCATCAATTTCAAGTCGTTTAATTATCACTGTATACCCTTATACTTTATTTGATTTATTACCCAATAGATTTATAAATTTTATAAAATGTTGTCATCGTCATCCCGCTGTTGCAAAAACTGTATTTGCCACAACGAGTGATGTATTCCTTGTACTGCCGTCCGAGGCCTTCAAGGCAAATTCAAGCAATGTTGCCTTCGCAAGGTGGCATGCAACTTCCCTATAAATGTTGAGTCAACTGTCAAGGGTCCTTTGGAATCATCAAGGGATATGCAAAGTCGTAGGTCCGCGCCAAGGGTTAATTACAAGATACCACCATTGCCGGAGATTGAATACTTGGGGACTTGAGCTCCTGGTGAGTACTAATCTGGATTGACTAATGATCATAAAATAGTAACTAATTGTTTTCTTGTTTGCTAGTGTTGCCCCGTTTTCAAAGATATACTACCAACACACCACCACCACCACCTTACTGGGGACCACCAACTGAACTCCTGGGGGCCCAGATGAATGCAGAGGTGCAAGGCAAAGTGTCCGGTGCGGGACCGGTAGGAGTTATAACCAAGGGAGCAAGGGAGGAGGAAGAAAACAAAGCCAAAAGAGAAGCGGGAAATGGAGGAAAAGGGAAATGGAGAAAGCAAAAATGGAGCAGGTGAATTAGAAGAAGGGAATGAAGGATATGGAAGGTATGAAGTGGATGGGAGGGAAGGAATGGAGGGCCAAGGCAAAGCGGATCCGGTGCAAGTCGTAGGGCCGGTCGAAACCGATGCGAGGCGCCTGATGGACAATATCGGAGAAGGCACGTTGGGTGGCCAAAGGAAGAGAGCGTATGAAGAGCTCTTGGAGAAGGTGGATGGAATGCTTGGCCAAAGCAAGCTTGGGTTGGGAGATGCAAGGAGATTTTTGAGAGGCACATCGTAACGGAAGTGCTGGTTCTTCAAAGAATGTCTGCATTGATCAATGATGAAGACCTGGATACTTTTTGGTCCATGGTTGCGGAATTGACGGCGAATTGGGAGGATGCGCAAAAAGAAATAAAAGAAACTTTTTAATTAAAATATATATTTTTTTCATTATTATAAATAGAAATATTATTATAAATTTTTCTTATTTTTTTTTTTTTAATAATAAAGAATGAAGTTTTTTATTTAGTAGAAATGGAAGGAAAATGAGAAAAAGAATTACACGGTGAGATGGAGGAATTAACTGATGGAATGATGGTGAAATAAGATGGGTTTAAATGGGATGGAATATGGAATGGAATGGGATTGAGTAAGATAAATGTGGAATGGAATGGAATGGGATTGGATGGGATGAAATGTGGAGTGGAATGGAATGGGATTGGATGGGATGAAATGTGGAATGGAATGGAATGGAATCGGATGGGATTGGATGGGAAAGAATCATGATTGTTGAGGTTTGCAAGGGTAGCTTGCATGGAATTCTCAAATCAGATTGGGTGAATTGCGAAGGTGATGGGCTGGTTCCCACGAGGTGCAATCTTTGTTGGACTGGAAGCCAGACCATTCAACAAGGTATTGAAGTTTTCCTTTGCGTAAACTGGAATCCAGAATATGGCTTACGTCCCACTCTTGATGATTGAGGACAGTGACCGGTTCAGGAGGGTGATGAGTCTTGCCCGGGTATAGGACTCGAGCTGGCTCTAGGAGAGACACATGAAAGACCGGGTGGATACCTTGCCATTTTGCAGGTAAAGTAAGTTTAAAGGCGTTAGGGGAGATGACTGATTCTACTTTAAAGGGGCCAAGCTTTCTTTTGGAGAGTTTGCAAGTTGGGCGAGTGCTGCAAATGTTGCAAGCATTGAGCCATACTTGATCTCCTACTGGGAAGGTTGGAGCCAAAGTGCGAGATTGGTCTGCTTGCTCCTTATAGCGCTGGTTTGCTTCTTCAAGGTTGGTTCGAAGTTGCGATTGAAGGGCTTGAATTTTTTCAAGGTAATTGGTAGCAGGTTGAGAAGGTGCTACGTGAAGGGAAGAGAAAGTTGGGTTTCTACCATAAAGAGTTTGGAAGGGCAACTGTTTGGTGGAAGAATGAGTGGAGTTGTTGTAGGCAAATTTGGCTAGTGGGAGCCATTGCAACAAGTTGTCTTGTTGATAGGCGACATACATTCAAAGATATTGTTCGAGAATCTGATTAACTCGCTTGGTTTGCCCATCCGTTTCCGGGTGGTAAGCCGTTGATAAATTGCAAGTGATCTTCAAATTTTGGCATAGCAAGGTCCAGAAGCTTGAGATAAACAGAGATCCACGATCACTAACTATATTATCAGGGAGGCCATGTTTTGAAAATACATATTCTATGAAAAAGTTAGCCAAGTCTTCTGAAGAGGCCGTCACATTACTGCGTAAAAATAAAGCCATCTTTGAGAAGCAATCTACTATTACTAGAATAGCATCATATCCATTAGAAGAAGGTAATTGAGAGATGAAATCCATTGACAGCAAGTGCCAAGGACAAGGTGGAATTGGAAGTGGCTGGAGCAGCCCATACTTCTGGTGTTTTGAGGACTTGTTACAATTGCAATCATAGCACGCGCTAACATAGTCTTTTACTTCTTTGGTCATACCAGGCTAGTAGAAGTCTTGTGCAATCAATTGGTAGGTTTTATCCTGCCCATAATGACCAGCAAGCGGTGAATCGTGCCGTGACTTGAAGATATCTAACTTAATGCAAGAATTATCTGGTACTACTATACGATTATCATAAACTAAAAAGTCATTATCATCAATACTGTAACTACTATCTAATAAGTTTGCACTTTTGCAAAGTTTGATGCACTTGGGGTCGTCGCGTTGAGCTTGTCAGAGTTTGGAAGCCAAATCTTGTAAGCGAGCAATGATTAAACTGAGTTGGGCAGATTGGGTTGAGAAGAGTGTCCTAACATTTTCAGGGTTGTTTTTGGCAAAGGTGCTCCCCCCCCCCCTGGGTAAATGTCGTCCCAACGTGATAAAGCATCAGGAACTACCGCTTGTTTCCCAGGACGGTACGTGATTGTAAAGTGGAACTTGGAGAGGTATTCAGCCCATCGTGCCTGTCTACGTGTGAGGAATTTTGAGCTCATGAAATACTTTAAAGAATTATGATCAGTTAAAACCTCAAAGGATTCCCTAAGACTCAAAAGGTATGAACGCCATCTCTTCAAGCAATAAACAATTGCGAGAAGTTCCTTGTCATGAATCTCATAGTTAAGCTCTGCAGCAAGCAACTTGCAAGACTCGAAAGCTACAGGGTGAATGAGAGAAGTGGAAGAAGAAAACTGCGAGATTACTCCTGGGATTGCATAGTCGCTTGCCTCTGTTTCAACAATAGTGCAAGCAAGCTCGTTGAAGTGAGAAAGTATCGGAGCAGTGGTGAACGCTTTCTTCAGAGCTTCAAACTCCAAAGCATCTTGTTTGGTAAAAACAAAAGGAGTGTCTTTTTGAAGAAGGTTAGTAAGATTCACGGTTTTTTTGGTGTAACGCGCAATAAACCTTCAATAGAAATTACTGAAACCAAGGGAAACTTGAAGGGATTTAACTGAAGAAGGTGGGGGCCAGTCCAATATGTGTTTGCTCTTGGCTGGGTCCGTTGATAGTCCTTGCTGCGAGACTACGACACCTAGAAAATGAAGAGAAGAGGAATGGAACTTGCACTTAGAGGCTTTTGCAAACAGGTCATTTTGCAAAGTTGCTGCAGCACCTCTTGCACATGTGCAATGTGATCTTTGAGGTTCTTCAAGTGGACTATTATATCATTGAGATATACCACAAGGTATTTACCTACTAGATTGGAGAAAATGTTGTTGAAAAAATTTTGAAAAGTGGAAGGAGCATTGCAGAGGCCAAAAGGCATGACGGTATACTCATAACTGCCAAACTGGGTTCTCATTGCAGTCAAATACTCATGAACTTCCTTAATGCAAATTAGGTTATAGGCACCTCAAAGGTCTAACTTTGAGAAATAAGTAGCTCCATGGAAGAGGGTAAGGAGATGTGACATAGGCGGTACTGGATAGGCATTCTTCCGGGTTACCAGGTTCAGTTTCCTGTAGTCAACACAAAGGCAAAGTCCGCCTTCCTTTTTTGGAACAAATAGGACAGGTGAACCGGTGTTTGAATTGCTTGGTTGAAGAAATCCTTTCGCTACATTTTCCGCAATGTAGTCTTGAAGCGCAATAGATTCTTGCATCGAGAGAGAGTAAACTGGTCCTGGTGCCAGAGGTGGGCCAGTAAGTTTGATCTTGTGATTGTAAGGACGCGATGGAGGCAGTTTATCTGCTTCTGCAGCTGAAAAGACGTCAGCAAATTCATGATAAACCAAAGGTAAAGACTCTTGAATGATTTCTAAATCTTTGAGCACCGGGTTTGAGGTGCTTGCATGGTGTGAGAGGATTAGGGAGCTCAAAATACACCGTTTGGTTGGTGTCTGTTTCTCTTCAAAGGAACAGGAAAGAGGTAAGCTGGATAGGTAAGCAATAACTCCTAAATCTGAAGAGGTAATTTGAGAATGAAGGCCAGGATATTGCAAATCTCCTGGAGGAAAAGTGTCATCCAACTCAATGACAGTTTCAGGTAGGCTGTTTAATTCCTGATTGACAGAAAGTTTAGCATTCTGGGGGTGCAAGGTTTGAAGGTTAATTACTCCTTCTTGCCAATTCACATCTGGATTCCAGTAAACTAGGAAATCATTGCCTAGAATGGTATCATCCATTCTGGGTATAGCCAGGACAAATAAATCCCATTCAAAGCTGGGGAAATTGGAGAATGCAAAGGTCCATTTTTCCTTTTGGGAAACCCAATAATACGGTTCAGTTGCACTACTTACTAAATAGATAGGAAATTTATCTATCTCGGAACGCGTAAGATTTTTGGAAGTGGCAAAAGATTCACTGATGAAGGAAACATGAGCGCCGGAATCAAGTAATACTTGATAAGGAGTGTTGTTGGAATGAAATAGGATAAATCTCAAACTTGGAGCAACTAGTTACTCGCAAGTGCAAAGATTTACTCGCGGTGATTTAGATAATGTTTAGTTTTCCTTGCGAGTATCAGAAAAACTACAAGCTAATTTTTTGACTGCTTAGCCGCTTCACGCGCTAACCGCTTTGCACAGCTGTTGAAATCATGTTTACTCCACAATACATACACAGCCTGTTCTTTTCCCTTTGCAGCCGTTCCTCACTTTGAAGCATCCCGGTTTCCTTGTCCAAGAACTTCGGAGTTTCGGAGATGGCTTTCCCTTTCAAGTTGGAGTTTGAAGTCAAGGTTGGTTTGGATGGTTTTGGGTTCCTCGTGTTTTGCTTTGAGGATTTTTCCACCCTTGGAACCAAGTTGGACGGTCCATGGTTGTTTCGCCAAGAGCGATTCTTGTCATGATAGCCATTATCAAGCTCAATCACTCAATCAATTAGCTGCTGAAGCAAGGTTGTCTTATGACCCCCAACTGCGAGCTGTTCAATTAAGCGTGCCGGTAAACCCTTTTGGAAATGGAATAGAAGAGCAGCCTTGTTCCACTGGATGCAAGACTGCAAGGTTAAAAAATGAGAAATATAAACGGAAGCTCTACTATTCTCCTTCATAACTAAACTATTAAGTTTGTATTCAGCGTTTTGAACTTCATTGGGATCGCCAAATAGGGTGAACAGTTGTTTCTCAAACCTGTCCCAGTTGTTGAGAATACAAGTGGGACTGTTGTTGGACAAAAGTTTGAGGTACAGTTTGAACCACTGCAAGGCTCTACCTCTTAAGAAGGACGAAGCATACATAACTTTATGTTTATCGGAAGGAAAATTGTTGGAGTCGTTTGAAAAGATGATTTTACAAGACTGCAGGTAGGATCTAAGCTTATGAGTATGTTCTCCTGTAAAGTGATTGGGTTGTTTCATGCCCGGAGTTCTTGGACTAGATCTCTGGGCACCATGAGTGAGGGCCTGGATCAATGTTGAAAGCAGGGTTGGAGCATTGGGCTTGGGAGCAGTAGTGCAAACCCCTGGTCTACCACAAGTCAAGGTTTCATTGGAAGAATGGTCGGAGTCTGCAAATTCTGCGAGAGGGTCCGTCGGAGCATCCCATGGAGGAGCCCAAGGATCATCGAAAGGTTCCACAGATGGCAATTTAGAAGGAGGAACTGGATCTAAGGGTTGTTGGGACCAAGGAGCGCTGGTTCTCCCTACCCAATGGATCTCATCATTGTAAGGGGCAAGGGAAGTGTTCCCGGTTGAGCAAGTACGTGACATTGAAAAAGAAGAAGTCTACTATAGGTTGACAGGCTACAATAGATGAGTTGAGTTACTTAATTTACTGTCACACAACCACCCCACATACTATAGGGCAATTCTTAGATGATTGTGAGCGCAAAGGAATAACAAGTGCAAGGGCAAGTGCAAATAGCAAGACCCACTTGCAAAGTGCAAACTTGGTTCTGCCACTTCAACAAACGGCGAGATGAATGGAATGTGTTTTGAAGGAGGAAACTCAACCTGAGTCCGATGTGATAACTAGGTTGCAGCAAAATACAAGAACGTATGAAATTAACTAACTGAGGAGACAATCATCAGGCAAGGGGATAGCCCTTATAAGGTAATCCAAAGTGACTAGATACAACCTGGTGATGAGCTAACTACAGTTGAAGCAGTGAGGCAGTTATTGACAGGAACGGGATAGGAAATGAAGCAGTGGTATAGATCTGAGGTCTTAGCGTAAGTGCGAGACAATAGAATGTGAGTGTGCAATTGCATGACAAATTGGGACAAGAGCAAGTGACGTTGAAGGTAATGCAAATGAGAGGTAATAGTGTATGCAGGGTAGGGACTAGTCCAATTGCAAACTATACAGTAGTGATGGCTTAGTTAGTTGTAGATGCAAGCTAACAAACAATGCATGACCAAAGATGGAAGTCCGAGGCTGTTGATTGGCCAGGGAAGGAGATTGGATCTCATAATGGATGGCCGACTGGTATGGAGTTAACCGCAAAGTTTGCAAGTATATACTGAGTTGGTCGCCAAGATTGGAAGGTCAGCGCAAGCCAGAGGAAATAGCGGATTGCACCATTGATGTTGTGCTTTTATTTGTGTCACGCTTTTAGACTGAGGTAGATTTTACTGAGGAGAGGACATGTCAAAGTGGTGAAGACAATAATCCTTAAGTGCAAAGCGTGACAGTACATCCGGTTTGTCCTTCTCATGGTGTGGCCCTCCGCGGCACCCTACTTGGAGGCCCTGCGTTTACCTGTCTGCACGCGTCTGCAAATCCCATGATCTGTGTATTGGTCCATGCCTATGCTTGCGCAAACCTCCCTGGCGCGTATAACAGTGCTATTGCCCTGCTACTGATTCCTAAACTAGCGGCCTACAAACTTGGTTGGGTTGGCTCCATCACATGGTCCGCGTTATCCGGGGGGGTTGCAAGCCCGCCACTCCTGGAGTAGGCCCAACCTGCACCCATTTCTGAGCCCCACAATCCCTACCGCTGAGACCGTCCGCACCCCAAATGCTGAGCCCAACCTACTCAACTGCTGAGCACGCAGCCCGCAACGCAGTTCCTGATCCAAGGTTATAAATAGGACACCACATCCCCCCCCCAAGTTTAGTTCTGTCCCCAGAGGTGTTCCCATTGCCACCTTGACCATCTTTGCGCCTACCCTCTGAGTTTTTCACCACCCAAGTCCTACCCCTCACCCTACCTGACTTTGTCTTGTCATGGTTCTGCCATGCACCTTCTGTGCCAGGAACAGGTTGTCCTGTACCCTCCTCTCCAGCCGTTGCACATGCTTGGCCTGCCGCACCATAAATTGACCTTACAAGCTTGCCAACACCATGCGGGGGGCTCTTCCTGGACCCAACCCAGCTTGTCTGCATAAGAGAGGGCTTGCCACAACTTTTTTGTATTTGCTAGCAACAACTTGATCTTGGAGCAATAATGGACTGCGCCTGGCTCCCCATCATCCCGTTGCCCCCACGCTCCACCTCCACCAACCTTGGCCAAAAGCCACAACTCAGCCTCTCCGCTTTGCCGTGGAATGGCAAGCCGCTCTCCACTTCTGGGCCAACCAAGTCCGCGTGAATCAAGGCGCAACCAACCCACAACTCAAGGAACTCTTTGGATGGCGCCTGGATCCTCCTCCAGCCCCTATCCCAACTCTTGGTCCTCTGGCTCCTGGAACCCCACCTCTGGCGTCTCCAGTGGCATCACTGTCACCGGCCCCGCAATCATCACCAGAGCCCACAGGACAGGCGTCAACTCCGGCGTCCCTGGAATGGGTTGTTGTTTCCTCTTCCCCAGCTCTGGCTCCAACTCTACCTTGTGCGGCCACTTTGGAAATCCCGGACATCCCCACCAGACTAGCGCTTAGGGAGGCGTGCTTTGAGGACTTTGCGGCCAAGTTGGACAAACTCCTCTGGAGGTTCCTTTCAGCTCTGGGCGCTCATGGAGCCAAATCCCAATGCAAACTCTTTTTTGCCTTCCAAGGACTTGTGGACGCGGCGCAGTCGGAAATGGTGGAGTTTATGGACTTAATTTAGGCGGATCACCCCCTCCCCCTTTCCCTTCTTTTCTTTCCTTGTCTTTATCTGCGCAATTCTGTACCTTCCAAAGAAATAGACTTTTGACGCACTATCCTGTTTAGTGAGCAGCCTTGGGCCTTGGGTGAGAGTGAGAGTGAGAGCGAGTTGGAAATCTACCTCCGTGTGTGAGCCTGAGTAAGAGTGAGAAAAAAACTATCTCCATGTCTGCGCGCAAGCCTGAGAGAAAAGCCCTGTGATCCGTGCCCCATATTTTAAACATCTCCGGAAAAGGTACCTGGACTGCCCCAGAAAAACTGCCACATAATTCCCCCAAATCAAGCCTTCAACAAACACAACAACCACACACCAGCGTGCGCACAACTTAAGAGAGAGAGAGAAGACACCAGAGAACGGAAATTCTGGGGTGCCTAGTTGTTCCAGCTGTGAACTGGATAGTTCACCCCCTTACCAGGTAGAACTTATCCCCTATCCACCTTTCCAATATGCGCCTTAAGAGAAGTAAAAAAACAAAAAAGAAAGAGAGATATTGTTTTTTTTTATTTTTTTTTTGCAGTGCTCCGCTCTCTGTCCCGCCTTGTATTCTTCCATTTGTTGCAGGGCTTGTCCTTGCGTATACAGACCCAGAATTGCGCCGCGCCTGCATTCCTGAAACGCTCCATTTGTCTTCCCCACACCTAGCCACTGTCCCAGTGGCTTGCAACCTTCCTCTCAGCCGGGAGAGAGATCTGCACAGCCTCATCCAATCCCACAGGGGTTGTGTCCACAGGCCAATTTCCCAAACTTCCATCCAGGCTTGCCTTCTGTGGCCAAAGCCCTTGCAACCCCAGCTTCCTTCTCACCAGTTATAAATTTGATGCGCAATCCCTTCCCATTCCGCACCTGAAGCCCTGCCACGCGTGTCCATTACACCAATGCAAAAATCTCCGCTAGCCATGATGGCACAGGGCCCATCATTGGCCCATCCATTCCACACTCCATGCGCTCCACGTCCTTCCATTCCGCATGCATCCTCCCTGCCTTCAAAGGGGTCCAACCCCGGTTTCAATCCTCCAATGCCTGGCCCGTTCCTTCCGCCACCACTCCTATCCTCTCTGCAAGACCCATCCACCATTCATTGGTTCCCAAGCCACACACAATATCAGTTTCCCATTCCCTTGTCCTTGCTTGCTTCATAGAAACGGTCTGATCCAACTCCGCCAAGACCCGCTTTCCCAACACGTATCCTGTCTCTTCTGGGGAAACCAATCCTGCGTTTGAATCTATGCTCTGGTTGTTGTGTCCCAACTGCCAATAGCCGCTATTGTCACCATAAATGTACACCCGGGGCATGGGCGGGATAGAGAGTTGAAGACCCTTCAAATACATTGTGAGGTCCCTTGCCAACTCTGCAAGCTCACTAACCCAAGGGATGGTCGCTGGTGGTGGGGCCGGCGCACACGCTGCCTTGTAATCCAATTCTGTGTAATCCAATCCCGCTTGCAACCAGACCCTGCCACACATACCTGCCTTTTAATCCAATTCCGCTTGCAACTGGACCCAACCGGGTGTGCCTGCCCCATAATCCAATTCTGCGGATTGTTTGAAATTTCCTTCCCGGAAACAAGGCTTGTGCTTCCCCCACCTTTCCAGCATGTCCCCCTTCAGTTTTGGCCAATCAAGATTTTGGTAGCCTTCCATCTCTTCCACATCCCAAAGCTCTTCCGCGTCCATGATGAACAGGACAACATGGCGCACCTTGTTGAACTCTGATGCGCCTTTGGAGTCTGAAATCACTTCATATTGTGAGACAAATTGCTCCACCTCTGTGGTGTTGAGTCAAATGTGAGGGTGTTATAATTATGGCCAGCAATTAGCTTAGGCAAATGAGCAGTATTTAAAGCAAAAGAAATGCTGGACACTGTGTGTCAATAATGGCTAATGGGGCTCTCACAATGGGGCAATATGTTGGATGAATTCGATTGGATGATGAATGAATGATGGAAAACAGCAGGGAGAAGAGCTCCTTAAGTACAAAAGATTGGCCTATTGTGAGCCCATGATACAACAAGCCAAAAGGCAAATTTTCCGCCCCAAAAGAGCTCTACAGGCTCTACAAGCCTTGTTACTTGGTTTGGACTACATCAGCCCACATGGCATCAGTCCCTGAACCCTTACGACCAGCCTATTCCGGTCCATTCTGGTGTTTCCACCGTTACGGGGCTGAACCAGCCCCTTTGCTGTTCAATCCCCTGGGCCGGTTGTCTGTTACAACCGGTCCTGATGACCTCATTGTCATACTTACGGGCTGGTTGCCTCATGCATCCAGCCCCTGGCCCCTCAAATGGGCCAGGTGGGACCCAGGACTCACCTGGGTCCGGTTTCAACCTCACTAGGGGGGGGTGTAACCGGCGGACATGCCGCCCCCCCCCCCTTTTTCTCTCAAATCCCTGGTGGGGGCGGTCAAATCCCCTCACCAGGGGCCCTGGGGGTCGATACCCCCAGGGCGTCGTCATTAGGAAAAGGACTGGGCTGGGGGTGATCAGGTCCCCTCAGCCCGACGCTCCTCCCCCTCGGTAAAGGGGGGGGGAGAGCGCCCCTCGCTCCCTCTGCATCGCTTCGCTAGGTGGGAGGGTGATCAAATCCCCCCCACCTGCCGGTCGCTACTACCGCGGCCGGCGCCGCCACCTCCCTGGGCAAGGGGGTGGTCAGGTCCCCCCTGCCCTGACCGACCGCGATGTCGCGGCCGGTCGCTGGCTGGTTCAACCCAGCCAGCCCGCCCCCATCCCCCTCGCAACGGCGAGCGAGGGGAGGGGGAGCGAGCCGGGGCCGCGAGCCCCGGCTCCGCGGCGCTGGTCGCCGGGCGCGACCAGCCGGGCCCGCGCGGCATCGCACCGCGCGGGATCCCTCGGCCGCGCAACAGCCCTGCGCGGGCCGTCGGGCCCCGCGTGGGCCGTGCCGAGGAACACAGGCGGCCCCGAACGGGCCGCGGCGCGGGCAGCGGCCCCGGGTGGGCCGCGACACTGGCGGCGGCCCCAATGGGCCGCCCCAAGCCCGAAAACTGAGAAAAACATACTTTGGCGGGCCAGTCCGTCTGGCCAAGTATGTCCAAAATAAACCTTGGGCCCAATTATGCCCATACAAGCCCATCTGGCTGTATCTGCCCATATACCCCACCGGGCCCGTTAGGGCCCGTGTACCAATAGGCCTATTTCACGCATTTTGAGGCCAGTTTCCCCAAATCCGTGACATCCACATGGGCCCGTATGGTCCGTGTGTGTGTCCAATGGGCCTTAGAGGCCCATTTGTGCATCCCATTTGGATTACACTTATACGTAGCACCCGCGTAAGTGCGTACGTATTTTAACACACCCCCTTAATCCAAAAGGGGTGACATCCGCATATTAGTCACAAAGCCTTGATGCTTGTTTCTGTCTAATGCCTTAGTCAAGATATCCGCAATCATTGCTCCAGTGGGCATGTACCTCAACACAATCTCTTTGCAGTTAACTGCATCCCGAATATAGTTATAGTGGACATCAATATGTTTTGTTCTTGAATGGAACACTTGGTTTTGCGCCAACGCAATGGCACTCTGGTTATCGGAATACAACAATGCAAACCCTTGTGGTTTATGTGTGTCCTCTAAGACTTTTCTCAACCATTTTGCTTCCTGTGAAGCTGCTAAGTAAGCTCTATACTCAGCCTCTGTTGATGAAAGACTTATTGCCGACACCTTCTTGGACATCCATGACACCAGATTCTTACCTAAAAAGAATACAAAACCACTTGTTGATTCCCTAGTGTTACCATCTGCCCAACTTGCATCGGAATAACCAACCAAATCAAAGTTTGCTGACTTTGTAAACAACAGTCCCAGACTGTGTGTTCCTTTAAGATACCTCATAACTCTCTTAAACGCTGACCAATGCCTCATGCTTGGCTTCTCTAAGTGTTGCGACAAGACCCCAATTGCAAACGCAATATCGGGCCTTGTACACTGCCCCAAATAATTAAGCGATCCGACAGCTGACCTGTAGTCATTCCCTGATTGAACAAACTCCAGATACTCCTCATCTGTAGACTTCTCTAAACGAATGTTTGACTGCATAGGAGTACCAAACTCCTTTGCATCCTCTAAGCCGTATTGCTTAAGAAGAGCTGCCACATAATGGTTCTGGTCTAACTTAATACCATTCTTGCTCTTGCTGACTTTCATTCCAAGCACCTGTTGCGCCAGACCAAGATCTTTTATCTTGAATTCCTTTTTGAGTGTCTCCATGACTCTCTCTTTACCATCACCAATAATGATAATGTCATCGACCCATACAAACAAAATTGCATCCTTCCTCACAAAAAGGCAAGGATCGGCCTCAGACGTCTTAAAACCAATCTCTATCAGTTTCTCACTCATGGTGTTATACCATGACCTAGCTGCTTGCTTCAATCCATACAGGGATCTACACAGCTTGAGGACATATTCCCCTTTATCTGCCGAAAGAAAAGTTCTAACACAGATTTTCTTCATGGTTTCTGGTTTAGTCTCTACTAACCATTCACAAAAACCATCAGGAATCGACATATAAACAGTCTCCTCCTCTCCAAGTTTTGCATTCAAGTATGCTGTTACAAAATCAGCTTGTCTGATTTCTTCACCCAACTCCACTGCCAGAGCAATGATGTACCTGAAGGTGGACAGCCTTCCAGTTGGTGAGAAAGTTTCTTGGTAATCAATACCCTCTCTCTGCTTGAAGCCCTGTGCAACACATCTAGCCTTGAACCTTTTCAAAACTCCGTTTGTGTCAAACTTCTTGTTTAACACCAATCGAGACCCCACAATGGTCTTTCCTTTTGGAACAGAATCCCGCTTAACCACTTCAAAGACACTATTATTCTCTAGAGAATCAAATTCCTCAAAAATAGCACTCTTCCAGTTGGCTCTCTCATCAGAATTCATAGCTTGGCCAAAGCTATTTGGGTTAACCCTGTTACCCATTTCTGAACTCAACTCCAGGACTTCATTGAGCATACACTGTTCCTGAAATGTATCTTCCTCATATCCTGCGGCAGCATAATGGGATCTCCACTCCCCGTACCTGTCAACCGGTACTCTAACCCTACCACTCCTTCTAACCGGAGGTGGAGGCTCATCAGGTTCTGATTCCACAGAATCACCTGAAGCGGGTACTGAACCCTCTTGTGGCACGTCTGCCACCTCTTCATCTTCTGGAACCACATGTTCCACAGCTTTTGCTGGTGAAATAGGTGCTAATTCTATTTCTTGTTGTGGCTTAATCACAACAACATCTTCACTCCTTTTGAGTGGAAAGGTACTTTCGTCGAATTTTACATCCCTGCTACGGATAACCTTTCTTGTCCCTGGACAATAGATCCTATAAGATTTACTTATTAAATCATAGCCTACAAGTGCCCCTGTTCTGGCTCTAGGGTCTAATTTTCCGACCATTTCATTATGGTGGACACTATAATACACCAAGCAACCAATTGTTCTTAGGTGTGATGTTTTGGGGTACAACTTCCAAAACTGATAATGGGGACACTTCCCATTAACACTTACAATGTTGTGCAACAGACACACCGTGCACATCAACTCAGCCCATAAGAACTTTGGCAGACCAGATTGAGACATAATAGTTCTGACTTTGTCCAGTAAAGTCCTATTCATTCTCTCAACTATTCCATTATTTTGTGGAGTACTTGCAGTAGTGACTATATGAATGATACCATAATCTTTCAACAGCCTCCCAAACTCTTTACTCACGAATTCACCCCCTCCATCGGTAATAACCCTCTTGATCTCCTTCATCAGACCATTCTGTTTCCAGACTTTGAAGATTACAGAAACCTCCTCTGTGGTCTGATCCTTAGATCGAATCGGTTTAACCCAAACATAATTAGTTGCAGTATCAACTAAATTGATGAAGTATCTTGCCCCACCAAGGGACTCTGGAGTGAATGGCCCTGCCAAATCAATGGAAAATTCCTCTCTAGGAACATCTGTGTGATCTCTACTCTTAGAGAACACATTTCTAGTCTTGGCCCCCAAGGTACAACTTTCACAGTTGCTGTCCTTTACCTTATGGCCACTTCTATTGTGAGAAACAGTGCTCAGAGCTGAGAATTTGAACAAGCTTGCACACAGAAGCTTATTCCGAACTTGTCCACTAAGAACAGTTCTCCCATTCATATCAATAACAAACCTATCTCCTTTAAGATAACGAATTTGGAAACCTTTTTTCCATAACACCCCAAGAGACACAAGGTTGTAAGGCAACTCTGGTACATAGAACACTTTATCAAAAGTAATTTGGAAACCCAGTTGATTTGCAAGAATAACTTTTCCAATTCCTTTAATCTGAATTGTTCTGCCTTTCTGACCAATATTTACAACCCCATCATAATCACTAAGATTTGAAAATAAATTTGGTTCAAAAAACATGTGATCTGTACAACCAGAATCGATCAAAACAAGAACATCCTCCTTCAATCCTCCTAGTAGGAAAGAAGCTTTATCAGTCACTGATAAGTTCTTATCTTTGAGGTTAAGATTACTCACTTCATAATCAATCAAGTCCATTTCTTGATCCTCATCGATTTTGGCCTTCTTGTTGGGACCTTCTTCCACAACAGTCTCTTCAATTGGAGCATCCAACGCCACCATTGAAACGTTTTCAGTTGTGAGATTGACCTCCTTGTCATCCCCTTCGGACTTCTTCCTTTTCTTGGCCTCCTTGCAGTCCTTAGCATAGTGACCCTTATTCTGACAATTGTAACATAAGACCTTGGACAAATCCTTTTTCGCCTTCTTGCGAGATTTTCCAGTCTTTCCAACTAGGGCTGTTCCAGAACCCCCCTTCATCTTGAATTGAAGGTCATCCTTTTCAATCCTTTTAAGCACATCCTCCTCCCCAGGAAGAGGATCCAATTGAGAAATGATTCTGACTAAGGAATCAAACTCTTTTGGCAGCTTTTGAAGGATTAAGAGTGACAAACACTCTGGATCCATGTTAAGTCCAGATGACTTGAACTTGGCTATACTAGACCTAGCCTCTGCCACAAACTGTTTACAATTCGAATATTGTAACTTGAACAGTTTATTAAAGGCTATACCCTTCTGGTGAACAGAATCACCAGCATACTTGGACTTAAGCAGCTTCCAAAGGATGCTGCCCCTCCTCCTCTCATCTTCCCTAAGAGTATCAGCAACCCATGTCACATGATTCTCATCAAGATGCCTAAGGATCAGATGGTAAGACTTCTTCTCCACTTCTGAACTGATCAGAGTGTCATCTGCATCCATAATTTCCCCACAGCAGATGTTATCCAGCTCACTATCCATAAGGACAGCCCAAGCATTATAGTTCTGACTATTCAGAACTATTTTGGTAGAGCTAACATCAGGGATATAGGACATCTTCTTGGAAAACTTGAGGTCTTTGAGGTTTTCCAAAGTAAGGTACAAAGGTCTAGATGGCTTGGAAGTAATGATGATGTTGGTACTGATAATGTGTTATAATTATGGCCAGCAATTAGCTTAGGCAAATGAGCAGTATTTAAAGCAAAAGAAATGCTGGACACTGTGTGTCAATAATGGCTAATGGGGCTCTCACAATGGGGCAATATGTTGGATGAATTCGATTGGATGATGAATGAATGATGGAAAACAGCAGGGAGAAGAGCTCCTTAAGTACAAAAGATTGGCCTATTGTGAGCCCATGATACAACAAGCCAAAAGGCAAATTTTCCGCCCCAAAAGAGCTCTACAGGCTCTACAAGCCTTGTTACTTGGTTTGGACTACATCAGCCCACATGGCATCAGTCCCTGAACCCTTACGACCAGCCTATTCCGGTCCATTCTGGTGTTTCCACCGTTACGGGGCTGAACCAGCCCCTTTGCTGTTCAATCCCCTGGGCCGGTTGTCTGTTACAACCGGTCCTGATGACCTCATTGTCATACTTACGGGCTGGTTGCCTCATGCATCCAGCCCCTGGCCCCTCAAATGGGCCAGGTGGGACCCAGGACTCACCTGGGTCCGGTTTCAACCTCACTAGGGGGGGGTGTAACCGGCGGACATGCCGCCCCCCCCCTTTTTCTCTCAAATCCCTGGTGGGGGCGGTCAAATCCCCTCACCAGGGGCCCTGGGGGTCGATACCCCCAGGGCGTCGTCATTAGGAAAAGGACTGGGCTGGGGGTGATCAGGTCCCCTCAGCCCGACGCTCCTCCCCCTCGGTAAAGGGGGGGGGAGAGCGCCCCTCGCTCCCTCTGCATCGCTTCGCTAGGTGGGAGGGTGATCAAATCCCCCCCACCTGCCGGTCGCTACTACCGCGGCCGGCGCCGCCACCTCCCTGGGCAAGGGGGTGGTCAGGTCCCCCCTGCCCTGACCGACCGCGATGTCGCGGCCGGTCGCTGGCTGGTTCAACCCAGCCAGCCCGCCCCCATCCCCCTCGCAACGGCGAGCGAGGGGAGGGGGAGCGAGCCGGGGCCGCGAGCCCCGGCTCCGCGGCGCTGGTCGCCGGGCGCGACCAGCCGGGCCCGCGCGGCATCGCACCGCGCGGGATCCCTCGGCCGCGCAACAGCCCCGCGCGGGCCGTCGGGCCCCGCGTGGGCCGTGCCGAGGAACACAGGCGGCCCCGAACGGGCCGCGGCGCGGGCAGCGGCCCCGGGTGGGCCGCGACACTGGCGGCGGCCCCAATGGGCCGCCCCAAGCCCGAAAACTGAGAAAAACATACTTTGGCGGGCCAGTCCGTCTGGCCAAGTATGTCCAAAATAAACCTTGGGCCCAATTATGCCCATACAAGCCCATCTGGCTGTATCTGCCCATATACCCCACCGGGCCCGTTAGGGCCCGTGTACCAATAGGCCTATTTCAGGCATTTTGAGGCCAGTTTCCCCAAATCCGTGACATCCACATGGGCCCGTATGGTCCGTGTGTGTGTCCAATGGGCCTTAGAGGCCCATTTGTGCATCCCATTTGGATTACACTTATACGTAGCACCCGCGTAAGTGCGTACGTATTTTAACAGAGGGTAATCCTTTGGTTCAATGAGGAGATGGCAGGAGGAGGAGGAAGAGGGAGAAGCAACTGCTGGTGGCATCTTGAGTACCTTTGAGAGACTTGAGACAAAAGAAGTTCCCGGCCAGACCACCAGATGTGGAAACCAAGAGGGTGATACTCTCCTAGTTGTCCTTGAGTTCTGGTATTGATGGTCCTAGAATCTGTAAGGATAAGTATGCTCCATTAAAGAGAGAGAGATAGAGAGATAGAGATGAATTTCCTTTCCTCCACCCTTCATCCATCCATCCATCAAATCCAATCCCCTTATTATTCCATGTCCTACAACCTGGAGTTGAGAGTGAGTTATTCAAGTCCTCCCTCTCAATCCTAACCTAAGTAAAAGCGCAAACAGAAATCCTAGCAACCAAGAAAGAAAACCCTATGGCCCAGAACCCTAACCCAACCCTACCCAATCCGTTCAATCCCTCCAAAACCGTTCCCTCCGTTGTTATGTACGTTGTGAAAATCAGAAGAGAACTTCTCCTTTAATGGTTCCCAAGTTCATAAGTTATTGATCCCTTGCTTCTGTAAGCCCTGAGTGCAACTTTTCACCCTACCACCAAGAGATAGAGAGGTAGAGAATAAGAGAGATGATTGTAAAAGAGCCTTCCAACCTGGTGTGATCCAATGATCATCCCCCTCCCTTCATCTGGGTTGAGGGTGTGGTTTAAGTAGCCTCCCCCTCAACCCTAACCTAATTACAACTGCAAGTTAGAAAGAATAACAAAATACAACCCTAAGTACAGAACCCTAGCCCCAACTTTATCCTTCCATCCCATCCCATGATCCATATCCCTTATCCCTTACCCAATATCCCATCCATATTTCCTGCCTGCCATTACGTCCACCCGGTTTTTCCTTCTCATGATGTGACCCTTGTGCTGCGCGCAACATGGAGCCCCCCGCGCATGTTGGCATCCACTGTGGTGCCCCATCCTGGACACCCTGGCCGCCTTAAGACCTCAATCCATAAACTGTTGCGCAAACGTACCGTCCGGCTGAACAACTTATCCTCAGGCTCATCCAAACCGTCCTTTACCCGCGCGCGCGCCGCGCCGCGCGTCGCGCATCCTTTATCCGTGTTGCTTGTCATCTCCGCCATTGTCATAGCACGTCCTCATCTTTGTTGTTGCGTGTCTTCATCTTTGTCCTTGCGCGTCCCAATCTCCTCATTGCTACCGTTGCGCGGCGCTCATCCATGATTTACTGAATCCATCCCGACCGCACCCCCAAGCATTTGGCAAATCCTTGGATCCGTCAAACCTCCCATTGCACTTGATCTATCAGTCATTGATCTCAAGGCCGTCAGGATTTACTCAACTTTCTCAAACCAATCTGCTATCCGCCCATCCGCGCTCTCATGGACTTCATCCGTCACCTTTCCTGGGACTCTCCCACCCGCTTCCGCCTTTGGAAGAGTGCCAACGACTGCCCACGGACATCCGCGGCGGTTTGGTTCATTTCTCTCTCCCACCCGCTTCCGCCTTTGGACGAGGGGTGGGTGACTCTGGTATTGTTACGCGCGCCCATCCACAGACGGACGCGAGTGACCACATGGTTGCCTTCCCTTTTCCGCTCTATTTGTAGAATCCGTTGTATATAGTCTAACAGGGCCTCCTGCCCATATAAGGAGGGGCTCTCCCCTGCCTTTTTGATCATCATTGGAAATCACTGGGGGAACATGAAACCATTGGAGCATGGAATGATCCAGCATGAAATCAGCACACCTTTGATCCTTGAGCCTCCATACTCAACCCTTGATCCCTGATCCTTATCACCAACCAATATCCTTGCTGGTTGAAGAAAAATTCTGTCTGTTGGAATTTTTGAGTGTGTCATACCACTCCTTGATCCCTTTCTCTGACCATACTGGTCCTGATCCCTGATCACCTTTCTGGAGCCAATCACAATTGATTGAAGAGGTCTTATTAAGCTTAAGACCTGGAGTGTTATACCTCCCCTTAGCTTCTTTGGAGTTGCATTCTGCCAGCCTACTCTTGATTCCCTTGAGAAGTGTTGAGGTTATCCTTGCTTCAAATCAGTTACTGTTTGCTTTAGAGCTTCTTAAACATTGTGCTTTGTCCTGTACAGCCACCCACAGTTATCTGGTACCCTTCAAGCGCTTGATTGCGGAGAGTTGGGCAGGTTCATTGAGAACCTGGAGGTTGCTTGGGTTTGAGTTGATCATCCCCAATCTTCTGCTGACGACCAGAGTTATTAGCGTGTGGGCGTTGTTTACATACAACAGCTTTTGTTCTTTGAACTCTAAGGGGACTTTAACTTCTTTTGTTCAAGTTTTTCCCTGCATAATCTTGTCTCAGATAGTGCTGTTCCATTGCTACCGAACTATTATCATCCTTATCCTCTACTCCTTGATTCCTCATTTACCAGGTTCTGGACCTTGATCTTGGTTACATTTAAATATTTTTGTAACACTCAGGAGGGCAGCCTAAACAGCACCTTTCCCCTCCGCAGAACTGCCACGGCCTAGCACCGTTTGGAGTCTTACACCGCCCAACGCGCCATTCAAGATATCTGAGGTACATCCGCACAAGCCATCCAATCCAATCCAATCAGCCCCGTGTCTCCAGATTCCAAGCCCGTTTTGACTGCTGCTGAGCCCGCAGCACTGCTTGCTGTGGCAAGGCCACACCCATTGCTGAGCGCGCAGCCCATTCCAACTTGCATCCATAAAAGACCACCACAACGTCTGGTTTGTCCTTCTCATGCCACAGCCCTCTGCCGCACCCTACTTGGAGCCCCCCGCAGATTGGTCCGCCCCTATGCTTGCGCAAACCTCCCTGGCGCGTATAACCCTGCTATTGCCTTGCTCCTGCTTCCCAAACTAGCTGCCTGAAAAATTGGTTGGGTTGGCTTCATCACATGGTCCGTTTTTTCCAAGCAGGTTGCCAGCCCGCAACGCCTGAAGTAGGCCCAACCTGCATCCAGTTCTGAGCCCCGCAATCCCTACTTCTGAGACTGCGCATACCCCAAATGCTGAGCCCAACCTACCCAACTGCTGAGCGCGCAGCCCGCAACACAGTTCCCAATCCAAGGTTATAAATACAACACCACAACGGGGTGGGGGATGAGTCTGCAAGGAACCAGGGGTCAGCACAACAAGCAAACACCTGCGGTGGTCTAGACGGCAGGTGTCACAGGGGGGTGCATGCTCTCTGCATTTTTTTACAGTATTTGCACAATTTCATGGTGAAGATTTTTTATGGAAGGGGGTTCTCAGTTGTAGTTTTAGGAGTTAGGGGATTGGGGTATTTGGAGGGGTAATCTAGTGTGGTGAAGCGTGGGAATCCTGGGGACAGAATTCAAGTTTTGCGGGGATGTGGTGGCTATTTATAAACAAAAAGGCAAGTAGGCTCAGAGATGGAAATTTGAATCAAAGCAGCTCAGCGGGGGCTGGAATTCCGCAGCACAATAGGCTTGTAAAAGCATGTTGGCAGACTGTCTAATCCGGAGTAGGAAAGCCAACACTCAGCATTGGTGCAGCACTCACTTTCCGGGGCACAATCACAGGAATGGGCTGGAGTTTTTCCATTTGCAGACAATGAACGTGGTTGAAAGCAGCTACCCTTCTGCAACTATGGATTTACAAGTGTGGAAGCAAGTGATCAAAGCTATGTAGTAGAGATTAGACTGGACTATGGTTTATGCATTGAGGTTGTGGGACTATGGCATGATCAATGCTCAAGCTGAAGAGGTGGAATGCAAGTTGTTGGTGATCCATTAGTTATGCTGCATGCAGGATTGGTAGAGGTCTGCTAAGGAAGATTGAAAGGGATCTGTTGTTAGTTATGCATTGGGGAGACTCAACTGTTAGGAAGATTGAGAACATAATTTCCAAACCTACTGCAAGCAATTGGATCAGGGATTGGACTAATGGTGAGGAGGATCAATGTGGAATGCACAGAGGTGGTTAGGAGGAAAGTTTTTCTTTTTGTGGTTTACATTCTTTTGGAGTAGTGCTTTTGAGTTGTATATATGAGGGGAACATTTCCTTTACCAGAAAGGAGGGGGAATCATGGAGTAATCTTGGATTATTGGATGCTACCTTATGGAATCTTACATTAAATGATTGGCATAAATTAAAGCATTGCTTTGAGAGTACTTTCTTGCTTAAGGAACTGGGAGTCTTAATAGGAAAAATTCAAGTGCAGAGCTTGTTGGGGAGTCTGCTTTGTTTTTTTACTATTACTTCATTGCGTGTTAGCTTAAGTATTTTCTGGCTTAGTGCAGAGTAGTTTTGCGGATAAGCGGAGAAAAGAGTTGGGAGTGATTCTTAACTGCTGCGGGCCGTAGTAACTTTCCTTGCAGAGCGGATTTCATTCAGTTTGCAGAGGTACAGGAGTCAAACTCAAAGGCTAGTGGGCTTTCCAGAACTTGGAGTAGGATTTTTGTGGGGAATTTTACAGACCACACAATCTCTTTCCACACCGTTACTTCAGCTTGTTGCACCAAGTACCTATTTCCGCCCTCTTGTCTTGCAACCAGCTCATTTTGTCTTGCTCTGGCTGCCTCATCAAAGTCTAGAACCTTTTGATTGCGCTCACACTGCAATTTTCATCATCTGTTTGCTTGGTCAGTTACTCACTACCATTTAAACAATCAACTTTTCATTTTTTCTCTTTTACATTGCCACTATCTCCAACTAAACTTTTTTTTAATTAACTAGTTGGTTTTCTACAGTTTTTTTGATAAATTCTTCCATCTTTCTTCTTTTTTCTATCTTTCTCTCCTCAAGTTGAGCATTTTGGATGCTTCTCAAGTTGCCTGGTCTATTGATACATCATGTTGTACCTCTACTTCTTTAAAAAAAATTTTCTCTGCCCTCAAATATTTGGCAAGGAGGTGTTTTAAAATTCTAGTCCTGTAATGTGTGTTGCCTAAGACTTGAGTGCAACTAATTATAAAGCTTTATATTTTTTTTGTTATGCTCTAAGTGTTTATGTCTATTATGATCTCTATAATAAGCTTGTCATTCTTATTTCCAGTATCATCTTTATCATAGCTTACAGCAGCTATTACCCTAATGATGTTAGTCTAGTGATTCCTTTATTTTTTTCTGGCAGTATCAACTCTATTTCCTCCTTTATATTCATCTACAATGGCTCTTTATCTTTTGCTATCTTTTGTTTCACACTTACACTTATTTAACTTAATTTATTGAATTTCACTCTATTTATTCATCTTTTCAACTAAATGTCAGCCTACTTTGTACTTAGTCTACTTAAGCTGCTGGTTTCCAAGTGAATCAAAATCATCTGTTACAACTCACAAAGAGCGGGAGTGCCCTCCTTTGACTTCCTAGATCTGCTCTTCTTAGTGTTATACAATCTCCTCCCATCCTTGCCAAGTATCTCAGCCGGAGAATCAAACTCTAACTTCAACACAAAGTTGGTTCCAGTATCATCCTTAACTCATAAAACAGGTCCAAGCACCTTTCTCCCAGGTTCTTCAAGTCCAGGGAAAGGCCAGTTGGGCCTCCTACAGCATTGAAACTTTACTGATTTGGGAATGACACTGGTGTTTCAAATCTTATCAGTCTCTAGGAATCTTGAGCAAGAAGTGAATTGTTAATGAATTGAGAAGTATCTATTGGCCTGTTCCATTTTGAACAATTGAGTGCGTTTTATGCTGAGTGATGATATGGATTGACAGCTGAAAGTTGGAGATGGTGATGGTGAAGGGAAAGGAAGATCAGACATGCTAAAGAACTCAAATTACTCCTAACATACTCTGATGGGTATCCAGAGCTACCCCTTCCTCTTCTTGGGGGGTAATTTTATAACCACAACTTGACACTCCAGACTCAGTCACCTCAGCCTCCCTCAACCCTTGGTATATCCAACGTCTACTCCTGCATCCACCAGCTCTACCTCCTGGAGCATCTCCCTGCATGCCCTGCAGTTCCTATGTAATCTTCCTGGCTCACTCTGTCTCTCTCCCTATGGCTGGGTTTATCCTCTATCACTCCTCCACCCAATTGGTCCATGGGTTAGTACATATTACATCTATAAATATAAAAAGATTGAAAAACTTCACATGCCCCACCCAGAGTGAAGGTCCTTGGGTTAGTATTAATTTATCAAGGTTTTTTTGTATGCACCTCTTTCATTGAGTTCGTTCCTCTTTTTTTTGGTTTTCTTTTTTTACAGCTGCTTTTTTTTTCTCTGTCTTCTTTTTTTTCATTCAATTTTTGTTTTTCTCTGTAGTCTTTTTTTTCTTTGCCTGATTTTTTTTTCCAGTCCAATTTTTTCAAAAACAATGAACACACAAACTAATGTGTTTAGATAGTTTTTAAGGTTCAATAATTTTCAACTACCTGTTTGTATGTATTTAGGTTTGTGTGATGTATGTACATATGTAAGGTTGTGTTCATTCCTTTTTGATACTTTGAATCTACCTCTTTTTATGTATTTTGGTTTATGTGATGTATATACATATGTAAGGTTTGTGTTTTTTCCTTTTTAATACTTTTCAACTACCTCTTTGTATGTATATATTAGCTTTCTTTTAAACTATCACACACATACAGGGCCAATGCATGTAACAGGAATCACAAATGTAACAAGGACACAAGGAATGTAACAGAGGGCATTGAAAACACATGTAATTAGCACTGATTCCTCACTTGGTTCAAGATTTTTTTTTTGAAAATTGAACATTCAAGCACACATAACAAGGATAATACATGTTGTAAAAAGGACAACACATTCAACCAAGGAAAATACATGTAACCAAGGAAAATACATGTAACCAAGAGCAACACATTCAACCAGGACTGTAACAGAGGGAATTGACATCACATGTAACAAACACCAATTCCTCACTGGGTTCAAGCTTTTTTTGGAACATTGAACATTTACCTAAACCCCCTTCCATCCCACCCCAATTTGATGTACTTTGCCCTCAACCCATAAATTAACACACTTCAGTTTTTTCACTTATAAATTTCATATGGCTTTGTCACTTCCCAAATTCATCAAATAGAAGAATGTCCTCCTCCCCTTGATTTTTGATTCCCAATTTACTACATTTTGTTTCAAATTGGGGGGTTAAATCAGTTATTCCATATATATAAAACACCACAATGGAACTAAAATTTCACTGAGGATGAATCATGCAAATTTCCTCCTTGGTAATTCCTGGTTTGTTCCTTAAAATACTTACCTTTTAGAAAAGTACCAATTCCCTGCATGAATGTCCCAGATTTGATCATACAATGGAGGTTGAAAGAATCAAGACAAACTGAATCTTTTCTGAAGAACAGAATCCTTCTATAAATGAATCAGATTTGCAAAACATTTTTGTTTTTGAAGGTCAGCAGAAGCATACATTTGAACTCATGTTCCATGCATGGCTTTACTCTTGACCCTCTTCATTCTTTATTTATGGCCTTGTGGGTCAGGGAAAACCTTTTTGTATAAATGATTTCTGGATTCTATCAGATAAACAGGTAGAATACCTATTGAATGTCCTTTAAATGGAATAGCAGCCATGAATCTACCAAATGGAAGAACAACTCATCTCACCTTTGTAATTTCCTTGGAGATCAAAACTATGTTTCAAAAATATCAAAGCATTCAAAAAAGGATTAATATCTCCAAATAGTTTCTTTGATAATCTTTGATGAAGAACCTATGACTCATATGCATGCTCTTCAGTTTCTGGACAGACTACTACAAGATCTGATGGATTCTAATATACCTTTTTGGGGAAAATTCACAGTTGTTGGTCGTATAATTTAGGAATTTTTGTTCTGTTTTTCAAAATTTGGAACATCCTCAGATAGGTGATGCAACCTTGATAAATTCTGCATGCTGGTGATATTTTCAAATTTTCCACCTTGCTTCAAATTTGTGTGTTGCAGGTGATGGATATTTTAAAAATTCTTTAATTTCTGTTGGGGATTGTCTCATTTTTATACAAGTTTTAAAAAGAATACTTCTCCCTCAACAGGCAATCATTCATGAAAACAAGGAAAATCATTCTTTAGAAAGATTAATATTTTCTTCCAAAAATCACAAAAACACTACCTTGGTACCAGTTACCTAATTGATTGTGTTATCCTATGTTTCAAAAATACTTTAGCATACAATAATGGCTTAAGTCCAACAGTGTTTTCACCTATTGTAATTTTGATGAATGTGTATTCTAAGGTTGTTCTTTGAAATTGAACTTAATTGATTGTGGTTGGCTTAGCAACAGAGGTGATATTTGCCAAGATAGATACAGTTGATGGATTCCTTAGGAAGAGTGATGGCCATTCCATGTGTAACCTTGATTCGTGACCCAGATGAATATTTTCTGCCTTTCAAAATTATTTGAAAATTTCCCATTCAATTTGGATTTCTCATTGAAAATTGAAAAATCACAGGTTTATATGATTCCTAGTTTGAATTTTCAGGGTGTAGATCCAGAAATTTTAAAAAGAACATTTTTTATCATGTGTTTTTGAATACCATTCATTTCTGAAATTAATTACTGGAATTTCCATTATATATAATTTGTTTCAATTGCTTATGTGTTGAAATACTTGAGAAATTGTTCATTTTTTTATTTTTTTTTTTTAATTCATGCCACAGATTTCCCACTTGATTAACATTATTCAAACAAGTTAAAACCCAATCAGTCCCCAAATTTGGGGGCAATACTCTAGTAACACAGTATATACATATTACATACACCTATCTGGTCAGCCCATACCCCCAGGACTTCCAGATCAGTACCTTTCAGACCTTCCTGGACAGGCCCACCACCCCATCTGTCAATTAAAGCCTCCAGCCCAAAAATTCAACATTTAATAAAATTTAATCTCAAACCTTAAGAACTCCTCCTCAATTTTCACATATACTGTCCTCTCCTTCCCTCCTGGACTAATTCCCCCCCATAGAATTATTATACTAATTCTTATTGCTTAGTTCCCTTCAAATATATTTCATCTCAGCACAAGAAATTCAACCAGCCTGGAAGCTCATCTCACCTTCCACTATGGTATTACTCTTATAGGACTCAGTCAATAAGCCTTCTTTGGAGCCTACACTGGGATGTTCAGATTTCAATCCCTTTTGAGGGAAATATACTTGTTAAAAAAATCAATCTTGTTACCAATTAAAAGAGAAGATGATTTGGATCATGATAGAAATAATAAATATCTAAATATGTGGTGTAATAAAGAAGTTATCAAAGATTCAATACTTGTAATATTTGAGACAGGAGTTTCTCAGAAATATCAACACAGCCCAGAAACCTGGGTGCAACATAAAGATGAAGAAAAGAAAATTTAGAAGAAAAGAAATTTCATAGATGCCTAAAATGAAGAGATAAAAAGCAAACTAAGAATAAATTTTTTGAATACATTTCAATTCAAATCAAAGAAGTGAAATGCATCAAGAAAACAAAAGCTTCATTCCAAATGAAATCAAAACAAGAAAGCAAAAAAAAATGCAATTGAGAATTTTGAGTTCATAGCATGTGCCAATATCTTCCCCTAAGATTTTGAATAGTTTTTTTGGTGAGAGGGATCCTGTCTATAAAAGACCCTCTTTGCCCACTTGAATTTCCCTTAAATTAATTCCATTTAATCTATTTGAATCAGTTCTTTTTTCCATTCTATTTAATTATTGATAAATACTATTATCCACAACTATTATAAATAAATTAAAATATTATCAATCTCATTTACCAAATCTACCACCATCACCAAGATTGGATTCATCTCATCTCCTCCTCCACCAAACCTTGTCCTCATTTCATTCTGCCTCCTTATCATTGCAATCAATCCCTCTCAATCATGAGTTCTGTGAGTAGTAGTGCCTGTTGCATCTGCCCCTTGCATGCCATCAGCTGTTTTTACATACAAAATGGGGGTGGAAGATGAGTTTCAGGGCCTAATATGAAAGTTTTTAGTGGGGCTCAATGAGAAAGGCCTTGGAGAAGACACTTGATAGGATTTCTACCTTGACAAAACATGAAATTGTTTAGACTTACATGTTTATGCAGGAAAGTTTGGCCAGGTATGGAAAAAGAGATCCCCCAACCATTCCAAGAAAATTCAAATTAGTTTCAAATAATCTAACAGATTTCTGATGGGTGCAGGAAATTTGCTAAAAAAATGGAGAAGGGTGTGAATTGTGTTTTTCTTCCTTTTCTGTTTGATTTACTATTTGATGAATAGTTCTGGGGGGAATATCAAGGGGATCATTGAATTATGAGGGTTTTACCAGAGAGAAAGCTTTTTCAAAGACTTATAAAAAATACAAAATATTGAGGGTTGACACTCAGAAAATTACTGTTGATTATTATTTTGGAGTTACAAGCTTGCAGAAAGTATAGAAGAGTGTCCAGAGACAAACTTAAGTAGTTTCTTGCTGAAATTATCAACCTTTCCATATTCTTACACCAAGAAAAGTAAGAACAGAGAGGGAAGGATGAGAGTTAATCAATATAAAAGATCCAGAGAAAAAAATTAATTGATTTGGAGGCAAAAAATTCAAACTTGCTGTGGCAGTGGAGGTTTTTGGATTTCAGGGATTGTAAAATTTTGAAATAAAAATTCAAGAGGGCTACGCAGAGGAGAACATCAGTTGAGTGAAAAGAAACAAGAAGGAAGAAATAAATTAAAAAAGAAGGAAGAAACAAGAAGGAAGAAACAAGAAGGAAGAAACAAGAAGGAAGAAACAAGAAGGAAGAAACAAGAAGGAAGAAACAAGGCAAAACAGACATCAAGCAGGTTGCATCTACAGGTTTTGGTGAAAGAAAAGATTTGAGGTGGGTTGCAGGAAGAACAACAGGCTGAGGAGCTGGTGGGATGTTGAGAAGGAGAACGTCAGATCTGCTGGTGGTTGAGTGTGAAGATGATTTTTTGAGATTGCAATGAAAGTCTTACCAGACAGATAGGAGATTGTGGAAGACAATGGCAACAGAGTTGGGATGAGGTTGAAGTTAGATGATATTGATGAATTGGAAATGAAAGAAAGAAACATAAGAGAGTAAAAAAAAGAAAAGAAATATAAAGGTTGGAAGTGAAGAAAGGAAAAGATGGGTTGAGTGACTGCTTCTATTTGTTTGAGTGGTTTTCAAAAGTGAGTTTGGGAGTGCCAAAGTTGAGTCTTGTGAGTTAAGTTTGTGAGGAGCACCCACTCAGTAGTTGATCTTGAGACTTATTCAAGAGATTTGGTGCGCGCATGTAGGAGTTGTGACAGCCAGGTGACAAAGAGGAGAAGAGAAGAAGAGAGTGCGGATAGAGAGGGGCAGTGAGCAAGTTCAATATTTAAAACCCCCCGTGTCTGGTAGGGCTGGATACAAGTGAGAAGGATTAGTTGATTAGGGAAGTGAGATTGGCTAGAGAGCTTTTGTGAGACCATTGGAATTCATGTTCTTGGAGGGCATGAGGTTGATGATGAGTTTTCCTTGTTTGATTTCTTCCCAAATGGCCTTCTTTTTGATGTAGATGTGCCAAGTTTTTGAGTTACAACCAAACTTCTTGATTTTATCAATAAGACCTTTATTTTCAATGTAGTGTCTACTGGGATTGATTTTTTTCTTCCAGAGTTCAGATACCAGTTCTTTCATCCAGATGGCCTCCAGGAAAGAGTCAACATTTGGATTTAATTCTGCTTTGGTGGTTGAGTGAGTAACATTCCGTTGGCGGTAGCTACTCCCAGAGATGAGTGGTCCAAAAAGTAAAGCTAGGTGACCTGATTGGGACCGTCTGGTTTCTAAGTCATCAGTCCAAGTTGCATTGCTGTATCATTGAATTGAGTGTAAGTATTGGGAATTTTTAGGGTCATTTTGAGATGTTTGGTGGCCTTGAGGTACTTCCAGCAGCATTTGAATTCTCTCCAGTGTTGCATCCTGGGCCTTTCAGAGAATCTTGCCAAGCTTGAGACTGAAAAATGCAAGTTGGGGAAAGTGAGACACGCAATGTAGTTCATTAGGAACAGAGCAGACGGGTAGTTGATGTTCAAAGACAGTAATTCTTGGTGGTCTTTGTCAGACGCTGGTGAGAGATTGGAGTTAACAGTAAGATTAATTGTGGATGTTTTACGGTCTTTCATTTTTAATTCTTTGAGGCCATGCTTTATGTGTTTGGGTTGTGATAGAAGAATGGAGTCACCAAGTCTTTCAAATTTCATTCCAAGGATTGTATTTGGTTTTTTATGGCTAGAGTTGGTGAATTGATTGAGGAAGTTTTTCAGGAATTTGTTGCCAAAGCCTACCAAGATCAGATCATTGGCACGAAAATAAATAAAAGAATTTCTAGATGAATGAATGTAGAGGCAAGGGTTGGAGATCAATTTGTGGAAGCCTTGCTTGCAAATCCATGAAGTGAGAGTGCTGAACCAGTTGGCTGGTGCCTGTTTGAGCCTTTAGAGAGATTTTTTGAGATTAAGATATTTTTATTTCCATTTAGATCCCTTAGGTCTTTAGATGATAAAAGTGTGGGATAGCGGTGTGGTGGTTATTTATAGACACAGAGGCAAGTAGGCTCAGCACTGGACATTTGAATCAGAGTAGCTCAACAGTGGTTGGAACTCCGCAGCACACTAGGATCAGGAGGAGTGCATTGGCAGACTGTCTAATATGGATTACAAAATTCAGGGGCTCAGCATTGGTGCGGCGCGCGCTTTCTGCAGAACAATGACAAGAATGGGCCAGATTATTTGCCTTTTGCATACAACAAACGTGGTTGAACATAACTTCCCCTTTGCAACTATGTATTTACAAGTGCAGAAGCAATTGATTGGAGCTAAGTAGTGGAGACTAGGCCCAACTATTGATTATGCACTGGGGTTGTGGGAATATGCTGGTTTTCAAAACTGAAGCTGAGGAGGCGGCATGCAGATTGTTGGGGATCTGTAGTAATGCTGCATGCGGGATTGGGAGTGATCCGCTAAGGAAGATCAATGGGGATCTGTTATTAGTTATGCATTGGCGCACCTCAACTGTTATGGAAGATTGGAAAAATGATCACCAAGCCTACTGCAAGTCATTGGATTGGGTAAAGGATTGGACTATTTGTAAGGAGGATCAGTGCCAAATGCATGGAGGTGGTTGGAGGTGGGGTCTTTCTTTTGTAGTTTCCATTCTTTTTGGAGTTTTTCATTTTTGGAGTTGTATATATATAAGGAGGACATTTCCCTTAACAGAAAGGGGGGGAGGGGTATGGATCAATTGGAGAAAAAGAGGAATCTATCAAATGATCAGAATATTATTGATGATTATTGGATACTACCTGAAACGGCGTACAATAAAGGAGTTTTCTATTTTTCTTTTCCTTGAAAAGTGTGATTACCAGCTTGAGTTCTTGGATTCTTAATTAGGAAATAGCTCAAGTGCAGAGCTTTTTGAGGAGTCCGCGTTGTTTATTTACTATTACTTCATTGAAAGTTAGCTTTAGTGGTTACCATTGAGGGAGGGATAGTTTTGCAGGTAACAGAATAGGGGTTGGGAGTTATTCTTAAACCGCTGAAGGACGTAGTAACTTTTCTTGCAGAAGAAGATTATATTTGAATTTGCGTAGTTACAGGAGGGAAACTCAAGGGTTTTGGGCTTTCCCAAACTTGGAGTCAGGTTGTTGCAGAGAAATTTAAAGAAGATAAAATCTCTTTCCACAGCAGTGCATGAAGAAAGGCGCTCTTGAAGTCAAGTTGAGTGATAGGGAGTGAGTGGTAAAGACCAAACAAGGGAACTATACGGAGATAGGCAGCTTTGCCGATGGGAGAGAAAGTGTTGAGGTATTCAAGCCCATAGATTTGGTCAAATCCCTGTATTCAGAGCCAACTCTTTTACACAAGAGGGTCTCCGTGGAAGTTATCCTTGAGTCCATTAACCCAGATTGTATTGAGGGGATTGACTGGTTTGGGCCGGTTGTAGTCATCCCACACCTTGAGATCTTCAATGCCGTTGAGTTCAGATTCCATGGATGCATCCAATTTGAGGAAATTTGAGCATTTTGTGGCCTGTTCATAAGAATTAGGTGCAAAGTAATGATGATAGCCATATTATAGAGGAGCCTTTATGGTGGACCTATCTTGCAGGGAGTAATTTGGATTGAGTTGAATGGCAAGTTCATCAGAAGATTTGGAGGAAGATTCTGAGAGGTGATCATTGGATAATTTAGGAGAGGGAGAAGGAGAGAGGTCATTTTTTTTGGGTTCAACAGGATTGAGAGGGGTTTTTGAAATTGAGGAAGAGTCTGGAGAAGAGAAGGAAAGAGGAAGATTGAGGTCAAACTTGATTTCTGAGGATATGTTGGATTCCGGAGGTTATAGTGGGTAAAGTAACTGGGAAGAAGAGGGATTTTTGAGAATTTATACATGTTTAGAAGGAATGATTGAATTTTCAGGACAGAGAATAAATTAGGAGAGGGAATTAGTTTTGTAGCCCACAAGGATACCAGATAGTCCGCACTCTTTTAATTTGTCACCTCAAGCTACCTTAGTGTTGAGATAGACAACTTTGGATCCAATTGGATAAAAATAGTTGCAAGGAAGCAACTTGTTGGTGAACATCTGATAGGGAGAGGCCCAAAGAGGAGTTGTGGGAATTTGGTTCAGTACAAGACAGGCTGACTTGGCCACCTTGAGCCAGAAATTGAGGGGTAACTAAGAGCTTCTTAGAATGGCTTGGCTTGACTCAGTGATATTTCTGTTGGCCCACTCAATCTTGCCATTTTTTTTGTGGTGGTATGGTTTGGTGATAAGAGGCTGGATGGAGTTTGATTGGAAGAATTCTTTTAAATCTGAGGAGATAAAATCTCCTCCTCCATCTGAGCAGATGTTATAAGGGTAAAAATTTTTCTTTTATCTCTCAAATTTTAAGATCTTCTTGAGTTGAGGCCCGGCGTCTGACTTTTTCTGGTGCAGAATAGCAGATTATATCCTGAGTAATTTTCAATAACCAACATGATGTATTTCATGTTGTTTCTGGAGGAGGGGGTGATTGGTCCAATCAGATTGACATTGAGTTTCTCAAACAGTTGAGTGGTTGAATTTGAGCTGTTTTTGAAGGTGGATTTGGTTATTTTATATAAAAGACAGTCTTTGCATTGAAAGTTGGAAAGAGAGCTGAGAGAGAGTTTGGGGAAGAGATTTTTGAGCCAATAGGGACTGGCATGTCCAAAGGAAAGATGGATATTTCTGAGCTTTTCCAGATTGAAATCATTTTGAGTAACATAGCAGATTTTGCAGTTGTGTCCTACCAGAGAGGGACAATTCAGAATGAAAAGATTGCCTTGAATAAACCCCAAAAAGACTGGAAGGAAGTGAGAGAAGAGCTGAAACAGATTTTCATTGGTGATGAGCAAGAATTTCTTTGAGGAGATTAGTTCTCCAGGACTGATGATGTTGACTACTAGATCAGGAAAAAATAATGAGTTGGTGAGAGTGACAGTGGAGTCTTTCCAGGAAAGTTGAACAGTTCCCTTTCCTTTGATTGGGAGATTTTCTCCTTCCTTTCCAGTGCTTATAGACTTGTCTCCTGAGCATTCCTCAAGGTTGATGAAGAAATCTGGTGAGTTGAACATGTGGCAGAAAGCTCCAAAGTCAAGGATGATTTGGTTTTGCAAGTTAACCTCCTTGGTCCAAGTGGTGAGAAGCGCGTGATAATGAGCCACTTCTTTTCCCTTAGAGTTTGAGTTTAATTCTGCTCTCCAGTTTGCTTGGGCTTCTTTCCACCAGTCTAGAGCCAAGTGTTCATGCTTGTGCCGAAATTTTTCCTTGGTGTGGTTGGTTGATAATGGATTATGGAACCCTCTCTTCCAACAGAGCTCTCAAGGGACTGGCTTTTTGGAACTTTGTGAGGCTATGAGTGCGGTTTCCAAAGATTTGGATTCTTTTATTTTGAACTAGTTTAATTTTTGAGTTGAGTGAGGTGATTGATGAATAGATCTACCAAAAACCTTTGTCTGAGTGCATGATTTGTTGACAAAGAGATTGGAGAGAGGAGGGGAACTTGAAGAGAATCAGGTACGCAAGAATTTTTTCTGGAAGATCAATCCCTATGTCAATCATTTTCTTCATAGAAATTTTTGTTTTGATGATGAATAGATTGATGGGGTTGGTTTTGAATTGTTGGTAAAGAAATTTGTTGAATACTCTTGTGCGGTTTTCTGTTTGTGAATAATCAAACCTTTCTTTGATTTTCTGCCAGAGTTACTTTGCCAAGGTGATATTTAATGGATTGAAAACATTTTTGTGAGTGACTGAGTCAATTCTAGAAAGAAGAATGACCCTTGCTTCCATGTCATTGGTTGGATTGACATTCTTCAAGTCGTCCTCAAGAGGTTCTTTAACACCTTTTAGTTCCAGGAGCATGGTCATTTTGTCTTTCCATATTGATTAATTTTTGTTGGTTAGAATGGGGACTGCCTTGAGAGCTGCCTTGAGGATGATTTTTCAAAATCCATTTCTGCTTGATCCCTCCATTTATCCAGTAAGGTTAGGTGTACTGATCTTTGGATTTTAACTGTGTTGGATTTCTGCAATTATAAACTTGTGAAATGACAATTAAAGAGGGCTAAGCAGAGCAGAACATCATTCAATTGAAAAGAAACAAGAAGAAAGAAACAAAAGAAACAAGAAGGAAGAAACAAGAAGGAAGAAACAAGGCAAAACAGACATCAAGCAGGTTGCATCTAGAGGGTTTGGTGAAAGACAAGATTTGAGGTTGTTCACAGGAAGAAAAACAGGCTGAGGAGCTGGTGGGCTGGAGATTTTGAATTAAGAAGAAGAAGGTCAGATCTGCCTGTGGTTGAGTGTGAAGATGATTTGTTGAGGTTGAAGGTAGATGATATTGATGAATTGGAAATGAAAGGAAGATATAGAAGAGAGTAAAGAAAAGAAAAGAAATATTAAGATTGGAAGTGAAGAAAGGAAAAGATAGGTTGAGTGACTGGTTGGATGTGTTTGAGTGGCTGTCAAAGTTGAGTTTGGGAGTGCCAAAGTTGAGTTTGGGAGTGCCAAAGTTGATTCTTGTGAGTTAAGTTTGTGAGGAGTACCCACTCAGTAGTTGATCTTGAGACTTATTCAACAGATTTGGTGTGCATGTGTAGGAGTTGTGACAGCCAGGTGACAAAGAGGAGAAGAGAAGAAGAGAGGGTGGATAGAGAGGTACAGACAGAGAGGGACAATGAGAAAGTTCAATATTTAACAGAGGTAAAATCATAGCTTCAGGGTGGGAAGGGGATAACCACAAACAGGTTATCAAAATGAGAACATTAGGGCATTCATCAATTGATAAAGTTCCCAACAAAAAAAAACCAACCCTACAGACATGAAAAAAGTCAATGGACATTTTACATATTACCAAAGTTTGGAGAATTCACATTTTTGAGTTTTATATGAGTTGGATTTTTCCTTTTTGAAGGGATATTGTTTGTGATGAAAGATAGGATGAGTTCTAGTGTGACAAATAATCGAAATAAGATGATGATTTTCATTATTTGGTTGAAATATTTGAGAATTCTAAGAGCTCAGATTGAAATTGGATGAGTGTTTCTATTTCTCATAGATGATGATTTTCAGTATTCATGGAAGACCTACTGAAAGCTTTAGCCATTTTCTGTTCAATTTTAAACTTCCAGGGTTTTCTTTTGGATAAGGTGAATCCCATGCTTGGTTGCATGGTGGTACTTTTGGATTGGTAGATGATGAGAGGTGAGATGATTTGAGTGAGTGATGTGTGATGATTTTTTGAGATTTAGATGGGATTTTTGTATCTTAATTGATGTGTAATGAGTGAATAAAATTTCTGAATTTTGGGTTGAAATTTCACCCACCTCCAATCTCCTGTCTTCTCTTCTTTCTCCTCTGAGTTTCAAAAAAAAAAAAATTACTCAACTTCTTTTTTTATTCATTACTTCCAACTTCCAGACCCACATATTGAACAAGTTGTATCTAGTCTACTTAAGCCTTACTAGATACCTCAATCTAATTCAATCATAAACTCTTGTCTCATTGATCCTCCTGCTGGCACTTAAGCCCCACCAGGAGAATACTCTGCAGTGGAACTTAATCCCTGCTGAGCATATCACCAAGCTCCTCAGAACCTGGCTCACTGCCATAAACTCAACACAATTAACAGTCCAAATGACTCCATTCTATTCAACCTCATCAAATATGTCCTCCAAAAATAATGACATTGCTTGAGACTCCAGAATCATGCTCAATAACAACAACTAAGCTCTTTGTTTAATTCCAATCAAGGAAAAACTCTACAAGAGCAAATCCCCGCTTATGCAGAGATTGTTCAACACTTAAGCCCAGAATTCTTGGCCTATGTCAGCTTCTCCCTCCCAACCAATGGAAAGTTCAAAAGATAAAAGCTGTGGCATCTCCTCAAGGTAAATTGTTCTGGAAACAAAATCACCTCCAAGACTACTTCCCTCAAGAACTTTCTCTAAATCAAATATCTGTCCTTCTCCACATTCCTTCTGCTTGTCCAATTTTCAAACCAATAGATTGTTCTCTTGCATCATTCCCTCAACAATCAAGTGAAAAACATCCTGATGCTAGACAAATTTCCCAAATACTTTCACTCCTTCAAGACCAACATAGCCATGAACTTTGAGACTAGCCCCTTTGATCAAGTCCTGAAAATATTAGAAGAATTTTCCATTTAGAATCAGCTAAGCAACAGCAAGAGACCATTGACCCCTGTACAAGCATTCTACTCTTGATTGACCAATTAACAAATCATCTGTCCTCACTGCAAGCAAGGCTTTTGTGCATGTTCCCACTGCTTCAAAAGTGGACACACCAAAGATAACTTCTATCTGAAGCATCCTGATGAAAAAAATATCAAGACCTCAGTTCCATCTTCAAAAGGTCATTCCGCTCATCTTACTTGCTATACTCCTGAAGATGGAGAAACTCTGCAATACCTCCAGCAGAAGTACTCTGATGTACACCTCTGATTCCTTGTTGATTTGTTGCAAGTTCAGGAGGCATGTTGAAATTTCACTCACCTCTGATCTCCTCTCTTCTCTTTTTTCTTCTCCAAGTTTCACAGATTCTTTTTTACTCAACTTCTTTCTTTTATTCATTACTTCCAATTCACAGACCCACATGTTGAACAAGTTGTATCTAGCCTACTTAAGCCTTAAAAGATACCTCAATCTAATTCAATCACCAATTCTTTTCTCATTGATCCTCCTGCTGGCACTCAAGCCCCACCAGGAGAATATTCTTCAGTGGCACTTAAGCCCTGTTGAGCGTATTAACAAGCTCCTTAGACCCTGGAAGACCCTAGCTCACTTCCATAAACTCAACAGTTTGGATTCCACCATTTTGATGAAAACTGTGGATTTTCTAACTCTGATATTCCCTCATATTTTGATTTATATCTTGAAGAATTTGGAAAGACCAAATAATCATTTTCTTTAACAATTAATGAATTTGATGGGTATTTTGTTGCCTTTTTCTGTTCATACTCTGTAACTAAAAACTTTAGTTACATTTATTTCCATCTTTCTGTTTTCATTATCTCATTAATGCTGTCTCAGGCCCCCTCTGGGGCACTCTATTTTTCTCTAAACTTCTTCCTTAGGCCCCCTTTGGGGTTCTCCAGTTGTCCTTAAATACTGGTCCTTTCCTGGGACCATCAATGAAAAACATCTGATTACCAGAAATCTAAACTGGAGGGCTTCCTTCCTCATAAACCAGACCATTTTGACTTGACTTTAAAAGTAGGATCCCTTCTCCCTTGGCTCTTTGAAGCCTTTTATGGTTCTTTCTTGCCTAGATGCCAAATTTTGGCATTCAAGTTTCCATCAATTCCAATAATGAAATTTTTTTCTTTTTTTGGATAATTTGCAAAAAACCATCTTTCAAAAACAAAAACAAAAAAAATGTGCAATGAGTTGGGAAGGAAAAAATATTTTATATAAGTGAGGAAATTTTTGCCTCTATTGTTTTTTTTTGTTTTTGGAATTCAAAGTTTCTATGGCAATCATCATTTTCTTATTCAATTAGATTGTAAATCTGTAAATTTATGAATCATTTATTTATTTATTCTATTAATTCTTTCATATTTTTATTGAAAACCATACAAAATAATATTTTGTGCATTTCTTGATCTATTAGTTTAGTAAGATACAATTTATTTATTCAAATGTTATTTTTGGTCTTATAATTTAATCAATTGAATATTTTGTTTTTTTGGATTTTTTTTCTAATTTATTTCATTTATAAATTGTTGAATTGATCATTTCATTATTTTAAAATGGTTTTTAGCTTTACTGAGGCCCCAATCTTTTGGCATGGGCAATGCCCCATATCTTTCAAACATTGGTCTGACTAAAAAAAAATTCCAAATCCTTAAATTTTATGAAATTTGATGGAATCAAGAACTCAAATGCCAATTGGATGGAAATTTTAGGCATTCAAACCATGAGACTTGCATTCCAATATTAAAATTACTAGTGTATATTTCCCCCAATTGGGAGAGGAAGCCATTTGCCCAGTGCAAAAGCTTGAGTGAGGTGGATGCACAGCCCACATCCAACTTGCAGCTAAGATTACAGAGAAAAAAACTGGATAATGAATTGTTATTGAAGGAGGTTGATGTTGTTATTTTTGGAACCTCAAAAAACCAATCTTTTTATAGAGATAGATGCCATCAAAATAGAGAAACCTTTAGTAAATTTCACTAACCAATCTGGTTGCTAATTACCTATAGGTAGGTCAGGTTGGTTTCAAAATTCAAATCTTCTTGCCAAATTAATTTTAAGGGTGATGATAAATTCACGGCTCCAACCATTTGGTAGTTGTTTAGGGCCCTACACGGTCCATTTGAGCCGTGGGGGCCCATAGAAGACTACAAAGGGCCTTTCCAAACACGCGCAACCTCTGGGGGGTTGTATAGGAGCCGTTTACCCCCCCCCCCCCAGAAACGGTTCTTTTGAGCCATTTACCCCCATACACAGCTCAAATCTGCTGTTTTTGGGGGTGCGCAACCCCCCTGAAGTTGTGCCAGAATTTTGGGCACCCCCTGGACCACACTTGGGTTCCCTCAACCCAAATTTGGGATCAATGTATACAATGTGGGACAGTTGGGCCACACCTAGAGATACCAAAGCAAAATTAAAGTGAAATCAATTGAAGTATCCTAGATATTAAAGTGAAATTTGACACATCTTTCTCAACTCAAAATTGAGAAAACTTTGCAGTTGTTCATTTGAAAGTTGGATTGAATACTGAAGTAGCATTGAAATTTTTTTGCATTATGGGAACAATGGAAAGCCCTCCTTGTGACATGGCTGCGTTTAAGGACTACTTAAATAGTGCCATTAACAAAGCTTTGGAAAAAAAGGATTCAGGTAATGAAAAATTGGAAGCCCCAATTGTATTCTCATCTAGGGTGACAATTGAGGAACAAAATGTTTCACAGTTGGATTTGACCTCTGGTTGTGAGTGAAATTTCATGTTACTGAGGTCTTTGCCTGATTTAATTTGATCAAAACTAATTGAGGGATTGTAATTATGAAACTATGAAACTAGGAAAGTATGACACCTATGAAACTATGAAACTATGACACCTATAAAACTATGAAATTAAAAAATGAATGCTTACTAGATCCACTTGACCCACCTCCTGTGAGAGCCTTTCCTACTAGGGAAGAGGCCGCAAAACTATTTTCAAACATGGGCTATGAAGCATGGTTACGTTCTGATGGTTTTTAACACAAAGAAATATAAATATGTGGATTTGGCCTTTGATCAACATGGTTCCTACTTGGGGAAACTCCTTACCAAAAGGTATTGGCAAACTCACACAAGGAAGGTTGGGTTCAAGTTTTTAATCCCTGAAAGTCACACAAAGGCAGACCCCTTGTGGCAACTCTCTTAAAAAGAAACTCAACATAACCATCAACCATCAGAACATCACTCTGTGCATCCTAAACTAAGAAGAATCACTGGGGTAGCCTTAGAAAATCTAATAGAAGGCCTGAATGATGGGCTCAATACATTACAACTTAAGAAAAAATTGAGCATGATTGATGGCGGCAATTATGTTGATGACCAAACAATCTATAACACTAAGTGGAAGGTAGCACTTGAAGAACTGAAGGGGAAAAGTTTTATGGATGTACTCCATGAACAGCTTGAAGAATCAATTTGCATTCATTGTTCAAAATTCAGTGGAGAGTGTCACTTGGAGTCACTGTACTTAGCACATCCAGAGGCAGTAAATCTTTCAAAACAATTCCATCATATTGCTATGTTTGATTGTACTTATAAAACAAATAAATACAAAACCCCACTATTGCATGTTGTAGAAATGACAGCCAACCAGAGAAATTTCACAAAATCTCTTGTTTTCATAACAAAAGAAACATTTGAGCTCTACAGTTGTTCTGTAAATGCATTAAAGGAGTTTGCTTATGATCCTGAGAGACTTCCAAAAGTCTTTGAAACGGACCGTGAAAAAGCTCTGATTTGTGCAATTGAAAATATTTTCACAGATTCATCAAGAAAATTTTGCACTTGGTAACTGTCTAAAAACATACAATAAAATTTTAAGGGTGCTTTGTTAATGACATTGAAGGATGGAAAAGATTCATGACTCTATTGGCAAAGTATGGGGCCTCAAAGACAAAGGAGGAGGCAGAGGTCAATGATGTGGAACTCAAAGTAGGTCCAAATCACTGCTTCTTCTTCTTCCTATTTTTGGGTTCTGACCTTTTTGACTTGTATAGTGTTTCTTGAAAGACCATGAGGATGCGCTTGAGTATATGGAAAATAAAATTTTCCCTATCCAGGGGATGTTTGTAATGGTGTGGACTTGTATAAACCAGATTTTTAAAACAAAAAAACTTCTTGGGTTGAAGGCATGATGGCAAAGTTTGCACCAAGTCATACTCCAAGAATATGGGTTTGCCCTGTTCCCACCAAATAGGTGACTGTCTTGCATTCAGAGGATCTATGGTACCCAAAGATGTTCATCCTAAGTGGAGGTTGGACTATGACCCTTGCAGTTCTAGTTCTTTAAGTTGGCTTAATTTCAGCCTCCTGGATTCCAAGACCCTTGCTATCCTTTAGCTACCAGAGGTGATGGAATAAATAATAAATATTTTATTCAATAATTGCAGAAAAAAATCCATAAAATATTTGGATAAAGCTATTGCAAGGTTGATTGGTTTGGTTATGGTTTAATATTATAAATCAATATTGATAAATTGATTATAAAATAAATTAATAGAGGGGCCACAATAATTTTGGGGATCTTTAAAACCTCTCTTCAGAGAATTCACTTTGAAAACACATATACCTGGTTACTTTGGAACCTTCAATTTATATTCTTAAAGGAGATATTTCCCAAAGATAATATATATATAAAATATAAGGTGGAGTGACAGGGCCTTTTAGCCAAGCTGCCACAACAGAAAAAGTATAATAAGACTCACTGGTATATCATTTAATCCTTTAGGTACCTGTTTGGGATGTTCACTGATGGGTTAAACCTATTACTGGGGTTAGAAAGGTTGTTCAGCAGTTTAAATTGACAAAAAGGGTTAGGGACGGATATTTTTAATTGGAATAAATCCATAAATCACTTAATTATCTCTTATAAGTATTTGATTACCTTGTCACGGTGTCTGGATGTAAATATAACTGGGTCTCTGGGTATCAATATCCTCAAAAGAGCTCTATATTTATAGCTTTTTGAGTCCCAGTACTGTCCTTCTGAGGGATACAGGGGCTCAAAGGGACGGGTGCTAAGGCTAGTATGGTAACCAGTGGTAGCCTTTCACGTGTTCTTGGTGATTTAGAAAGGGTAACATCTAATTCCACAGGGCATGGGAATTATTCTACCTTTTGATTGATATTTAGATGTGTGAATAACAATAATCTATCCACCTTATTTATTATTTAATTAATTATCTTTAGTAAATATTCACAGGATTTTAATAATTCTTTTAGTAGACCTTTCTACGGGTAATCTGATTTCAAGTGGGTTCTCATCATGTATTAGCTGATTGGAGTAAAATCATGATATTGATTTTACTCCTTATTTTCACAATTCAGTTGATTTACTTAAAATAATTAATTAAAAATGTAATCTATGAGAATTCATGTGATATTTTAACATTCTCAGTTCTCTTAGTATGTCACAAAAATACTGATGTCTTGAAGTTCTCACAATTTTATATTTAAAGTGTTTTAAGATCTTTTACAAATAGTAGTTATCTCATTTTTGACATATTTAGTATTTTTAATTATGTTTTATAAAAAATACTTAGAAAGTTTATTTAAGTATTTTTAAATAATTTTATGTATTTTTAAATTATCTACTATCCATGGGGACATTTATTACATATTTAGAATTTCCCCGTCTAGGTTGTAGCACCTTTACATGGTACCTGGGCTTCTCAAGCCGCCTGTGACTCTGTCAGCCCATAGTCCTGCAGCTGCGTACTTGTCAGACACCTGGGGCTGCATACACGGCTTGTCAGGGTACACTCACAGGGTGGCAGTGCTTCTGCTCAGCGGTGCGCGGGTGTATTAGTTGCCACGGCTGCATGCGGGAATTGTGACAGAACACATTTCTGTGTGTAACTCCTAAAATATACACAACACCTCAATTCTGACTGAATTTTAGGTGTGAAACCTATATGTGACAATGTGTGTGAAATATTCAATTGGCCAAAAATTCCCATAGTGATGCCGTGGTATTTTGGTCCTTTCTTTCTTTAATTATTAAAAATATAAGGAGTTGGATTTCAAGGGTGGGGTCAGTGGGTGACCCTACCTAACTTTGCGTGGAAAATCCATTTCTGCAATAATATTTATGGATTTACTACTCCTTCTTAATTCAAATTTAATATTCTTATTTATGTCATTCTGTTAATTTTGCAGCTTGCTCTGCAATAGTAGCAAGCTGACACTTAAGTTGGATTGTTCAAATCACTATGTGATTAATGCTTTTTGATTAATTATTCCTAATTCACTAATACTTGATCCTTTTGAATTTTTGAAGTGCAACGTGGATGAAATGCTGAGCATTCCTCAGTTAGGTGAAAAAGTGGATGCAATGATCTTGGAATCTCCAGATCATGAGCAAGGCGGCCTATTGAAGTATACCATTTGGAAGATCACAAAATATTGATTGAAGCCAAGACTTGAACCTAAAGTCTTACAATCAAGTAGGGGATGGCCAAAATTGACAGATAAGCGGAGAGAACCATCTTGGTTTGATAATTTTGAAAAACAACTCAAGCAGGAAAATATTAATGGAAGGGTGCAAAATAAGAAAAGAAGAAAGATTGTAAGTCTTTTCTTTTGGAAAATGTTAATTTTTTGGGTTTAATTAACTAACTAACTAATGATGAATTACTAGTCAACTAATGATTAATTGCTAGTCAAATTTGGAAAGATCAGAATCTGAATTTAATAGTTCAGAGGAAGAGACTGAAAGTGAATTGGGATCACTTAATTTGGAATTGGAATCCTCTTCAGAGGAAGACAATTTGCCGCAAAGCTCAAACAGAAGCTCATCTTTGGTGAGTATTCATTTCATTGATATGATTAAAGAAATGAATACTAAGTTAGTTTTGATGATAGGAACCAAATTTGAAATACCTCAATCAAATACCCAAGAAATTCCATATGCTCTTGGGTGAGGTTGGGATCCAATTGGAGATGGTAATTGCAGATTTAGATTCATTGCTAAATCTCTTGGTTATGAAGAACATGGTTGGTTTAAAGTTAGGAAGGAAATGATTGAATCATTAAAGAAACATAAAGCATGCTACATTAAGATGCTTGGTGGTGCAAAAGAGGTAGAAAATATTAAACAAAGACTTGATGTTGAAGACATCAATCAAAAGATTCCCTCTTCAAAATTGTTGGATAAACTAGATATTGGACAAATATTAGCAGACACATATTCCAAACCTATATGTTTCATTTCATTGGAGTCATGTGATACTTATACTTCAATAAAAAATGGTGTTACAGATCAATCAGACCCTATTTATATTTCCTTTGTAAACAATAACCACTGGGTTTTATTGGCACTTGAGGGAGAAATGATTCCAATCCCACCCATTGTAGCAAAACCGTGTTCCTTGATTTCTAAAAAAGCCTATGTTTGGGTTGATCATCTCAAAGATAAACTGCAAATGTATTCTATATTATAGAAATTATAGACTTTGACTTCATTTCATCATTGGGTTTCATATAAATTGTAATTCTAATGCATCTAATGAGCTCTATTAATATAAAGTGTTATCACATTTTTAACATCATTATGTTGAGTATTTTGAGTTAACATCATTATATTGAGTGTTTTGAATGAGATTTTAATGGTAAGTCAGTTCAACTTGTGTTGGGCTGATTCCATCATAAGGAGTATTTTACTCCTTATGATGGGATCAGCTGAACACAAGTTGAACTGGTTTTTTTTGGTGTTTTTAGTTTAGGGCTAGTCCAGTTACTTGTCTTTTTTTTTGGTGTTTTTAATTTAGGGCTAGTCCAGTTACTTGTGATTTTTTTTGGTGTTTTTAGATTAGGTCTAGTCCAGTTACTTGTGTTTTTTTTGGGTCTTTTTACTTTAGGGATAGTGCATTGGATAGTACCAGTTTTTTTTTTGTTTTTTATTTATTTATTTATTTTTTTTAAACCAAAAAATGAACATTTTTTGATTTTTTGGTTGATTTCTGTTTTTTTGGAAGGTTTTTTTAGTTTATGGGTTATGTTAGTACCCTTTCATTCCTTTTTTTTTTGGCTCACCATGGCCCAGTGGCATGTGGTATTCCACACGACTACATTTGAGCCATGTGGAGTTCTACACAGCTGGAATGTAGTGTTAGAATTATGGACAGCAATTAGCTTAGGCAAATGAGCAGTATTTAAAGCAAAAGAAATGCCGGACACTGGGTGTCAATATTGGCTAATGGGGCTCTCACAATGGGGCAATATCTTGGATCAATTTGATTGGAATGATGAATGAATGGATGGAAAACAGCAGGGAGAAGAGCTCCTTAAGTACAAAAGATTGGCCTCTTGTGAGCCCATGATACAACAAGCCAAAAGGCAAATTTTCCGCCCCAAAAGAGCTCTACAGGCTCTACTGGCCTTTTTACTTGGTTTGGACTGCATCAGCCCACATGGCATCAGTCCCTGTACCCTTACAACCAGCCTATTCTGGTTATTTCTGGTGTTTCCGACTCAATGGGGCTGAACCAGCCCCTTAACTGTTCAATCCCCTTGGCTGGTTGTCCGTTACAACCAGCCATGATGACCTCATTGCCTTGTTTACGGGCTGGTTGCCTCATGCAGCCAGCCCCTGGCCCCTCAAATGGGCCAGGTGGGACCCAGGGCACACCTGGGTCCGGTCTCAGACTCACATGGGGGGGGTGTGACCAGCGGACATGCTGTCCCCCCCCTCTTTCTCTCAAATCCCTGGTGGGGGTGGTCAAATCCCCTCACCAGGGGCACTGGAGGTCAATACCCCCAGGGTGTTGTCAAGTAAGTTGGCCTGGGAGGTGATCAGGTCCCCCCAGGCCCATTGCTCCTCCCCCTTGGTAAAGGGGGGGGGAGAGCACCCCTCTCGGTCACTTCACAAGTTTGATGGTGGAGGGGTGATGAATTCCCCCCCACCTGCCGGTCGCTACTCTTGCGGCCAGCGCCGCCACCTCCTTGGGCAAGGGGAGGGGGAGCAAGCCGGGGCCGCGAGCCCCGGCTCCGTGGCGCTGGTTGCCGAGCGCAACCAGCCGGGCCAGCGCGGCATCCCTTGGCCGCGCTACAGCCCCGCGCGGGCCGTCGGGCCCCGCGTGGGCCGTCGGGCCCCGCGTGGGCCGTATTGAGGAACACAGGCGGCCCCAAACGGGCCGCGACATGGGCGGTGGCCCCTAGCGGGCCGCGACAGGGGTGGCGGCCCCAATGGGCCGCCCCAAGCCCAAATTGTGAGAATTACATACTTTGGCGGGCCAGCCCGTCTGGCCAAGTATGTACATAATAAAGCTTGGGCCCTTTTATGCCCAAATAAACTCATCTGGCTTGGGTGGCCCATCCACCCTGGCGGGCCCGTGAGGGCCCGTGTCCCAAAAGACCATAAAAACATGTTTTGGCGCCCTAATGCTCAAAACCAATAACACCCACATAGGCCCACGTGGCCCACGTGATGTCCAATGGGCCGTGGAGGCCCATTTTTGCATCCCATTTGGATTACACACTCCTATGCACATTACCTGAGTGCATCGGCACTTTAACATGTAGTTGTGCAGCATCCCACACAAGCCCAGACCTAGGTGTGTGGGCTCCGCAGTTTCCACACAACTACATTCAAGCCATGTGGAGTTCTACACAGCTGGAATGTATTTTTTTGGCATCCCACACAAGCCCAGACTGTGGTGTGTGGGGTGCACGGTTCTTTGAGCCGTGTGGCAGGCAACATGGCTTGAATGTGGTTGTGTGGCGTGCCACACGGCTCATTTTGAGTTGTGTCCATGGCTCAATGGGCCATGAATTTAACAGTAACCTAATTTTAATTTTCAACCCATCCAAAAATTATTAAAAAAATCATGCTTCAATCTGAAAAACTTCTGTAATATTTACCCTCAGCAAACACTGCCAAACTGCAGGCTGGGACAACCACATGCAGTGCCTCATCATTCCAGCTTCTGCTGGGGAGTGACAGGAATAGAATCATGGTAAAGCATGAATCGCCGATCTTCATAAGACTATTTTTGATTGATGGAGGTATCCAACCTCAAGCTATGGAAGAACTGGTTGTGGTTGTGGCATCAACTTGCTCATGGGCCTGCCTCCAGCGGCTCGAGAGTTGTCGGGAAGAGTCGCTCATGAAGCGTTTGCTGTGTGGAGACGGAGAGACGTGTCCGCAGCCCGCAGTTGCCCGCTTGCGCTGGTCCGGCTCGAGTTCTCCCGGCCAGCGAAGCCCCAGCAGCCGAGCAGATATCGATCGAACCATCGAGCCCACGCTTGCCATCGTCAAACTTTGGTCTCAAGAACTTGCGATATCCTCACCTAAACGATACAATAGCTGTACCACCATCAAACCAGCCCCAGCTCCATCTCAACTATGAACTTCAGCGTCGAGGTAAGTTCCCCTCTCTCTGTGGTCTGAGCCACCAGCTTGACTTCCATAGCTGCAGGACCAAGCAGGACCCTTTCACTCGAGCACTTATTCTTCCCACCGCTCGGTCTTTTTTTGTTTCTCTTGAGAATCTAGGATGTAGAAGACCGCGATGGTACCCGCCTCTCGTCAGTCGCCACGAATCATTTTTTTTTTTTTTTGTACATGTTTATGAACTGCTTCCTGGACATCACTGATCGCTCTTAACCATGGTCGAACATTCTGATAATCCTGGTGGTTTAGATGGAACGTTTGGCCTGGATCAAGACTAGAATCTACCAGGACGGTAGTCCCGATCGCCGCCCTTTACACCCCCCTCAAGCAACGAGATGACCTTCCTCCCGTTCTTTACGAGCCCGTCACTTGCAAGCCACCCTGTCGAGCGATCCTCAACCCCTACTGTCAAATCGATGTTCGCGGGAAGCTATGGATTTGCCCGTTCTGTTTGCATCGGAATGCTTTTCCTCCTCACTACAAGGACATATCTACCACCAATTTGCCAGCTGAATTGTTGCCCAAGTATACTACGATAGAGTATACTTTAAATCGCCCAGCTCAAATTCCGCCGATCTTCCTGTACGTCGTGGACACTTGTCTGGATGAAGAGGACTTGAAAGCTTTGAGGGCTGAACTAGTAATCAGTCTAAGCCTCTTGCCACCCACTGCATTGGTTGGATTGATAACTTTTGGAACGATGGTAACTGTCTCTCTCGAGTATCTTCGCCTAACGGATCCACGATAAGGGAGATAAGCCTACTGAATCCTTTGTTTTCCACTTAAAATCCGATCAGACTCAAGTACATGAACTTGGCTATGCTGAATGTCCCAAATCGTTTGTCTTTCGGGGTACAAAGGATTACTCCCCTAAACAAATTCAAGATATGCTGGGATTGGGGGTTGCAACCCAAGCCATGAATCGACCTCCCAATGCTCCGATGCCTGCTCCAGTTCAACAAGGGGCTACTCGTTTCTTGCTTCCGGTGCAACAGGTCGAGTTTTCCCTCACTGGAATACTTGAACAACTTCAGCGTGACCCATGGCCTGTAGCCAATGACAAACGTCCTCAGCGCTGTACCGGCGTGGCAGTTAGCGTAGCAGTAGGATTGCTGGAGGTCAGCGGAACGATTTAATCTGATGTGATCCTTTCTCCGGACTAATGCTCGGTTACTCGTTTGATTTTGTTTCATTACCGATCATGATAATACCCAGACAACCTTCCCGAATACTGGTGCCAGGGTTATGTTATTTGCTGGTGGTCCGCCTTCGGAGGGGCCGGGTCAAGTTGTCTCTACTGAGCTGAGAGAACCCATCCGATCTCATCATGATATCGATCGTGATAACGTCAAATACTTCAAACGGGCCTGCAAATTCTACGAGTCGCTTGCGAAGCGGGCGGCAGCAAATGGACATGCGATCGATATCTTTGCCGGTTGCTTGGATCAGGTCGGCTTACTGGAGATGAGATCATTAGCCAATTCGACCAATGGTTTCATGATCTTATCCGATTCATTTACAACTTCAATCTTTCGGCAATCGTTTCAAAAACTCTTTGAAAAGGATGACGACGGGCAACTTAAGATGGGATTTAACGCAACGTTTGACGTTCAGACTACCAAGGAGTTGAAGGTTTCGGGCCTGATCGGACATGCCATCTCAGCCAATAAGAAATCCGGTTGTGTTGGTGAAACTGAGATTGGCATCGGGCAAACGTCTGCATGGAAGATTTGCTCTCTCACGCCTCGAACTTCCCACGCAGTTTATTTCGAAGTAGTCACGCCAGCGGGTACCCCCTTGGCACCGAATTCGAGGGGGTGTATACAGTTTGTGACTCATTACCAGCATGCTTCCGGACAATTTCGCCTACGAGTTACTACCTTGGCACGTGTTTTTGCTGAAGCTGGCAATCCAATTATTGCTTCATCATTTGATCAAGAGGCCGCAGCTGTTCTAATGGCCAGAATCGCCGTCTTCAAGGCTGAGATCGATGATTCCCCCGACGTGCTACGATGGCTGGATCGGATGCTCATTCGTCTCTGTCAGAAATTTGCAGATTATAGGAAAGAAGAACCGAGCAGTTTCCGTTTAACGGATGGATTTAGCATTTATCCTCAGTTTATGTTTCATCTGCGGAGAAGTCAATTCCTGCAAGTTTTCAACAATTCGCCCGACGAAACAGCTTTTTATCGGTAAGTCATCAAGTGATAAAACTTGATCTCTTTTCTGTCTCTTGTGTGACTGTGTGAAAGCTAATCAAACTTTGTTAATGCACTTTAGTCATATACTCAACGCAGAGGATGTCAACAATTCTCTTGTAGCGATTCAGCCCACACTTATGTCCTATGGCCTTGATTCGGAGCCGGCACCCGTTCTCTTGGACTCTGTTTCGATTCAAGAAAATACCATCTTACTGCTTGATACTTTCTTCCATATCTTGATCTTTCATGGGGCTACGATCGCCCAATGGCGCAAAGCTGGGTATCACGAACAAGAAGAGTACGCCAACCTAAAAGAACTTTTACAGAAACCCAAGGATGATGCTGCTGTCAGTACATGCTTGATTTGATTCCCAGCACTTGACTTCGATCACCAAAACTGAACCTCAAATTGCCTCCAGGACTTGTTAGCCGATCGGTTTCCTGTTCCAAGATACATCGTTTGTGATCAAAACGGATCACAGGCCAGGTTCCTTTTATCCAAGTTGAATCCATCCACCACTCATGCTAGCGGTGGTGGGATGTACGGTCAGCAATCGGGAGGCAGTATGATTTTCACGGATGATGTCTCCTTGCAAATTTTTATGGAGCATCTCAAAAAGTAAGACATTTCTCTAAACTCGTTGTCTTTGCCTTCGAAAGTCTCATGACTAAATTCTGGGACTATTTACTTTCCAATCAGGTTGGCCGTTAGTGGGTCCAATTAAAATAGATCCAGTTCCAACTATGTTACATTCTTGCCTGCACCAGACCGGACGGTGTAAAAAGCTAAATGAATCGCTTGGCTTGTTCGGGTGTATATATATACATTTCCTCTCAAAAATTCTCGGCGGATGATTTTTTGACGTGATGGTGGCTCTCTTAGTGGTTCCGATTTTCTAGGCTCGCTTAATTGATTGACCTCGTTTGCACATCTCAAACATTTTTTCCCCCAAGTTTGTACTCGAGACGAAAATTCGCACCTTTACCTATCTCCAGTCTTGTCCAGCATAGAGAACTTCTGAGTCACTGACTGACCCTCCTTCATGTTTGCCAACCAAGATTATACACTTGCTCACGAAATCTATACAACGAAAGAAATCTAGAACGGAGAATTTAAGAAACAGACAAAAAAACATCCTTTTATCTCTACAGGGGTTCTTGATTAGAGTTGCCCTGCAGAAACCATGTTAGCATTTCAAGGCACATGCTTATTGATCGATTGCTTTAGCGTTGGCATAGGAAAAGCATTGGTGAACGATATGGTATCGGTAATTTTCATGTCTAAAGGGACAGGATAGGGTCATTGACAGGGCCAAAAGGAGTATTTGGAGTGACGAGATTGACGAAGGGCTCTCATGGCTCAAATGTGACATGATCAAATGTATGTATGTATGTACACACAGTGGTGGGCTCTGTACTTCTGTTCCTCCCGCTAAGTTGACTGGAAAACCCTGCTGGGCTAATGGGGCGGCCGCTCCAAGAATTGGGTCCATCCCCCCCCCCCCGGCAGAGTGGGCATGAAATTTGTAAAGAATGATTAAGCGTATGAAAGAGCGTTGAAAAAAATTACTACGGTCAGAAAGAATGAAGTAGGTGAAACAAAAAAAGTTTGAAGATAGATAAAGAAATAATCATCATGAACGAGATTGGTCATCCAATTGGTAAAGAACAATAGAGCATGATCATAAATAACAACAAAAAAAATGATAAAAAGTCATAAGAAATCATTAGAAGGACCAAATCACAATTGAATTTTTTGTTTGTCATTCCTTTGAGAATTTGAATGCTACATGAGCATGACTTGATGAACCATTCTGACTTTGATTTATTAATCAATCCTAACAACAGTTTGATTTGAGTTTGATGATGACAATCTTGAGTGCTGAACTTGGCTTGTTGGGATCATCATCATGGTTGGAATTGAGTGGTGGTGATGATCCGGATGATCATGAGGGTTTTGGAACCTTTCAAATCAATCTCATCATCTCTCATCTTTGGTTTCATTCCAAAGTTCATAAACGTTACTATTCATAATTTCATCTTGATTTCAATCATCATGATTTTTTTATGATTATTTTACTGTGATCATTCATTTATTTTTTGAACTTACTGTTACTATCATGATTGAAATTTGATTTTTCTGATTCACTAACAAGAATCTTTCTCCCTTTTTTTTTATTTTTTATTTTTTCTATTTTTGATTGTTTATCATTGTTTTTTTTGTTTTTTTTTTGTTTTTTTTTTTTGAACATTTTTATTTTTATTTTTCATTCTCTGGGTGATCCCTTGTTCTTTTGGATGAAATTTGAAAAAAAGCTTTTGTCATGTTTCAAATTTTTGTTGTTCTATGAGCATAATTGTTGCTTTTTTTTCTGAAAAAAAAAATATATATAATATTTTCTCATTATCATATCAAATTGTTCTTCAAACTTTGAAGTGCCCCCAAACAACCCCTTCAGAATTTTGTTTTCTGTCAGACTATCTTTTTTAGAATGGAGGATACTGGTGATGAATGCAATTCACAAAAAAAAAAAAAGATGATGATTCAATTTATTTTGAGGCTCACTGCTTCCCAGAAGCTTCAAAAAGCTGAAAGTTCTGATGGACAATAGGTTCAAACAAGTTCCAAAACAATTTATCTATAAATATAAAACAATTGAAAAACCTCACATGCCTCCCCCAGCATCAAGGTCCTTGGGTTAGTATTCATTTATCAACTTTTTTGTGTATGAAACTCTTGCATCCAGTTCAGTCCTCTTTTTTTTCAGTTGCCTTTTTTTTCTCTGTCTGCTTTTTTTTCAGTCAATTTTTTTTTCTCTGTATGCTTTTTTTTCTGCCTGCTTTTTTTTTCTTCCTGCTTTTTTCAAAAGCAATTCACACACAAACTAATGTGTTTACATAGATTGTAAGGTTTGATACTTTTCAACTACCTCTTTGTATGTATTCAGATTTGTGTGATGTATGTACATACACATGTAAGGTTTGTATTTATTCCTTTTTAGTACTTTTCAACTACCTCTTTGTATGTATATATTAGGTTCATTTTGTACTCACTTGGAAGTGCGGAAAATTCCAATTGTGGAGCCAAAGCCTTGGTAGATGTGAAACAGGGCCAATGCATGTAAGAGGGCTAACAAATGTAACAAGGACACAAGGGATGTAACAGAGGTCATTGACCACACATGTAATGAGCACTAATTCCTCACTTGGTTCAAGATTTTTTTTTTGAAAATTGAACATTCAAACACATGTTGTGGAAAGAATAGAGGTTTATCCCCCTATAATTTTCCCAAGGTTTGGAAGTTAACAGTTCCCTGCGTTTGAAAGGAGATGGGGATGTCCAAAGTCGCACTCAAATGAGAAATAGAAATAAAGAGATAAAGAAAAGTAGAGAGAGAGAGAGAGAAATTGCCAATCCTTCAATGCTAAGAACTTTCCACCTGGATGTGTATCCGGTATGAGTTCCCTTAATCTCCTGGTGAGATGAGTGATCCAATCCAATGATGTGATGTGATTCTTCCTCCTCTCCATGCATGCCCTCCAACCTGGAGTTGGGAGTGAGAATAAGTCCTCCCCCTCAACCCTAACCTAAGTACATGCGCAAATGACAGTATGACAAGAAAACAGAAAACAATCCCAAAACAGAAACCCTAGCCCCCTCTCCCCACCTCCTCTGTACCAAACTTCCCCCGTCATCCGTACGCCCTTCCATCCATCCGTTTTTTCCTTCTCATGACGCGGTCCTTGCACCGCTCCCTACTCGGAGCCCCCCGCGCCTGTTTGTATCCGTTTGTCCGCGCCTGTCGTGGGTGTTTGGTAATATCCGGCACGATCCGCACGCTTGCGCGCACGCTTCATCCGTTCCTTCATAGCCCACGGATTGCTCTGCCCCTACGTATCTGAACCGGCGCACCCGCAAACCTAGTCGAGCGCACTACCTTCCAAATCCGATCTCCGGGGCGGATCACCGCCCACGCCGCATTCAATGCTGAGCCCGACCCGTCCACCAGGTGCGGAGCCAAACAGCGGCTGCTGCTGATCCAGCAGCTGCCGCTGCTGAGCACTCCGCATACCCTAATGCTGAGCCTGCTTGCCCCCAATGCTGAGCGCGCAGCCGCAACGCAGTTCCCAATCCATGTCTATAAATTGACACCACATCCCCCCCCAACTTGAGTTCTGTCCCCAGAAGTTTCCCATTGCTTCACCATACCACCACCTCCACTACTTCCACTCCACCCCCACCACTCCCACTACCACCTTCCCCGTCTTCCCTCCTCTCCATCGCCATCATGCTCCCCTGCAAGTTCTGCGCTCGGAACGGGCACGCGTGTTTGATCATCCCCGGTCAACGCGCCTGTGTAGCTTGCCCTCGCGGCCATTGTCGCTGCTTGCTTAGCAACAGCATCCCTCAAGCTCCCCCCCAAGCCGGCTCTTGCCCCAGGCCGGGCAAGAGGGCTTGTCCGGACCTGTTTGTGGTTTCAGACAACAAGTCAATCTCGGAAGGCTTGTGGACACCACCCGGCTCACCTCCATCCCGCCGCCCCCAAGCTCCGTCACCCACCACTTTGCATGTGAGCCGCAACTCGGCATCACCTCTCTGCCAGTCCAGACCTCCGCAACAGGGCAAATACAAAACCTCGGAGGAATGGCATGCGGCGACCCGCGCTTGGGCCGCTGCCGTTGGCCTGAACCAAACGGTACCGGACCCGAGACTCTTTGGAAGACCCGCGGCCGCGCCAGCACCTCCTCCTCCTCCTCCACGACCGCCGACACCGCCTGCGCCACCAGCAAACTTGGATGAGAGGCCTACAACCCCCAACGCCCCTCCACCTCCGTCACCGATTGTCGTCCCTTCATCACCTCCAGCTGGACTGAGCCCCCCTGTTGGTTCCCCGGAGGCCCCATCTCCACCAGCCGCTTGTTCCCCCAGCCCTCCTGAGATCCCGGAGATTCGGATTGTAATGGCACTCCCGGCGGCCGGCTTCAAGGCTTTAGCAAAACGGTTGACCACAATGCTTTGGAATTTCCTCGCGACCCCCGGCGCACAATCCTTGGAATCCCGGCGCGAACTCCTGGCATCTTTCCGGGCTTTACTGGCGTCCTCAAGGGCGGAAATGGAGGAAATGATGAAGATGGCTTAGGCGCATTGCCCCCCCTTTTCCCCTTCTTCCTTTCCTCTACTTCTTCTCTTCTTGTTGCTTCTACCGCGCTTCCCTTTTCCATTAAGAAAATTCATGTCTCCGCTCAAGGTCCTAACCTTCTGAGAAAAAGTGCGTGGCCGCGCTTTGAGAGAGTGAGTCTGAGATTGAGTCCGCTCCCGCGCGCTTGCTTTGTGAGCAACCGTAAGTGACTAGCCGTTCCAAAAGAGGCACCTGGACCGCCCCAGACAAACTGCCACACAGTTCCCCGTACCCTTCCTGTAACAAACACAACAACCAAAACACCATTGCACGCCACCGTAAGGGAAGAGAGAGAGAGAGTAAGAGAACGGACATTCTGGGGTGTCTAGTTGTCCCGGCTGTGAACCGGCTAGAGCAACCCCTCACCAAATCAGGCTTAGTCCCATACCAACCACCCATCCTTGAGATATCCCAAGAGAAAGAAAAAGAGAAAAAGAAACCAACAGAGAAGAAAAATAGAAAAGAACACATTTTTTTTATTTTTATTTTTATTTTTTTTTTCTTTGCACGACGCCCGTAGACCGCCTGCAAATTTCTCTTTGTCCCGCTTCCCCCATCCCCGGGATGGCCCACGCATCCCGGCTCCGTGGGGCTTGTCCTTGCGTTTATGGACCCGGCTTTGTGCTGCGCCCGTGTTTCCTGCAAAAACCCCAAGCCAGCAAAGACCCCACAATCCAGATAAGAAAGAAACATAGAGAAACAAACATTCTGGGGTGTCTAGTTGTTCCGGATGTGAAGCAGCTAGAGCACCCCATCACCAAATCAAAACTTATCCCCTACCCCCTCTACCTCCCCCCCCAACTTGGCCACTGTCCCCAGCTGGTCGCAACCGCCTACTCCGTTGCAACGGCACGGCCTCCGCTTCTCCGGCCAAAGACAAATCCCCGGATCGCGTTCCTACATTATTGCTGCGCTCCACACTCCCCTCGTCCAATACTTCACCCCCTCCCGCCGTTTCGTCGAACGAGGTAGATCCTCGCGCAGAGACGCGCTTGAAATGCAAAGCCGCCGCCTTCCATTTCAGCGGAGTACCGTCTAATTCCTCCAACTGATAGCTGCCGCCCTCGAACTTGGATGACACGCGGAATGGGCCGTTCCACCGGTTAGCAAACAACTTCCCCCACTGAGACTCCAGACTTTGGTTGTACAGGAGCACCAAATCCCCCTTCCGCAAGGGATCCCGGAGACAATGCAAGCAGCGCTCGTCCCAATAGCGCACCAATGCCATCCAAGTTTTCTTTAGCCAATCTGCGGCATTTGCGAGCATTCCGTCCCGTCAAAGGAGCTGTTTGGCGCGAGCCTCAAGCAACTTGGCGGAAGTCTTCACCTTCCACCAGTCAACCCCCAGGAACATCTCCAACTCAATTTCCACCGGAAGCACAGGGCGCTGCCCAAAAAGTAACTCGTACGGCGAGTAGCCTGTTGACCGCTTCACCAAAATCCGATCCACAAACAGAACCATTGGAAGGGTCTCCTGCCAGCACTTACCATCCTCCCCGCACATCTTGACCAGGGCGTCCTTGATTGGCTGATGCCCGCGTTTGATCATGCAGGCCCCTTTGGGATAGTACTCCGTTACTTGGCCAAACTTGGCTCCGCAACTCTTCACCAACTCAATCAAACAGCCGCAAAACTCAGCCCCTCTGTCCACTGTGACCAGAAAAAGGGACCTGTACCGCGCAAAACAGTCTTCCTCCAGAAATAGAGCAACTTTGTCCGCCAAGAGCTTGACCAATGGACGCGCTTGCGCCCAACCAAACAGGTCGTCCCTTGCGAAGAGCAGATAGGCAAACTTACCGGCCTTGAATTTTCCCAAGGTTTGGAAGTTAACAGTTCCCTGCGTTTGAAAGGAGATGGGGATGTCCAAAGTCGCACTCAAATGAGAAATAGAAATAAAGAGATAAAGAAAAGTAGAGAGAGAGAGAGAGAAATTGCCAATCCTTCAATGCTAAGAACTTTCCACCTGGATGTGTATCCGGTATGAGTTCCCTTAATCTCCTGGTGAGATGAGTGATCCAATCCAATGATGTGATGTGATTCTTCCTCCTCTCCATGCATGCCCTCCAACCTGGAGTTGGGAGTGAGAATAAGTCCTCCCCCTCAACCCTAACCTAAGTACATGCGCAAATGACAGTATGACAAGAAAACAGAAAACAATCCCAAAACAGAAACCCTAGCCCCCTCTCCCCACCTCCTCTGTACCAAACTTCCCCCGTCATCCGTACGCCCTTCCATCCATCCGTTTTTTCCTTCTCATGACGCGGTCCTTGCACCGCTCCCTACTCGGAGCCCCCCGCGCCTGTTTGTATCCGTTTGTCCGCGCCTGTCGTGGGTGTTTGGTAATATCCGGCACGATCCGCACGCTTGCGCGCACGCTTCATCCGTTCCTTCATAGCCCACGGATTGCTCTGCCCCTACGTATCTGAACCGGCGCACCCGCAAACCTAGTCGAGCGCACTACCTTCCAAATCCGATCTCCGGGGCGGATCACCGCCCACGCCGCATTCAATGCTGAGCCCGACCCGTCCACCAGGTGCGGAGCCAAACAGCGGCTGCTGCTGATCCAGCAGCTGCCGCTGCTGAGCACTCCGCATACCCTAATGCTGAGCCTGCTTGCCCCCAATGCTGAGCGCGCAGCCGCAACGCAGTTCCCAATCCATGTCTATAAATTGACACCACATCCCCCCCCAACTTGAGTTCTGTCCCCAGAAGTTTCCCATTGCTTCACCATACCACCACCTCCACTACTTCCACTCCACCCCCACCACTCCCACTACCACCTTCCCCGTCTTCCCTCCTCTCCATCGCCATCATGCTCCCCTGCAAGTTCTGCGCTCGGAACGGGCACGCGTGTTTGATCATCCCCGGTCAACGCGCCTGTGTAGCTTGCCCTCGCGGCCATTGTCGCTGCTTGCTTAGCAACAGCATCCCTCAAGCTCCCCCCCAAGCCGGCTCTTGCCCCAGGCCGGGCAAGAGGGCTTGTCCGGACCTGTTTGTGGTTTCAGACAACAAGTCAATCTCGGAAGGCTTGTGGACACCACCCGGCTCACCTCCATCCCGCCGCCCCCAAGCTCCGTCACCCACCACTTTGCATGTGAGCCGCAACTCGGCATCACCTCTCTGCCAGTCCAGACCTCCGCAACAGGGCAAATACAAAACCTCGGAGGAATGGCATGCGGCGACCCGCGCTTGGGCCGCTGCCGTTGGCCTGAACCAAACGGTACCGGACCCGAGACTCTTTGGAAGACCCGCGGCCGCGCCAGCACCTCCTCCTCCTCCTCCACGACCGCCGACACCGCCTGCGCCACCAGCAAACTTGGATGAGAGGCCTACAACCCCCAACGCCCCTCCACCTCCGTCACCGATTGTCGTCCCTTCATCACCTCCAGCTGGACTGAGCCCCCCTGTTGGTTCCCCGGAGGCCCCATCTCCACCAGCCGCTTGTTCCCCCAGCCCTCCTGAGATCCCGGAGATTCGGATTGTAATGGCACTCCCGGCGGCCGGCTTCAAGGCTTTAGCAAAACGGTTGACCACAATGCTTTGGAATTTCCTCGCGACCCCCGGCGCACAATCCTTGGAATCCCGGCGCGAACTCCTGGCATCTTTCCGGGCTTTACTGGCGTCCTCAAGGGCGGAAATGGAGGAAATGATGAAGATGGCTTAGGCGCATTGCCCCCCCTTTTCCCCTTCTTCCTTTCCTCTACTTCTTCTCTTCTTGTTGCTTCTACCGCGCTTCCCTTTTCCATTAAGAAAATTCATGTCTCCGCTCAAGGTCCTAACCTTCTGAGAAAAAGTGCGTGGCCGCGCTTTGAGAGAGTGAGTCTGAGATTGAGTCCGCTCCCGCGCGCTTGCTTTGTGAGCAACCGTAAGTGACTAGCCGTTCCAAAAGAGGCACCTGGACCGCCCCAGACAAACTGCCACACAGTTCCCCGTACCCTTCCTGTAACAAACACAACAACCAAAACACCATTGCACGCCACCGTAAGGGAAGAGAGAGAGAGAGTAAGAGAACGGACATTCTGGGGTGTCTAGTTGTCCCGGCTGTGAACCGGCTAGAGCAACCCCTCACCAAATCAGGCTTAGTCCCATACCAACCACCCATCCTTGAGATATCCCAAGAGAAAGAAAAAGAGAAAAAGAAACCAACAGAGAAGAAAAATAGAAAAGAACACATTTTTTTTATTTTTATTTTTATTTTTTTTTTCTTTGCACAACGCCCGTAGACCGCCTGCAAATTTCTCTTTGTCCCGCTTCCCCCATCCCCGGGATGGCCCACGCATCCCGGCTCCGTGGGGCTTGTCCTTGCGTTTATGGACCCGGCTTTGTGCTGCGCCCGTGTTTCCTGCAAAAACCCCAAGCCAGCAAAGACCCCACAATCCAGATAAGAAAGAAACATAGAGAAACAAACATTCTGGGGTGTCTAGTTGTTCCGGATGTGAAGCAGCTAGAGCACCCCATCACCAAATCAAAACTTATCCCCTACCCCCTCTACCTCCCCCCCCAACTTGGCCACTGTCCCCAGCTGGTCGCAACCGCCTACTCCGTTGCAACGGCACGGCCTCCGCTTCTCCGGCCAAAGACAAATCCCCGGATCGCGTTCCTACATTATTGCTGCGCTCCACACTCCCCTCGTCCAATACTTCACCCCCTCCCGCCGTTTCGTCGAACGAGGTAGATCCTCGCGCAGAGACGCGCTTGAAATGCAAAGCCGCCGCCTTCCATTTCAGCGGAGTACCGTCTAATTCCTCCAACTGATAGCTGCCGCCCTCGAACTTGGATGACACGCGGAATGGGCCGTTCCACCGGTTAGCAAACAAATTCCCCCACTGAGACTCCAGACTTTGGTTGTACAGGAGCACCAAATCCCCCTTCCGCAAGGGATCCCGGAGACAATGCAAGCAGCGCTCGTCCCAATAGCGCACCAATGCCATCCAAGTTTTCTTTAGCCAATCTGCGGCATTTGCGAGCATTCCGTCCCGTCAAAGGAGCTGTTTGGCGCGAGCCTCAAGCAACTTGGCGGAAGTCTTCACCTTCCACCAGTCAACCCCCAGGAACATCTCCAACTCAATTTCCACCGGAAGCACAGGGCGCTGCCCAAAAAGTAACTCGTACGGCGAGTAGCCTGTTGACCGCTTCACCAAAATCCGATCCACAAACAGAACCATTGGAAGGGTCTCCTGCCAGCACTTACCATCCTCCCCGCACATCTTGACCAGGGCGTCCTTGATTGGCTGATGCCCGCGTTTGATCATGCAGGCCCCTTTGGGATAGTACTCCGTTACTTGGCCAAACTTGGCTCCGCAACTCTTCACCAACTCAATCAAACAGCCGCAAAACTCAGCCCCTCTGTCCACTGTGACCAGAAAAAGGGACCTGTACCGCGCAAAACAGTCTTCCTCCAGAAATAGAGCAACTTTGTCCGCCAAGAGCTTGACCAATGGACGCGCTTGCGCCCAACCAAACAGGTCGTCCCTTGCGAAGAGCAGATAGGCAAACTTACCGGCCTTGATGTGGACAACATCAAGCGAGACTCGACCAAAGAGGGCGTCTTCCCCTGTGGGGTTTCCGACTTCCTTGGGAAGTCTCGCGCTCCGCCGTTGACAGGCTTTGCAGGACGCCAGCCATTCCCGCACCGCACGCACTACACCCGGCCACCAGAACCGCTCTTTGACCCGTCTCCACGTCTCAACCTCCCCTCAATGACCAAGATTGTTGTGAAGGCTCCGGAGGATAGCTTCCTGATCCGCCCTTGAAGTTGTAACCACAAGAGGAACCGGAGTCTTCCGCCGCCAAAGCTGCCCCTTCTTCACGTGGAAATTCCCCGCCCGCCGCTTTGCCCATTGCATGTCCTTCTCCATAGCTCTGTCGGGAAAACAAAGGTCCTGCAAGTAGTCACAAAGGATTGTGTACCGCCCAGTCTGCCGGAGCGGCAGCTGAACGCCTGCCTCCACAACCCCTACCTTGACAACCAGGACCTCCACATTGAGCAGTTCCGCGTCCTCGAACGGGTTGTCCCTTGGATACCGCGACAACGCGTCGGGCATAGTGAACGCTTTCCCTGGAACATGAACAACAGCAAAGGAGAAAAGTTGGAGAAACGCCACCCACCTGGTCATGGGAGGGTTGGGCAACGCTGGGGAATTGATCATCCGCGCCAGCACCTCCGCGTCCACCAAAAGCTCAAAATGGACCCCCCACTAAAGATACTGGAGCCGCTGCACAATCTTGGTGACCCCGCACAACCCCAACTTTGGCTGGGAGTACCAGCTTTCCGTCGGAGTGAAGGTGACCAACTCGTAAAGTACCGGCCTATCCTTGCCGTTGTCCTCTTGAGTGAGAACCCCCCCTGCGCCAAATTTGCTGGAATCAACCGCTAGCCTAATTCCTCCCGCCTTGTAGTCAAGATCGCGGAGCACAATGTCACGTCCCACAATCTCCTTGAGCTTCCGGAACGGGCAATTGCATTCCTCCCCCCACTTCCACTCCACGCCTTTCCGCGTTAGTGATTGGAGCGGGCTTTCCACCTCCGCAAACCTCTCGATGAACATACGGACATAGCTACATAATCCCAAGAACTGAAGGATATGTGACACTGTCCACGGGGTCGGCCGTTTGAGGACCTTGTTGCGCTTTTTCTCTGCAATGCGCCGGCCATTGGAAGCAACAACATGGCCAAGGACTTTGAGCGCCAGGACACAAACCGCCAACTTCTTCCCTGACACCATCAGTCCTGCCTCCTTGATGCAAAACAGGATGCGTTCCAATGTCTGCGCATATTCCCACACGAAACGTCAAACGCCGGGAACTTCAACCAGCTCCGCTCCCCCGTAATTGGATTTTGGACCTTTGATGCCCGCGTTGTCAATGAAGATTTGGACTCCCTCCAGAAGATTGTCCTTCAGGATCCAAGCCATTTGCGCCTGGTAAACTGCCACGGAATTGGTTGCGCCTTGCGGGAGCCAAGTCAGCTGCATTCTTCCCAACCCAGTCTTGAATGCCGTTAGAGGCCGCAAGCGAGGATACAACTCGCGCTGGTTGTATCCCCCCATCACATCCACTAAACTGTAACAAGCGCGCCCCGCCATTGACTCAAGGAACTTGTCAACGCGAGGGGGCCGTCCTGCATCTCTGATCGTAAAGGAGTTGAGCCACTTTAAATCATGAACAATCCTCAACAACTTTCCGTCCTGCTTAACCACCGCAAAGATCGGGCTGGAGTAACTAGATGTTGACTGTTTGTAAAGGCCAGTATTCACCTGCTCCCGCACCAACTCCAGAAACTGCTCCCGGACCGCCCGCGGTATTGGAATCGGCTTGATCTGCCACGGCTTGTGATCGACAGTGGGGATGACATAGGGTTTGCCAATATTGTTTTTCAGGAGCCCCCGCTCTTCCGGTCCAAACGCGAGCGCTCTTTCCCGAAGAACCAGAACCAAAATCAGCAACTCACGCTCCTCCATACTCAACCATCCCATTGGGCCGACATTGAAAGCTGCAATACGCTCCTCCGTGATCCACGCAGAACTAGTAACCCACCCCAAAGCCTTAATCGGCGTGAACCAAGGGTCCCGCAACCAAGCAATCGGTCGTAGCGGTCCGTTCAGTTCCTGGGGCATTGGCTCATTCCTCGGTCGGACCTTCCGTGACACTGGCTTGTACCTGCCCGCGTTGCACCGCATCATCCGCATGCATCCTTTGCTGTAAGTCCTGCGCAGAACGGAACCGCGGCTTTCGCCTTTGCTCACAAGTGTGGCACAATGATAGGGTTTTCAAAGCGTAGTACCCTTGGGCGATGCATACTGGGAAAAGGGACTTACTTCTGCGACATGCGCGTCCTGCACTCTCCTTCCTCCCCCTCCCTGCTCCTCATTAGTCAACCGCCCGCACAAAACCGGAGCTTGTTCCGCGCAGTCTCCTCGGTTGACTAGAAAAAATCCTCAAAAGGTCGCCCGTCGCAGACCAACTCCGCGTCCGGTTCCTCCTCATACTCCGACACTCTCCTCCGCTTCCCTTGCCCGTTATCGCAGATAGTGGTCTCAAACCTTCCGCTGGACGAATCCTCCACCGTCAACGCCTCCGTTCCCGCCTCCGGATCGAAAACCATGCATGCTCAAAACCCAAACATGAACAGCCTTCCCAAAATCGCATCCGCACAATCAACCAAAAGGAAAGAAAGGGGCCTACGGACCCTTGCGACCTTGACCTCCTCCTCCTTGACTACTCCATCCACACGACACTCTCCCCCGTTAAGCGCGCGGAGACCCATTGCGCACTTCCGCCAAACCAACCCCAAATCATCCACCATCTGTGATGGCAGCAGGTTCACCATTGAACCGCTGTCCACCATAGCCCACACCTTCCTTCACGCTATGACCATCGGAACGTAAGCAAGCGGAGTCAAAACCAATTTCGACTTGCACTCCCCTTGCCCCTCCTCCTTCCGCGCCACATGAACCCGCTGCACATTCTGAGGTACCCAGCCCTGACTGCAATCCCGCAACGCCTGAACCATCTCGTCTACCACCACCGGAGACCCAGCCGCCAGTTCCCGCAAGGTCAGCGGAACCGGAGTCTTGTTACCCATCACCCTTTGCACAATGTCCGCCGCTTTCTTCTTCCCTACAGGGTTTGGGCCACGCGCGCGGCCGGTTTTGGAATGGCCGACGGGGGTCGCTCCTTTGCGTCCACCTCCATTTTATTGGAGACCACCACCTTTTCTTCCGTTGCCACTACCCTTACCTCAGCTTCCACCCAAGGTGGTTGCCACAATCCGGGACCGGTAACAATGCCCAGTGACACTCGCGCCGTCGTTCCCGCCTCCTGTCCCCGTGTGTGCACCTGCTGCATTGCGGTAGGCTGGCTTGGTTCCATGGGAATCTGTTCGCCCGTCAGAAACATGTACCCCATCCCGCGCTGAGATCCTTTGTAAGCTCCTTGCACTCTGATCGCCAATGACTGTTTGCCCCGCAGTACAAGCACCCCCTCGGCACAAAGGTACCGGGCGGCCAAAACCCTTCCACCATGTGAGGTGGAGGCCCTTGCGGCTGCTGCTGGCCCATACAACTTATGCAGATCTTCAGGTACTTCATCAGCTCCGTCAATTTGCTTACCGGAGCGGCTGGCGCGGGTTAAGGAACAGGAATGCGCATGGAAGTAGATGGAACTGGGGCCGGAAATCGCGCCAGAGCCGGAACCTGGGGGGCGGATTTCTTTGTTCCCGCTGGGAAGGACTTAGAGGTGTCCTCAATAAGCTCCTCTAAGTCAAGCTCACTCTCCACAGCCCGGCAAATGACAGCCAACTCCGGAAGGAGCGCGATGCTCCCGTCCATGGACCGCTTTACCAAGTTGTGATCGTAAAAATGCCTCTGCACCCTTGCCCGGAGTTGAGCACCTAAACCGCCCAGAAACGCGCGTTTCATGGCCCCCATCTGTCCCGCCACCACCTCGTTCTTTGACAAGTACCAATAGATCCAATCAAATGTCGAGGTGTACTCCCCCAGCTCCACCCGCGTTCTTACCCCTCCGCGCGCGCTCGCCTCCGAGGCCACACGTTCAAAATCCCTTTCCCGGAACCAAGGTTTGCGCCTACCCCACCGCGTTAGGATCTCCGCCTTCAGTTTTGGCCAATCTTGATTCTCGTAGCCTTCCATTTCCTCCACATCCCAGAGATTCTCTTTGTCCATAATGAACAGGACGACCAGCAGGGCCTTGTCAGCGTCCGACGCACCTTCCGCATCTGCAATACCTTTTTATCTCGAGATAAATCGCTCCACATCCGCGGTGTTGAATTGGATGTGAGGGTAGTCGCGCAGCCTGATGCGAACAGGACGGGTGGGTTCATGGTCACTGGAGACCAATGGAGGAATGGCGTAGCTTGTCCTAGGTCAAGCAGAGGGAGGGGGAGGAGGAGGGATGGAAGACGAGAGTGGGGTTGGAGTAGCGGACCCGGAGATGGAAGGAGAAGGAGAAGAAGAAGAAGGAGCGACTGTAGGGAGGTATGAATAGGACATTGTGCCCGGTTACCTTTGAAAGACAAGAAACAGAAAGTTATTTCCCAGACCCCCAGATGTGGAAAGAATAAAGGTTATCCCCCTATAATTGTCCCAAGGTTTGGAAGTTAACGGTTCCCTGCGTTTGAATAGAGATGAGGATGTCCAAAGTCGCACTTAAACAAGAAATAGAGATAAGGAGATAAGAGATAAAGAAAAGTAGAGAGAGAGAGAAATTGCCAATCCTTCAATCCTAAGAACTTTCCACCTGGATGTGTATCCGGTATGAGTTCCCTTAATCTCCTGGTGAGATGAGTGATTCAAGCTGATGATGTGATTCTTCCTCTTCTTCCTTGATGCTCTGATGCCTCCCCCTCTCCTCTGACCCAGAGTTGAGAGTGAGGATAAGTCCTCCCTCTCAACCCTAACCTAGGTACACGCGCAAATAACAGTATGACAACAGAACAGAAAACAATCCCAAAACAGAAACCCTAGCCTCCTCTCCCCACCTCCTCCGTACCAACCTCCCCCCGCCGTCCGTGCGTTGTTCTGTTCATCCGGTTTGTCCTTCTCATGACGCGGTCCTCGCACCGCGCCCTACTCGGAGCCCCCCGCGCCTGTCCGTATCCGTTCGTCCGCGCCCATCATGGGTGTTCGTTAATATCCAGCATGACCCGCGCACGCAAGCGGGCGCTCATCCGTTCCTTCATAGCCCCCGGATTGCTCTGCCCCTACATATCCAAACCGGCGCGCCCGCAAACCTAGTTGAGCGCACTACCTTCTGAATCCAATCTCCGGGGCGGATCGCCGCCCACACCGCATTTGATGCTGATCCCGACCCGTCCACCAGGTGCGGAGCCAAACAGCGGCTGCTGCTGATCCAGCAGCTGCTGCTGCTGAGCACGCTGCTGCTGATCCAGCAGCTTCCGCTACTGAGCACGCTGCATACCCTAATGCTGAGCCCGCTTGCCCCCAATGCTGAGCGCGCAGCCGCGACGCAGTTCCCAATCCGTGTCTATAAATTGACAACACACCGGAACCTGGGGGGCGGATTTCTTTGGTCCCGCTGGGAAGGACTTAGCGGTGTCCTCAATAAGCTCCTCTAAGTCAAGCTCACTCTCCACAGCCCGGCAAATGACAGCCAACTCCGGAAGGAGCGCAATGCTCCCGTCCAATGACTGCTTTACCAAGTTGTGATCGTAAAGATGCCGCTGCACCCTTGCCCGGAGTTGAGCGCCTAAACCGCCCAGAAACGCACGTTTCATGGCCCCCGTCTGTCCCGCCACCACCTTGTTCTTTGAAAAGTACCGATAGATCCAATCAAATGTCAATGTGTACTCTGCCAGCTCCACCCGCGTTCTGACCCCTCCGCGCGCGCTCGCCTCCAAGGCCACGCGGTCAAAATTGCTCTCCCAGAATCAAGGTTTGCGCCTACCCCACCGCGTTAGGATCTCCGCCTTCAGTTTTGGCCAATCTTGATTCTTGTAGCCTTCCATTTCCTCCACATCCCGGAGCTTCTCTTCATCCATAATGAACAGGACAACAAGCCAGGCCTTATCAGCGTCCAACGCACCTTCTGCATCTGCAATACCTTTGTATCTCAAGATAAATTGCTCCACATCCGCGGTGTTGAATTGGATGTGAGGGTAGTTGCGCGGCCTGATGCAAACCGGACAAGTGGGTTCATGGTCACTGGAGACCAATGGGGGAATGGCGTAGCTCGTCCTGGGTTGAGCGGGGGGAGGGGGAGAAGGAGGGATGGAAGACAAGAGTGGGGTCGGAGTAGCAGACCCGGAGACGGAAGGAGAAGGAGTGACTGTAGGGAGGTATGAATAGGACATCGCGCCCAGTTACCTTTGAAAGACAAGAAACGGAAGGTTACTTCCCGGCCAGACCCCCAGATGTGGAAAGAATAGAGGGTTATCCCCCTATAATTGTCCCAAGGTTCATAAGTTAACGGTTCCCTGTGTTTGAAAGGAGATGGGGATGTCCAAAGTTGCACTCAAATTAGAAATAGAAATAAAGAGATAAAGAAAAGTAGGGAGAGAGAGAGAAATTGCCAATCCTTCAATCCTAAGAACTTTCCACCTGGATGTGTATCCGGTATGAGTTCCCTTAATCTCCTGGTGAGATGAGTGATCCAATCCGATGATGTGATGTGATTCTTCCTCCTCTCCATGCATGCCCTCCAACCCAGAGTTGGGAGTGAGGATAGGTCCTCCCCCTCAACCCTAACCTAAGTACACGCGCAAATGACAGTATGAAAAGAAAACAGAAAACAATCCCAAAACAGAAATCCTAGCCCCCTCTCCCCACCTCCTCAGTACAAAACTCCCCCCGTCGTCTGTACGCCATTCCGTCCATCCTGTTTGTCCTTCTCATGACGCGGTCCTTGCACCGCGCCCTACTTGGATCCCCCCGCGCCTGTCCGTATCCGTTTGTCCACGCCCGTTGTGGGTGTTTGGTAATATCCGGCATGATCCGCGGGCTTGCGCGCGCGCTTCATCCATTCCTTCATAGCCCGCGGATTGCTCTGCCCCTACGTATCCAAACCGGCGCGAACGCAAACCTAGTCAAGCGCACTACCTTCCGAATCCAATCTCCGGGGAGGATTGCCGCCCACGCCGCATTCAATGCTGAGCCCAACCTGTCCACCAGGTGCGGAGCCAAACAGCGGCTGCTGCTGAGCACTCTGCATACCCTAATGCTGAGCCTGCTTGCCCCCAATGCTGAGCGCGCAGCCGCGACGCAGTTCCCAATCCGTTTCTATAAATTGACACCACAACGTAACAAGGATAACACATTTTGCAACAAGGAAAACCAATTTAACCAAGGAAAGCACATGTATCCAAGGACAACACATGTATCCAAGGACAACACATGTATCCAAGGACAACACATGTAACAAGGACTGTAACAGAGGACATTGAAAACACATGTAGTAAACACTAATTCCTCACTTGGTTCAAGCTTTTTTTTTTTTTGAAACATTGAAAATTTAAACACATGTAGAAAGCATAACCCTTGTAACCAAGGAAAACACATTTCACCAAGGAAAAAACATTTCACCAAGGAAAACACATGTAACAAAGAGCAACACATTTAACAAGCACTGTAACAGAGGAAATTGACATCACATGTAATGAACACCAATTCCTCACTTAGTTTAAGCTTTTTTTGGAACATTGAAAATTTATATAAACCCCTTTCCATCCCACCTTGATTTGTTGTACTTCCCCCTCAATCCATAAATTCAAACACTTCAGTTTCTTTCACTTATAACTTTCATCAGGCTTTTTAACTTCCCAAATTCATCACATAGAAGAATGTCCTCCTCCCCTCACTTTGTGATTCCAAATTTTCTACAGTTTTTTTGCAATTGGTAGTTAAATATATAGAAAACCCTTAATGGAACTACCATATCACTATTCCTGGGTTGTTCCTTGCAATCCTTCCCTTGTAACAAAGTACCAATGCCCTGTATGAATCTCCATAATTGGACAAAACAATGGAGGTTAAAAGAATCAAAAGGAACTGGATCTTTTCTGAAGAACACAATCCTGCTATAAATGAATCAGATTTTCAAAACATTCATGTTTTTTACAGTCAGCAGAAGCATATATTTGAACTCATAGTCCATTCATGCCATTACTCTCAACCCTCTTCATTTTTTACTTGTGGCCTGGTGGGTCAGGGAAAACATTTTTGTATAAATTATTGCTGGCTTCTATCATTTAAACAGGTAGAATACTTATGGCATATGCTTGAAATGGAATAGCAGCCATTAATCTACCAAATGGAAGAACAACTCATCTCACCTTTGTAGTTCCCTCAAAGATAACAACTATGTTTCAAAAATATATAAGAATTTCAAGAAGGATTAATATCTCAAAAGAGCTTCTTTGATGATCTGTGATGAAGAAACTATGTCTCATGCACATGCTATTCATTTGCTTGACAGACTAATTCAAGATCTAATGGATTCAAATATAACTTTTGGGGGAAAGTTAATGGATCTTGGTGGTAAATTTAAGAAATGTTTTTCTGTTTTTCAAAAGGTTAAATCCCCAAATAGTTCATGCAAATTTGTTAAATTCTTCATGCTGGTGATATTTGCAAATGTTTCAACTTGCTTCAAATTTGTGTGTGAAAAACAATCCTGATTTCCAAAATTCTTTAATTTCTGTTGGGGATTTTCTAAATTTTATACAAGTTTCAAATAGAATACTTATCCCTCAGCACAAAATGATTCATGAAAGTAAGGAAGATCATTATTTAGAAATATTAATCAATATTGTCTTCCCAAATTTACAAAACCACTACCTTGGTACCAGTTACCTAAATGAATGTGTGATTCTATGTTTTGAAAATACCACATCATAAAATAATGGTTCAAAACTGAAAGTGGTTACCCCTAGTATCATTTTGAGGAATGTGGATTGCAAAGTTGGCTTTTGAAATTGAACTTGATTGATTTTGGTCAGATTGGGAACAGAGGTGATATTTTCCAAAATAGCTACAGGTGATCAATTCCTTAGAAAGAGTGATGGCCATTCCATGTATCACCTTGATTTCTGACCCAGATCAATATTTTCTGCCTTTCAAAATTATTTTGAAACAGTTCCCATTCCATTTGGAATTCTTGTGGAAAACTAAAAAATCACAAGGTTATACAATTTCAAAAATTGTTTTTTATAATCAAGATCCAGTTTCCACCCATGGGTAGTTTTAGTTTGAATTTTAAAGGTGTAGGTCCAGAAATTTTACAAAGGAAATGTTTCCAGGATGCAAACAAGATTTCATTTGAAACTTCCAAAATTCTCTATTTTGAGGTTTTGGATGCCATTCATTTCTGAATGTAAATACTGAAATCCCCACGATATGTTATTTGTTTCAATTTCTTATCTGTTGAAATACTTGAGAAATTGTTCATTTTTTTTCTTATCAATCCGTGTGTGTGTGTGTGTGTGTGTGTGTGTGTGTGTGTGTGTGTGTGTGTGTGTGTGTGTGTGTGTGTGTGTGTGTGTGTGATTGTAAGACTGGGTTGTGGAATGCATTTTTGAGTTTAATCAGCCCTACTTCATTTTTTTTTGGGGGGGGAATCTTGAAAGAAAAAAAATTAAATTCCATCAAATTAACAATAATCATAATAATATATATCTTGAGAATCTTAGTATTGATCTTTTCCCTCTAATAATTTGATGATTTTTTTTTCTTAAAAAACAAAAAATTGATTTTCAGGGTGCAATAGTGTTGAGGTGTTGAAAATGTATTGGATTTGAGGTGGTGGTAGTGTAAAATTTTGAGATTTATGGTAGATGGTATGGGTGAGGGGGAGGTTTTGGTGTTCCAGTTGAGGTTGTGGAGCAATGAAGAGGATCTGGTTTGGTTGAGGTAGTCACTAGGGTGGTGGCCTCAGATGAGGGTTGAAGTGAGGGGAAGTGATTTGGAGGTTAAATTTAGGTAGTGATGCAGATGATGAACTTCAGATTTTTTTTTTTTAAATAAAAAAAAATGGTGACCTGTAGATGGAAATGATGATGCAGAGATTATCAAAAAAAAAAAATGGTTGAAAAATTTTGAGCATTGGTTGTCTTTTTTTTTTGACTTGTTCCAAAAAATAAACAGAAAACAATTAATCAAGTTGCTTGAGCTAAAAGTGAGATTTATGATTCACTTTCCCATAACAATAGTTGAAGGATGAGATGAGATCAGGATAGCTGAAGGAGGAACAAGAAACTGATCATGAGATGGGAGTTCATCCCTTCAATCTGTGTTCTTGGTCAATAGATTGTGAAGAATGAAATCAAAAGACAATCCAGTTGATGAATATCTTTATCATATCTTTGGAATTTTGAAACTGATTCTAAATTTGCCTTAAACTGTCCCATGCTCTGTTCAGGACTCACATTGAGTTTTGAATCTTGAATCCTTTTTTGGTACCAGATGAAATTTAAAATCTGTTTGATCTTCATCATCAGGAGAAAAACAAACTTGATTATGCTGGAAGAACTCATTCAAGACTTTTGCTTTAGCTGAGTTTTCTGGGAGGTCTTGATCTTGTTCAAATTCAATCTGAGTTTCTTCCACAATCTGCATCTTACAAAAAACATCTGGATCATCAAAATTTTCACACAAACACCCCATTTACTATTGGGCAATCTTTAGATGATTGTGAGCGCAAATGGGAGGGGCTGAGTGCAAGGGAGAATGCAAGATAGCAAGGCTAACTGTGAATTGCAAACAGATATTTTGATGGCTCAACAAACAGCAGGAGGGATGGATTGTTTGGATTGAAAGAAACCAAGCCAAAGCCCAAGCTGATGACTTGACTTAGCAAATGCAAGAACTTATGAAATTAAATAACTGAGGAAACAATCTTCAGGTGAATGGTATTGTCCTTATAAGGTAATCTGGTGGTGACTAGATGCAACCTGATTGAAAGTTGTCTACAGCTAGGACGCAATGATGCAATGAATGACAAGAGCAGAATGGGAAAATGAAATAAACTGCAAAATTGTATCTGAGGTCATAGCATAAGTGCAAGACAATAGAGTGTCCCAGTACATAAGTGTAATGGGTGAGACATGGCAGGAATGAAATGTGAACACAATGCAAATGAATAGATTTAGTCCTGCAGGGAAAGGAGCTATTCCATTGGCAGAACTATACAGTTGGTGTGGCTATCTATGGGTAGGTGAAAACCAGTTTAGTTGGGTGATCAAGAATGGAATTCCAAGGGTTTGAGACACCCAAGGGTAGAAGAGCAAAGCTTGAATGGATGGTTCACCAGATCAAAGTTGACTTCAAATATTGCAAGTATAGACTGAGTCACCAAGGTTTGAAGGTCAATTGTGCAAGCCAGAGTTAGTAAGCAGAATGCACCATTGATTGTGTGCTTTGATTTGTTTCATGCTTATGGACTGAGGTTGATGGTACTGAGGAAAGGGATATTCCAAAGTGATGAAGACCATAACCCTTGACCTTGGAGCATGACAGATGTCACCCTCCTAGATGCCAAGACCCTTGCTATCCTTTAGCTACCAGAGGTTATAGAATAAATCATAAATATATTATTTAATAAATGCATCAAAAATCCATAGAATATTTGGATAAAGATTATTGCAAGGTTAATTGGTTTGGTTATGGTTTATTTTTATGAATCTATATAGATAAATTGATTATTCAATATTTTTATAGAGGGGCCACAATTATATTGGGGATCTTTAACACCTCTCTTCAGGGATTTCATTATGAAAACATATATTCCTGGTTACTTTGGGCTCTTTAGTTTAAAGGATATTTTTCCCAAAGATAATATGTATAAATAATACACAGTGGGGTGGCAGGGCTTTTTAACCAAGCTGCCAAAACAGAGAAAGGATAATAAAACTCACTGGTATATTATTAAATCCTTAGGGTATTTGTTTGGGACGTGCACTGATGGGTTAAACCTGTATACTGGGGTTATGTCACACGAACACCCCACGTACTATAGGGCAATTCTTAGATGATCGTGAGCGCAAAGGAATGCTTAGTGCAAGGGAAAGTGCGAGTAGCAAAACTCAGTTGCAAAGTGCAAACTTGGTTATGCCACTCAAAAAACGGCAAGAGGAATGGAATGTGTTCCAAAGAAGGAAACTTCAACCTGAGTCCGATGTGATAACTAGGTTGTAGAAAAATGCGAGAACGTATGAAATTAACTAACTGCGGAGACAATCATCAGGCAAGGGGATAGCCCTTATAAGGTAATTCAAAGTGACTAGATACAACCTGGTGATTAGCTAACTACAGTTGAAGCGGTGAGGCAATGAATGACAGGAACGGGATAGGAAATGAAGCAGTAGTACATTATCTGAGGTCATAGCGTAAGTGCAAGACAATAGAATCTGAGCGTACAATTGTTATGAAAAATTGGGACAGGAGCAAGTGACGTTGAAGGTAATTCAAATGAGAAGTAATAGTGTATGCAGGGTAGGGACTAGTCCAATTGCAAACTGTACAGTAATGATGGCTTAGTTAGACGTAGATGCATATTAACAAACAATGCGTGACCAAAGATGGAAGTCCAAGGCTGTTTATTGGCCAGGGAAGGAGATTGGATCTCATAATGGATGGCTGACCGGTATGAAGTTAACCGCAAAGTTCACAAGTATATACTAAGTTGGTTGCCGAGATTGGAAGGTCAAGGCAAGCCAGAGGAAGTAGCGGATCACACCATTGATTTTGTGCTTTATTTGTGTCATGCTTTTAGACTGAGGTAGATGGTACTGAGGAGAGGACATGTCAAAGTGATGAAGACAATAATTCCTAAGTGCAAGGCGTGACAGTTGCCCGGGTATAAAGACGCAAGCTCCTGCAAGCGCTCAGATAAATTTTCCCATTGATTTCAAGTCAGTAATAATTACTGTATACCCTTACACATTATTTAATTCATTACTCGATAGATTTATAATTTATATAAAATGTCGTCATTTTTGCCCTGCCGTTGCAAAAACTTTATTCGCCAAAACAAGCAATGTGTCCCTAGTACTGCCATCCAAGGCCTTTGAGGCAAGTGCAATCAATGTTGCCTTTGCAAAGTGGCCTGTAATTTCCCTATAAATGTTGAGTCGACTGTCAAGGGTCCCACGGAGTCATCAAGGGAGATGCGGAGTCGTAGGTCCGCGCCAAGGGTTAACTACGAGATACCACCATTGCCAGAGATCAAATACCTGGTGACTCGAGTTCCTGGTGAGTACTAATCTGGACTGACTAATGATCATAAAAATAGTAACTAAATTTTTCTTGTTTCGCTAGTGTTGCCCCATTTCCAAAGGTATACTACAAATACACCACCGCCACAACCTCCCTATGGGGGACCCCCAACTGAACTCCCGGGGGCCCAGATGAATGCCAAGGTGCAAGTCAAAGTGCCTGGTGTGGAACCGGTTGGAGTCATAACCAAGGAAGGGAGGGAGGAGGAAGGAAACAAAGCGGAGGGAGAGAAGGAACACAAGAATTAGGAGAAGGGAATGGAGGAAATGGAAGGGATGAAGTGGATGGAACGGAAGGAATGGAGGGCCAAGGGAAAGCGGATCCGGTGCAAGTCGTAGGGCCGGTCAAAACGGATGCGAGGCGGCTGACGGGTGATATTGGAGAAGGCATGTTGGGAGGCCAAAGGAAGAGAGCGTACAAAGAGCTCTTGTAGGAAGGTGGTTGGAATTCTTGGCCAAAGCAAGCTCGGATTGCAAGGTGCAAGGAGATCTTTGAGAGGCATATTGTAACAGCGGTGCTAGTTCTCCAAAGGATGTCCGCACTAATCAATGATGAAGACCTGGATACTTTTCGATCCATGGTTGCGGAATTGACTTCAAATTAGGAGGATGCAGAGAAGGAAGTAAAGGAAACTTTGTAATTATTTATTATAAATATATATATATATATATATATATATATTTTAATTATAAATAGAAATATTATTTTTTTTAATAATAAAGAATGAAGTTTTATTTAGTAGAAATGAAAGGGAAATGAGAAAAAGGAATAACACGGTGAGATGGAGGATTTGACTGATGGGATGTTGGTGTGAAATAAAATGGGGTTAGATGAGATGGAATGTGGAATGGAAGGAGATTGTATGAGATGGAATGTGGAATGAAATGAGATTGGATGAGATAAAATGTGGAATGAAATGGGATTGGATTGGATGGGATGGAATGTTGAATGTAATGGGATTGGATGGGATGGAATCATGATTGTCAAGGTTTGCAAGGGTAACTTGCATGGAAGTCTTGAATCAGATTGGGTGAATTGCAAAGGTGATGGGCTGGTTCCAACAAGGTGTGATCTTTGTTGGACTGGAAGCCAGACCATTCAACAAGGTATTGAAGTTTTCCTTTGCCTAACCTGGAATCCAGAATATGGCTTACTTCCCACTCTTGATGATCGAGGACAGTGACCGGTTCAGGAGGGGGATGAGTCTTGCACGGGTATAGGACTCAAGCTGGCTCTAGGAGAGACACATGAAAGACCAGGTGGATACCTTTCCATTTTGCAGGTAAAGTAAGTTTAAAGGCGTTAGGGGAGATGACTTATTTTACTTTAAAGGGGCCAAGCTTTCTTTTGGAGAGTTTGCCAGTTGGGCGAGTGCTGAAAATGTTGCAAGCATCAAGCCATACTTGATCTCCTACTACAAAGGTTGGAGCCAAAGTGCGAGATTGGTCTGCTTGCTCCTTATAGCGCTGGTTTGCTTCTTTGGGGTTGGTTCAAAGTTGTGATTGAAGGGATTGAATTTTTTCAAGGTAATTGGTAGCAGGTTGAGAAGGTGCTACGTGAAGGGAAGAGAAAGTTGGGTTTCTACCATAAAGAGTTTGGAATCGCAACTTTTTGGTGGAGGAATGAGTGGAGTTGTTGTAGGCAAATTTGGCTAGTGGGAGCCATTGCGACCAGTCATCTTGTTGATAGGCAACATACATTCAAAGATATTGTTTGAGGATCTGATTAACTTGCTTGGTTTGCCCATCCGTTTCCGGGTGGTAAGCCGTTGATAAATTGCGAGTGATCTTCAAATGTTGGCATAGCAAGGTCCAGAAGCTTGAGACAAACAGAGATCCACAATCACTAACTATATTATCAGGGAGACCATGTTTTGAAAATACATATTCTATGAACAAGTTAGCTAAGTCTTATGAAGAGGCCGTCACATTAATGCGCAAAAATAAAGCCATCTTTGAGAAGCAATCTAATATTACTAGAATAGCATCATATCCACTAGAAGAAGGTAATTGAGAGATGAAATCCATAGAAAGCAAGTGCCAAGGACAAGGTGGAATTGGAAGTGGCTGGAGCAGCCCACACTTCTGGTGTTTCAAGGACTTGTTACGATTGCAATCATAGCACGCGCTAACATAGTCTTTTACTTCTTTGGTCATACCAGGCCAGTAGAAGTCTTGTGCAATCAATTGGTAGGTTTTATCCTGCCCATGATGACCAGCAAGCGGAGAATCGTGCCGTGACTCGAAGATATCTAACTTAATGCGAGAATTATCTGGTACTACTATATGATTATCATAGACTAAAAATTCATTATCATCAATACTGTAACTACTATCTAATAAGTTTGCACTTTTGCAAAGTTCAATGCACTTGGGGTTGTTGCATTGAGCTTGTTGGAGTTTGGAAGCCAAATCTTGCAAGTGAGCAATGATCGAACTGAGTTGGGCAGATTGGGTTGAGTAGAGTGTCCTAACCTTTTCAGGGTTGTTTTTGGCAAAGGTGCTCCCCCCCCCTGGGTAAACGTTGTCCCAACGTGATAAAGCATCAGGAACTACCGCTTGTTTCCCAGGACGGTACGTGATCGTAAAGTGGAACTTGGAGAGGTATTTGGCCCATTGTGCCTGTCTACGTGTGAGGACTTTTGAGCTCATGAAATACTTTAAAGAGTTATGATCAGTTAAAACCTCAAAGGATTCCCTAAGGCTCAAAAGGTATGAATGCCATTTCTTCAAGCAATAAACAATTGCGAGAAGTTCCTTGTCATGAATCTCATAGTTAAGCTCTGCAGCAAGCAACTTGCAAGACTTGAAAGCTACGGGATGAAAGAGAGAAGTGGAGGAAGAGAACTGCGAGATTACTCCTGCGATCGCATAATCGCTTGCGTCTGTTTTGAAAATAGTGCGAGCTACCTCGTTGAAGTGAGCGAGTATCAGAGCAGTGGTGAACGCTTTCTTCAGAGTTTTAAACTCCGAAGCAGCTGGTTTGGTAAAAACAAAAGGAGTGTATTTTTGAAGAAGGTTAGTAAGATTCACGGTTTTTTTGGCTTAACCCGCAATAAACCTTCTATAAAAATTACTGAAACCAAGGAAAACTTGAAGGGATTTAACGGAAGAAGGTTGGGGACAGTCCAATATGCGTTTGCTTTTGGCTGGGTCCATCAATAGTCCTTGCTGCAAGACTACAACACCTAAAAACCAAAGAGAAAAGGAATGGAATTTGCACTTAGAGGCTTTTGCAAACAGGTCATTCTTGCAAAGTCCCTGCAGCACCTCTTGCACATGTGCAATGTGATCTTCAAAGTTCTTTGAGTAGACTAGTATATCATTGAGATATACCACGAGGTATTTACCTACAAGATTGGAGAACATTTTTTGAAAAAATGCTGAAAAGTGGAAGGAGCTTTACAGAGGCCAAAAGGCATGACGGTATACTCATAACTGCCAAACCTGGTTCTCATTGTGGTCAAATACTCATGACCTTCCTTAATGCAAATTAGGTTATAGGCTGTCACGCTTTGCACTTAAGGATTATTGTCTTCACCACTTTGACATATCCTCTTCTCAGTACCATCTACCTCAGTCTAAAAGCGTGACACAAATAAAAGCACAACATCAATGGTGCAATCCGCTATTTCCTCTGGCTCGCGCTGACCTTCCAATCTCGGCGACCAACTCAGTATATACTTGCAAACTTTGCATTTAACTCCATACCAGTCAACCATCCATTATGAGATCCAATCTCCTTCCCTGGCCAATCAACAGCCTCGGACTTCCATCTTTGGTCATGCATTGTTTGTTAGTTTGCATCTACGTCTAACCAAGCCATCACTACTGTATAGTTTGCAATTGGACTAGTCCCTACCCTGCATACACTATTACCTCTCATTTGCATTACCTTCAACGTCACTCGCTCTTATCCCAATTTTTCATGCAATTGTACGCTCAGATTCTATTGTCTTGCACTTACGCTAAGACCTCAAATCTATACCACTGCTTCATTTCCTATTCCGTTCTTGTCATTCATTGCCTCACCGCTTCACCTGTAGTAAGCTCATCATCAGGTTGTATCTGGTCACTTTGGATTACCTTATAAGGGCTATCCCCTTGCCTGATGATTGTCTCCTCAGTTAGTTAATTTCATGCATTCTTGCATTTTGCTGCAACCTAGTTATCACATCAGACTCAGGTTGAGTTTCCTTCTTTGGAACACTTTCCATTCATCTCGCCGTTTGTTGAGTGGCATAACCAAGTTCGCACTTTGCAACTGGTTCTTGCTATTTGCACTTGCCCTCGCACGTGGTATTCCTTTGCGCTCACGATCATCTAAGAATTGCCCCATAGTACGTGGGGTGGTTGTGTGACAGTAAATTTTCTAACTCAACTCATCTATTGTAGCCTGCCAATCTATAGTAGACTTCTTCTTTTTTGATGTCACGTACTTGCTCAACCAGGAACGCTTCCCTCGCCCCTTACAATTATGAGATCCATCGGGTAGGGAAAACCAGCGCTCCTCGGGCCCAACAACCCTTAGATCCAGTTCCTCCTTCCAAATCGCCATCTGTGGAACCTCTCGATGATCCTCAAGCTCCTCCACGGGATGCTCCAACGGACCCTCTTGCGGAATTCGCAGACTCCGACCATTCTTCTGATGAAACCTTGACTCATGGTAGACCAGGGGTTTGCACTACTGCTCTCAAGCCCGATGCTCCGACCCTGCTTTTGACATTGATCCAGGCCCTCACTCATGGTGCCCAGCAATCTAATCCAAGCACTCCTAGTTTTCGCACTCCGGGCATGAAACAACCTGATCACTTTACAGGAGAACACCCTCATAAGCTTAGATCCTACCTACAGTCTTGTAAAATCATCTTTTCAAATGACTCCAACAATTTCCCTTCTGATAGGCATAAATTTATGTATGCTTTGTCCTTCTTAGGAGGTAGAGCCTCGCAGTGGTTCAAACCGTACCTCAAACTTTTATCCAACGACAGTCCCACTTGTATTCTCAACAACTGGGACAAGTTTTAGCAACAATTTTTCACCCTGTTTGGCAATCCCAATGAAGTTCGAAATGCCAAATACAAACTTAATAGTTTAGTTAAGGAGGAGAATAATAGAGCTTCCGTTTATATTTCTCATTTTCAAACCTTGCAGTCTTGCATCCAGTGGATCAAGGCCGCTCTTCTATTCCATTTCCAAAAGGGTTTACCGGCACCCTTAATCAAACAGCTCGCAGTTGGGGGTCATAAGACAACCTCGCTTCAGCAGCTAATCAATCGAGTGATTGAGCTTTATAATGGCTATCATGATAAGAATTGCTCTAGGCAAAACAACCATGCACCATCTACCTTGGCTCCAAAGGTGGAAGACTCCTCGAAGCAAACCACAAGGAACCCAAAACCATCCAAACCAACCCCGACTTTGAACTTCAACTCAAAAGGGATAGCCGTTGCCAAAACTCCGAAGTTCTTGGACAAAGAAACCGGGATGCTTTGAAGTGAGGAATGACTGCAAAGGGAAAAGAACAGGCTGTGTATGTATTGTGGAGGTAAACATGATGTCAACAGCTGTGCAAAGCGATTAGCGCGTGAAGCGGCTAAGCAGTCAAAAAATTAGCTTGTAGTTTTTCTGATACTCTCAAGGAAAACTACACATTATCTAAATCACCGCGAGTAAATATTTGCACTTGAAAGTCACTAGGTGCTCCAAGTTTGAGATTTATCCTATTCCATTCCAACAACACTCCTTATCAAGTATTACTTGATTCCAGTTCTAACGTTTCCTTCATCAGTGAATCTTTTGCCACTTCCAAAAATCTTACGCGTTCCGAGATAGATAAATTTCCCATCTATCTAGTAAGTAGTGCGACTGAACCGTCTTATTGGGTTTCCCAAAAGGCAAAATGGACCTTTGCATTCTCCAATTTCCCCAGCTTCGAATGGGATTTATTTGTCTTGGCTATACCCGGAATGGATGATACCATTCTAGGCCATGATTTCCTAGTTTACTGGAATCCGGATGTGAATTGGCAAGAAGGAGTAATTAACCTTTGAACCTCGCACCCCCAGAATGCTAACCTTTCCGTCAATCAGGAATTTAACAGCCTACCTGACACTTTCATTGAGTTGGATGACACTTTTCCGCCAGGATATTTGCAATATCCTGACCTTCATTCTCAAATTCCCTCTTCAGATTTAGGAGTTATCGCTTACCTATCCAGCTTACCTCTTTCCTGTTCCTTCAAAGAGAAACAGACACCAACCAAAAGGTATATTTTGAGCTCCCTAATCCTCTTGCACCATGCAAGCACCTCAAACCCGGTGCTCAAAGATGACGAGATTGAAGATTTAGATATCATTTGAGAGTCTTTATCTTTGGTTTATCATGAATTTGCTGACGTCTTTTCAGCTGCAAAAGCAGATAAACTGCCTCCATCCTGTCCATATGATCACAGGATCAAACTTACTGGCCCACCTCCGACACCAGGACCAGTTTACTCTCTCTTGACGCAAGAATCAATTGCGCTTCAAGACTACATTGCGTAAAATGTAGCGAAAGGATTTCTTTGACCAAGCAATTTGAACACCGGTTCCCCTGTCCTATTTGTACCAAAAAAGGACGGCGGACTTTGCCTTTGTGTTGACTACGGGAAACTGAACCAGGTAACCCGGAAGAATGCCTATCCAGTACCGCCTATGTCACATCTTCTTACCCTCTTCCATGGAGCTACTCATTTCTCAAAGTTAGACCTTCGAGGTGCTTATAACCTAATTTGCATTAAGGAAGGTCATGAGTATTTAACTGCGATGAGAACCCGGTTCGGCAGCTATGAGTATACCGTCATGCCTTTTGGCCTCTGAAACGCTCCTTCCACTTTTCAACATTTGGTCAACAACATTTTTTCCGATCTTGTAGGTAAATACCTCGTGGTATATCTTGATGATATACTGGTCTACTGGACAAACCTCAAAGATCACATTGCACATGTGCGAGAGGTGCTACAGGGACTTTTCAAGAATGACCTGTTTGCGAAAGCCTCTAAGTGTGAGTTCCATTCCTCTTCTCTTCATTTTTTAAGTGTCGTAGTCTTGCAGCAAGGACTATTGATGGACCCAGCCAAGAGCAAACACATATTGGACTGGCCCCCACCTTTATCCGTTAAAACTCTTCAAGTTTTCCTTGGTTTCAGTAATTTCTATATAAGGTTTATTGCGCGTTATGCCAAAAAAACCGTGAATCTTACTAACCTTCTTCAAAAAGACACTCCTTTTATTTTTACCAAACAAGCTGCTTCGGAGTTCAAAGCTCTGAAGAAAGCGTTCACTACGGCTCCAATACTTGCTCACTTCAACGAGCTAGCTTGCACTATTGTCAAAACAGACACAAGCAACTATGCAATCGCAGGAGTCATCTTGCAGTTTTCTCCTTCCACTTCTCTTTTTCACCCCGTAGCTTTCAAGTCTTGCAAGTTGCTCGCTGCAGAACTTAACTATGAGATTCATGAAAAGGAAATTCTCGCAATGGTTTACTGCTTGAAGAAATGGCATTCATACCTTTTGAGTCTTAGGGAATCCTTTGAGGTTTTAACTGATCATAATTCTTTAAAGTATTTCATGAGTTCAAAAGTCCTCACACGTAGACAGGCGCGATGGGCCAAATACCTCTCCGAGTTTCACTTTACGATCACGTACCGTCCTGGGAAACAAGCGGTAGTTCCTGATGCTTTATCACGTTGGGACAACGTTTACCCAGGGGGGGGGACCACCTTTGCCAAAAACAACCCTGAAAACGTTAGGACACTCTTCTCAACCCAATCTGCCCAACTCAGTTTGATCATTGCTTGCTTACAAGATTTGGCTTCCAAACTCCGACAAGCTCAACGCAACAAACCCAAGTGCATCGAACTTTGCAAAAGTGCAAACTTATTAGATAGTAGTTACATTATAGATGATAATGACTTTTTAGTTTATGATAATTGTATAGTAGTACCAGATAATTCTTGCATTAAGTTAGATATCTTCAAGTCACGGCATGATTCTCCGCTTGCTGGTCATTATGGGCAGGATAAAACCTACCAACTGATTGCACAAGACTTCTACTGGCCTGGTATGACCAAAGAAGTAAAAGACTATGTTAGCCCTTGCTATGATTGCAATAGTAACAAGTCCTTGAAACACCGGAAGTATGGGCTGCTTCAGCCACTTCCAATTCCACCTCGTCCTTGGCACTCGCTGTCTATGGATTTCATCTCTCAATTACCTTCTTCTAGTGGATATGATGCTATTCTAGTAATAGTAGATCGCTTCTCAAAGATGGCTTTATTTTTACGCAGTAATGTGATGGCCTCTTCAGAAGACTTGGCTAACTTGTTCATAGAATATGTATTTTCAAAACATGGTCTCCCTGATAATATAGTTAGTGATTGTGGATCTTTGTTTGTCTCAAGCTTCTGGACCTTGCTATGCCAACATTTGAAGATCACTTGCAATTTATCAACGGCTTACCACCCGGAAACGGATGGGCAAACCGAGCGAGTTAATCAGATCCTCAAACAATATCTTTGAATGTATGTTGCCTATCAACAAGACAACTGGTCGCAATGGCTCCCACTAGCCGAATTTGCCTACAACAACTCCACTCATTCCTCCACCAAACAGTCGCCCTTCCAAACTCTTTATGGTAGAAACCGAACTTTCTCTTCCCTTCACGTAGCACCTTCTCAACCTGCTACCGATTACCTTGAACAAATTCAATCCCTTCAATTGCAACTTTGAACCAACCTCAAAGAAGCAAACCAGCGCTATAAGGAGCAAGCAGACCAATCTTCCACTTCGGCTCCAACCTTGGCAGTAGGAGATCAAGTATGGCTTGATGCTTGCACCATTTGCAGTACTCGCCCAACTCGCAAACTCTCCAAAAGAAAGCTTGGCCCCTTTAAAGTAGAATCAGTCATCTCCCCTAACGCCTTTAAACTTACTTTACCTGCGAAATGGCAAGGTATCCACCCGGTCTTTCATGTGTCTCTCCTAGAGCCAGCTTGAGTCCTATACCCGGGCAAGACTCATCCCCCTCCTGAACCGGTCACTGTCCTCAATCATCAAGAGTGGGAAGTAAGCCGTATTCTGGATTCCAGGTTACACAAAGGAAAACTTCAATACCTTGTTGAATGGTCTGGCTTCCAGTCCAACAAAGATTGCACCTCGTGGGAACAGCCCATCACCTTTGCAATTCACCCAATCTGATTCAAGAATTCCATGCGAGCTACCCTTGCAAACCTTGGCAATCATGATTCTTTCCCATCCAATCCCATTCCATTCCATTCCACATTCCATCCCATCCAATCCCATTCCATTCCACTCCACATTCCATCCCATCCAATTTCATTCCATTCCACTCCACATTTCATCCCATCCAATCCTATTTCATTCCATTTTACATTTATCTTACTTGATCACATTCCATCCCATATTCCATCCCATTAAAAACTTATCTTATTTCACCATCATTTCATCATTTAAATCCTTCCATCTCACTGTGTTATTCTTTTCTCATTTTCCCTTCACTTCCACTTATTATTAAAAAAAAAAAAAATAATAATAATAATAATGAAATCTTTTAATATATATATATAAAAAAAAAATATAATATACATTAAATTTTAAAGTTTCTTTTATCTCTTTTTCTGCATCCTCCCAATTTGCCGTCAATTCCGCAACCATGGACCAAAAGGTATCCAGGTCTTCATCATTAATCAAAGCGGACATTCATGAAAGTACCAGCACCTCCGTTACAATGTGCCTCTTGAAGATCTCCTTGCACCTTGCAACCCAAGCTCCCTTTGGCTGCGCATTCCATCCACCTTCCTCCAAGAGCTCTTCATAAGCTCTCTTCCTTTGGCCACCCAACGTGGCTTCTCCAATATTGTCCGTCAGGCGCCTTGCATCCGTTTTGACCGGCAATACGACTCGCACCGGATCCGCTTTGCCTCGGCCTTCCATTCCTTCCATCCAAGCCAATTCCTCCCTTCCATCTCCTTCATTTCCTTCTTCTAATTAACCCGCTTCCTCTTCGTTCTCTCCACTTCCGTTTCCTCCATTTTCCTCTTCTCGTTCCGCTGTGTTTTCTTCCTCCCTTGCTTCCTCGGTTATAACTCCTACCGGTTCTGCACCGGATAACTTGCCTTGCACCTTGGCATTCATCTGGGTCCCCGGGTTTTCAGTTGGTGGTGGTGCTGGTGTATTAGTAGTATATCTTTGAAAACAAGGCAACACTAGAAAACAAGCAAATAGTTAGTTACTAATTCAAGTTCATTAGTTATTCCTGATTAGTACTCACCAGGAACTAGCGTCCCCAAGTATTCAATCTCCGGCAATGGTGGTATTTTGTAATTGACCCTTGGCGCGGACCTACGACTTTGCATCTCCCTTGATGATTCCAAAGGACCCTTGACGGTCAACTCAACATTTATAGGGAAGTTACACGCCACCTTGCAAAGTCAACATTGCCCGCACTTGCCTTGGAGACCTCGGACGGCAGTACTGGGAATACAACACTTGTTGCGGCAAATAAAGTTTTCGCAACGGCAGGATGACAATGACAACATTTTTACAAAATTTATAAAAATTTATTGGGTAATGAATTAAGTAATGTATAAGGGTATACAGTGATAATTAAACGACTTGAGATCAATGGGAAAATTTACCTGAATGCTCGCAGGAGCTCGCGTCTTTATACTCAAGCAACTGTCACGCTTTGCACTTAAGGATTATTGTCTTCACCACTTTGACATATCCTCTTCTCAGTACCATCTACCTCAGTCTAAAAGCGTGACACAAATAAAAGCACAAAATCAATGGTGCAATCCGCTATTTCCTCTGGCTCGCGGTGACCTTCCAATCTTGGCAACCAACTCAGTATATACTTGCAAACTTCGCAGTTAACTCCATAATGGTCAACCATCCATTATGAGATCCAATCTCCTTCCCTGGCCAATCAACAGCCTCGGACTTCCATCTTTGGTCATGCATTGTTTGTTAGTTTGCATCTACGTCTAACAAAGCCATCACTACTGTATAGTTTGCAATTGGACTAGTCCCTACCCTGCATACACTATTACCTCTCATTTGCATTACCTTCAACGTCACTTGCTCTTATCCCAATTCGTCATGCAATTGTAAGCTCAGATTCTATTGTCTCGCACTTACGCTAAGACCTTGAATCTATACCACTGCTTCATTTCCTATTCCGTTCTTGTCATTCATTGCCTCACCACTTCACTTGTTGTTAGCTCATCATCAGGTTGTATCTAGTCACTTCAGATTACCTTATAAGGGCTATCCCCTTGCCTGATGATTGTCTCCTCATTTAGTTAATTTCATACGTTCTCGCATTTTGCTGCAACCTAGTTATCACATCAGACTCAGGTTGAGTTTCCTTCTTTGGAACACTTTCCATTCATCTTGCCGTTTGTTGAGTGGCATAACCAAGTTTGAACTTTGCAACTGGTTCTTGCTATTTGCACTTGCCCTCGCACTTGGTATTCCTTTGCGCTCACAATCATCTAAGAATTGCCCTATAGTACGTGGGGTGATCGTGTGACATAGGCACCTCAAAGGTCTAATTTTGAGAAATAAGCAGCTCCATGGAAGAGGGTGAGGAGATGTGACATAGGCAGTAATGGATAGGCATTCTTCCGGGTTACCTGGTTCAGTTTCCTGTAGTCAACACAAAGGCAAAGTCCACCATCCTTTTTTGGAACAAATAGGACAGGTGAACCGGTATTCGAATCGCTTGGTCAAAGAAATCCTTTCGCTACATTTTCTGCAATGTAGTCTTGCAGCGCAATTGATTCTTGCGTCGAGAGAGATTAAACTGGTCCTGGTGCCAGAGATGGGCCAGTAAGTTTGATCTTGTGATTGTAAGGACGGGATGGAGGCAGTTTATCTGCTTTTGCAGCTGAAAAGATGTCAGCAAAGTCATGATAAACCAAAGGTAAAGACTCTTGAATGATTTCTAAATCTTCAATCTTGTCATCTTCGAGCACCGGGTTTGAGGTGCTTGCAGGGTGCGAGAGGATTAGGGAGCTCAAAATACACCTTTTGGTTGGTTTCTGTTTCTCTTCAAAGGAACAGGAAAGAGGTAAGCTGGATAGGTAAGCAATAAATCCTAAATCTGAAGAGGGGATTTCGGAATGAAGGTCAGGATATTGCAAATCTCCTGGGGGAAAAGTGTCATCCAACTCAATGACAGTGTCAGTTAGGCTGTTTAATTCCTGATTGACAGAAAGATTAGCGTTCTGGGGGTGCAAGGTTCAAAGGTTAATTACTCCTTCTTGCCAATTCACATCCGGATTCCAGTAAACTAGGAAATCATGGCCTAGAATGGTATCATCCATTCCTGGTATAGCCAAGACAAATAAATCCCATTTGAAGCTGGGGAAATTGGAGAATGTGAAGGTCCATTTTGCCTTTTGGGAGACCCAATAAGACGGTTCAGTTGCACTACTTACTAAGTAGATAGGAAATTTATCTATCTTGGAACGCGTAAGATTTTTGGAAGTGGCAAAAGATTCACTGATGAAGGATAAATTAGCGCCGGATTCAAGTAATACTTGATAAGGAGTGTTGTTGGAATGGAATAGGATAAATCTCAAACTTGGAGCACCTAGTGACTTGCAAGTGCAAAGATTTACTCGCGGTGATTTAGATAATGTGTAGTTTTCCTTGTGAGTATCAGAAAAACTACAAGCTAATTTTTTGACTGCTTAGGCGCTTCACGCGCTAACCGCTTTGCACAACTGTCAACATCATGTTTTCCTCCACAATACATACACAGCCCATTCTTCTCCCTTTGTAGCCGTTCCTTGTTCTGTAGCATCCTGGTTTCCTTGTCCAAGAACTTTGGAGCTTTGGTGACAGTTTTCCCTTTTGAGTTGGAGTTCAAAGTTGGGGTTGATTTGGATGGTTTTGGGTTCCTCGTGTTTTGCTTCGAGGAGTTGTCCACCCTTGGAGCCAAGGTGGACGGTCCATGGTTGTTTTGCCAAGAGCAATTCTTGTGGTGATAGCCATTATCAAGCTCAATCACTCAATTGATTAGCTGCTGAAGCAAAGTTGTCTTATGACCCCCAACTGCAAGCTGTTTGATTAAGCGTGCCGGTAGACCCTTTTGGAAATGGAATAGAAGAGCGGCCTTGTTCGACTGGATGTGAGACTGCAAGGTCTGAAAATGAGAAATATAAACGGAAGCTCTACTATTTTCCTTCATAACTAAACTATTAAGCTTGTATTTGGTGTTTTGAACTTCATTTGGCTTGCCAAACAGGATGAACAGTTGTTTCTCAAACCTGTCCCAGTTGTTGAGAATACAAGTGGGACTGTTGTTGGACAAAAGTTTGAGGTACGGTTTGAACCACTGCGAGGCTCTTCCTCCTAAGAAGGACAAAGCATACATAACTTTATGTCTATTGGAAGGGAAATTTTTGGAGTCGTTTGAAAATATGATTTTACGAGACTGTAGGTAGCATCTAAGCTTATGAGGGTGTTCTCCCGTAAAGTGATTGGGTTGTTTCATGCCCGGAGTGCGAAAGCTAGGAGTACTCAGACTAGATTGCTGGGCACCATGAGTGAGGGCCTGGATCAATGTCAAAAGCAGGGTCAGAGCATCGGGCTTGGGAGCAGTAGTGGGAACCCCTGGTCTACCACAAGTCAAGGTTTCATCGGAAGAATGGTTGGAGTCTGCAAATTCCGCAAGAGGGTCCGTTGGAGCATCCCGTGGAGGAGCCCAAGGATCATCAAGGGGTTTGACAGATGGCAATTTTGAAGGAGGAACAGGATCTAAGGGTTGATGGGCCCAAGGAGCGCTGGTTCTCCCTACCCAATGAATCTCATCATTGTAAGGGGCAAGGGAAGCGTTCCTGGTTGAGCAAGTACGTGACATTGAAAAAGGAGTCTACTATAGGTTGGCAAGCTACAATAGATGAGTTGAGTTAGTTAATTTACTGTCACACGACCACCCCACGTACTATAGGGCAATTCTTAGATGATTGTGAGCACGAGGGCAAGTGCAAGTAGCAAGACTCAGTTGCAAAGTGCGAACTTGGTTATGCCACTCAACAAACGGCCAGAGGAATGGAATGTGTTCCAAAGAAGGAAACTCAACCTGAGTCCAATGTGATAACTAGGTTGTAGCAAAATGCAAGAACGTATGAAATTAACTAACTGAGGAGACAATCATCAGGCAAGGGGATAGCCCTTATAAGGTAATCCAAAGTGACTAGATACAACCTAGTGATGAGCTGACTACAGTTGAAGTGGTCAGGCAATGAATGACAGGAACGGGATAGGAAATGAAGCAGCAGTACATTATCCGAGGTCATAGCGTGAGTTCAAGACAATAGAATCTGAGCGTACAATTGTTATGACAAATTGGGACAGGAGCAAGTGCCGTTGAAGGTAATGTGAATGAGAAGTAATAGTGCATGCAGGGTAGGGACTAGTCCAATTGCAAACTGTACAGTAATGATGGCTTAGTTAGACGTAGATGCAAACTAACAAACAATGCGTGACCAAAGATGGAAGTCCGAGGCTGTTGATTGGCCAGGGAAAGAGATTGGATCTCATAATGGATGGCCAACCGGTATGGAGTTAACCGCAAAATTCACAAGTATATACTGAGTTGGTCTCCGAGATTGGAAGGTCAAGGCAAGCCAGAGGAAGTAGCGGATTGCACCATTGATGTTGTGCTTTTATTTGTGTCACGCTTTTAGACTGAGGTAGATGGTACTGAGGAGAGGACATGTCAAAGTGATGAAGACAATAATTCCTAAGTGTGAGGTGTGACAGGTTATAAGGTTGTTCAGAAGTTTTAAATTGATAAAAAGAGGTTGAGGACAGATATTATTGATCAGACTAAGCCATAAATCACTTACTTATCTCTTATAAGTATTTGATTACCTTGGCACGGTGTCTGGATATAAATATAACTGGGTCTATTCCCATCAATATCCTCAAAAGAGCTCTTTATTTATAGCTTTTGGAGTCCCAATATTGTCCTTCTGAGGGGTACAGGGGTTCAAAGGGACAGAAACTGAGGCTAGCAGGGTAACCAGGGGTAGCCTGTCACGTTTTCTTGGTGCTGTAGCATGGGTAGCATCTAATTCCTCAGGGTATGGGAATTATTCTACTTTATAATTGATATTTGGATGTGTGAATAACACTAATCTGTCCTTTTTATGTATTATTTAATTAATTATCCTTAGTAAATGTTCCCAGTGAATTAAAAATTATTTTAATAGACATTCTGATGTCAGGTGAGTTCTCATTATGTATTAAATAATTGGAGTGAAGTCATGATATTGATTTTACTCCTTATTTTCAAATTTCAGTTGATTTACTAAAATAATTACTTAAAAATATAAGTCATGGGAATTCATGTAATATTTTCACATCATTAGTTTTCTTAGTATGTCACAAAAATATTGATGTCTAGAAATTCTCATAATAGTATATCAAAGTATTTTAATATATTTTTAGAAGTTGTCATTATCTTATTTTTGACATTCTTGTTATTTTGAATGATATTTAATAAAAGATAGGTATAAGGGTTATTTAAGTATTTTTATATAATTTTATGTACTTTTAGACTCTCTACTATTCACAGGGACATTTATTACATATGTAGAATGTTCCTGTGTAGGTTGTAGCATGTTTACGTGGTACCTGAGCCTCTCAGTCCGCCTGTCACTCTGTCAACCCGTAGTCCCGTGGCTGCGTACTTGTCAGAGGCCTGGGGCTGCGTACACAACTTTGATGGAGTGACAGAGCTGTATCTCAGCCGCGGCTGTGTGCAGGAATTGTGACAGAACACATTTCCGTCTGTAACTCCTAAAATATACGCAATACCTCAATTCTGATTGAATTTTAGGCGTGAAACCTATACGTGACAATACGTGTGAAATATTTAATTGGCCAAAAAGTTCAATAGTGGTGCTGTGGTATTTTGGTCTTTCTTTCCTTAATTATTCAAAAATATAAGGAGTTGGATTTCAAGGGTGGGGTCAGTGAGTGACCCTACCCAATTTTGGGTGGAGAATCCATTTTTGTAATAATATTTATGGTTTTCTTACTCCTTCTTAGGTTAAGTTTATTATTCTTATTCTTATGTTATTTCTGTTACTGTTGCAGCTTGCATTGCAATAGTAGCAAGCTGACAGCAGACATCAGCCTTGCAGACCAAGATGGAAAGAACTGAACTTGTTGTTGTGATGATTAACAAGATTTGAAGAGAAACAGAGTATCTAATTGAACCAATCAAACATGGTTAGTCAGTGTCTTGTAAAACAGAATCATAAACCAAAAAAAAAAAAGAAAGAAAGAAAGAAATAGTGATTGCCATCAAGTTTAGGTTGGTTTCTTGAATCAAGGGGAGTGGAGTGGTAGTACCATCAACAAATCTAACAGAAACCAGGAATCCATTTGATAACTTGTTTGATTAAGTGAGAGGACTGGTGCATGACCAATTTAGAAATTGTTTTCTGATTGATGATTAGTTATCCTATTCCCATTTTATCCCATCCTATAACCAGAGAGCAAGTTATGATTGGTGGGATCTTAATTCAGGGATGAGATGTTGATTTTCTGGGTTTTGTGAGATAGGATGGTATCCCATGATGATCTGTACTCTGGGGAACCAGTATTACATTTCCGATCCAGAACTCAGGTTGAACCAGTTCTTGGATTTCCAAAGTTTGGGATTTGAGTCAGAATCAAACCGCAACTGAGCAAAGTTTGGTGAGGTTGAATTGAAAGATTGACCAGAGCCTTCCAGAGGTTTGCTTAGATCAGCTGACTGAGGGTGAAGAGTTTTATGAGTGAAGTTGATGGGTGTGATTTGAAGTGATGAGGTTGGGATTGGATGAGGTGGAGGAGTGGATGGGTTGAAATTCTGGCAGATGAAGATGGAGGAGCTATTCAAGTGGCTGATTTGATGATTGAAATCTACCATGAGTATGAAACCCTGCGAGATTGAGATCCACCGGTTTGGGTAAGTAGATTTAAGGGGGTGTTGTGTAGTTTCCATACTACCTACCACCGATGAGCCGGGGCTTATAATCGAATCGAGAAGTAAAATGTACTCGGGGTGTCGCCAGTCTCGAGGCCCTCGGAGGACAACTGAAGAGGGATTAAAAAGTTCCCAGTTGGCCAACGACCATCCTCACTCTCATGAGTAAGCGATAGTAATGAATAGCAGGAGTCAGGAAGACCAGCAGGTAGTGAGAGGAGAGGAACTGGAAGAAGGAGAAGAACTGATCAGGAGGAAGAAGGGATTGAGTAGATTGAGACCTTCGATTGCGGAATCGATCCTAGAGAAACCTCAGTTCAAGTCTAACAACATCTTCACCACCAAGACTAGACTACCATCAGCAGCAGCCAGCTCTGAATTAAGCCACCACCCAGCGGCTGCTAAGACCGACCAAGTCACCCCACTCCAACTACCACTCTCCATCCCATCCATCACCACCCCACTCAGTCTAGCCATGGCTTCCGACGCTCACCATCATCACCATCATCCCTCCGAACCTCAGACCGAGTCGATGATGTCTCACTGCTCCATGAACATGGTCAGCCCCTTCTCTCTCCCCGATACCGTCCTGCTCCCCCTAAAAACCTTGACTCGATCTATCATCCTCTCAGGTCTTCAACTCCCAACCCATCGGTACCTGTATCGTGTAAGCACTCCGAGTGACTCGTTTTATCTCCTCTACCAAGGCTCAGGAAATTACATATTCATCCGACCTCGAGCCAGTGATATCGAGATCTCAACTCTGACTCCCTATCCCATTCGACGACAGCTTTAAAGAGTTTTATATCTCAGGAACCATGGCCCTCATCTTCTATCTCACACTCCTATTCATCCTCTCGATCGGTTACGAGTACTTGAGATTGGCGAGTATCAGGTACGAGAGGATGATCAAGATCAAGCTCAGTACCGCTTCAATCTTGAAAAAACCTCCATCCTCGAGATCCTTGCGATCCCCATCCTCATCTTCTCCACCCAGGGTATCCTCCTCCGATCAATTGATCGAGGCTAGCTCTAAATTCACCACCGCTTGGGGTCAGATGACCGTCCCTCGTTCGATTCAACTCACCCGGAGTCTCTTCTACGTCTCCAACGTCGCTCTATCATTCTTCCTCATGTTGGGTAAGCTCGACCTACCTTCCTCTCTCTCTCTCTCTCTCTCTCTCTCTCTCTCTCTCTCCAATTTCATCCTATCCTTTCAACTCACTCTCTTCAATCACCCTCGTCGATCGATCTCTTCTTTCGAAATCACCCGGTCCGGTTTTTTCGCCCCCCCCTCCGCAACTCATACTATCGTGATCCTCAGTCGTTATGACCTACAACGCACAAATCATCGTGGCCGTCCTAGCGTAAGCTCCCGGTGATGTCGATCAAATCTTGCCAATATAGTCATCGACTGATGAAATTTATATGTAACATCTATCAATCGTCGTCCATCCGGGTAACGTTCTCGATCGAAATAGTGGAGCGTTCGTTGGACATTTTATTTTCCATCGAGAGATCTCCACGGGCGAGGTCGACAAAGGAATGGCGTGCCATTAAACCCGATGCTCAACTCACCCTTTTTAGTCGAGCTTCTTGACTTTGAAACCTTATCTGTCTTCACACACACACACACACACACACACACACACACACACACACAAACACTCCTGATCGCCCTTGTCCCCTTTCGATCACCATCCTGCCAACATCATCTTGATCGGCAATCTGTTGCCCTGCTTTGATAAGCAATGGGCTCTCCCTAGTTGAAGCCCGAAGCCAATGACACAAGGCTCACCCTGAGGATCACATCCAAGGTCTGGTTGTCCACCTATTCATCCAAGATCCAAATCTGGTAATCGTGCTCATCCTCTTCATTCTTGATCTATGGGTTGATGGTTGATCACCTTTATGCGATCCAGTCTGCACTCTATTTCCCTCCTTCCTCCGATGGGTTTGTTTCTACACCCCCAAATGATCGATAGGCCTTGAATTGCGCCGAAGATTATTTGGGCCGGTCCCTTCATTCTTCTTGTTGCTTTTTTTCCCCCCAGCTTGTGTAAGCCCTCTATGGATCCTTAGCTTGGGATGTTGAGGGTCTTGTGTTCATTTTTGCCCCCCCTTTTTTTCAATTCTTGTAGAGTTCAAAAACGTGTGCTCGGTGTACGTCGTGCATCTGCGAATTTCTTCTTCTGCCTGTGCTTGAATTCATGCCTGATAGGATTTACCGAGCCTATATCGTATCGTATCGTATATAAAGCCCTTTGCAATCAATCCTGGGGTATTGTGTGTGGTGCACTTGAGACAGCTCGTCGGAGTTCTTCTTACCCCCTCCCCACGCTTTAAAACGAACGGCAAGAAGCCCTGGCTGAGCGACTAGTAGGAGATCGATCACGTGGGAAGATCATCGATCCAGTCCATCTCTCGAGCCGTTCGAATCTCTTCAAGTTCGAGCGCCTGTCGAAGGAGCTCCTCACGTCTAGTGTGGTTGGTAGGAGTCGTGCATGATGATGCCTAGGGTCTCCAGAACGGCAAAAGAACCGGCGGTTCATCCTCATCTCTTCCCCTTCCCTCCCTGCCTGTCCACCTACCATCATCATCACCCTGCTCATTCCCCCCTCCCCCCTTCTTCTTTATCGGCATTGGTCTTGGGGATCGATCGATGGACGATGAGAACTAAGCGGTCTGATCGATCAACGGTCGAAATCCGCCCTCCCCTTTTTTTTAAAAATAACAATAATAATAAGGTCTGGATAGGTCAATCGATTGTGATGAGTGAAGCCTATCTCTATCAACGAGTCAAGGTGGGTCTTGGATGAGTCAAACCATTGCTATCAAAGCACATATGCACTAAAACTCTCCTAACTTATTTATTTATTTATTTATTTATTTTTTTTTTTTAAAAAAAATAGATCAGCAAAAATCAAAAAAAAATCCAATCAAGCCAACCTCCAAATCCGGATGTATTTATGTATGTATTTACTTATTGATTGACAAGTTTGAATTGAGCGGGTTGAGGGGGGGGGGGGGAAGAAGAAGAACAAGGTGGCTTGGTGTGTAGAGGAACCTATGATGATGGTAATCTGAGAAGCTCAACAGATTCACCAACCAGGGCAAAGAAGAGAAGACCAGGATCATTTATTAATCTATTTAATTTTTCTCAACTGGGGTGATTGACCGTCCATAGAGGGCAGCTTGTCTGAGAGTCTTGATGGCCTGCTCAAGCTCGACTGCATCATGAATGAGGAGAGGTGAAGCTGACGGTAGGAGGAGGAGGTGCTGATTCAAGTAGTACACTTGGGGTTTGTGAAGAGACCTCAAGGTGGGTTGAGATGACTAGGTTCAAGTTGGATGTGATTGAGTGAGGTGAGATCCATCATGGTTTGAGGAAACCACCAGACTTGGTCAATGAGATCATCTGATTAGATATTGTACTTGAAATCCCATCAGATCCAACAATGATCATCATCAGAAGAAGAAGAAGAAGATTAAAACCTCAAAAATCAAAGGTTTCTTTTTTTTTTTTTTTTTTTTTGTTGTTGTTGTTGCAAGATTGATCCTTTCAATCTATTGATTCACTGAATGATGTTCTGAATATCAACTGGATAAAGTTCAAAAATCTTGAAAAATTGAAAAAAGAGGATTGATGAAAGGATCTTGAGAGAAATTTGTATCCAAGATTGATTTAAAGATCATGAGTTTTGAGGATTAGAGTATTCAATCACCATCCAACCGGATTTGATGAGTGAATGAATTCAATCATCATCATCATTGTTTAAGTTTTTGATACTCCTAGATGCCATGAACAGACTCATTACACTTACTTGTACCTATGAACTGATACCTATATATTTTTGATTTCAAACAATCACATTACTATTAAGTAACTATTCTATTCTTGGTACCTGTAGTTTCCAGGAACCATGTTATGTACATACACTTTTTCTCACCCAAACTGATGATCAATTGCCAACCCTCAAGGCTGAAGTGATTCATAACTTCTGATCCGATCTCATATCTCAACCAATCTCATCTTATTTACTCTCATCTGGATATTTCAAAAATTTCCAAAAAAACAAAACAAAAAAAAAAACAAAAACAAAAAACCAATTCTAGTTCCACATTCTTCCTTGTATAGATTTTATGTTACTGATCCTTTGATTGAAAATCATCAAATTTTATGCCTTCAAAGCTAGGCCCACTCAGTGAAGCCATTTTGAATCAGATCCCCTCTGTAATCCTTCAAGTCAGACTTGAATCTCCTCCTCCAGCTTCATCTCCAGTCAATCTTATCTCCACTCCTTCTCTTGATCTTGAATTCAAACAGATCCTTCCTCTTTGAATCAAACCTTCTGAATGGGGTGGGGTTAGAGATGGTGATTTGTAAGTAGCATTGAATCATTGGAGGGGTATAAGTCATCAGGTCTGAAATGGTTTAGATTTGGTTCCTCTTTTGAGGATTGGTTAAATGAAGTCAACTCAGCTCAACCAATTGTCAGCTCATCAAAACATTGAAACTTACCACAAAGAAATGATAAAGATCAAACAACAGATGATGCCTAGAGAAGTCAAAATTAGACCCTCAAAAATTTATCAAGATATATAGAAATTTTGAGATTTTAGGGATGAATTCAAGAAGCATACAAAACAGTGTATGGATTACTGATTAATATTGATGTTTGGAAGATGAGATCATAGAAAAAGGTTGATGTTAAAAGTGCTAATTATAAAGCCTAAGGATCTATGAAATTAATCCTGAGTGAGAAAAAAAAACAAATGAATGAATAAATCATTCAAAGAATCTTGATTTTCATGTCAACCAAAACCCTCTGGTCCAAAACCAAAAAAAAAAAAAAAACTGAATTATTCTTAAATATGGTGATGACATGAATGGAAACTAAAAGGATTGAAGTTTGATTAGATGAAAACTATCAATAAACAGAGTGAAATTGATGTGAGTGGAATTTATTGATCCTCAGAAAAGAATCACTAGTGAGATTTTAGAATGAATTCAAATTTGATGGTCAGGATTGTGATGAAAACTTGAATTATTGAAGGAATTTGGTTAGTTAGAGGTAGTAGGTTTGAATCCAAAGTTCATCAAATTCTAATGATTCATGATGCCTGACCCCAATAAGGTCTATTTTTGAACATGATTCAATGAAAAGGATCCATTGATTGTGATTAAAAAAATCACAAAGGTTAACTTTCCTGGTTAATGACTTCATCTTAATATTCTCTGGTCATCTTCAAAACCTTTTTAAGTTTTGACTTGCTAGTTTTTGTAAATTACCACTTATGGTGGTCCACTGAGTTTGGTTGGGTCATCAACTCAGTGGTTTTTTTTTGTTAAACCAGGGTTGGAAGGTGCTCAAAGCCATATGGCAGTTAGTCAACCACCACTTGTCAGGTGGTCAAACAATGGGGGTACGCCATCAACTTGGCCATAACAGCTTTCAACTGAAGCCATCAAGAGGTTTTTTTCCTCAAAGAAAACATAATGTTGATGGTAAGGGTCATGAGGGTCACAACAGCAGTAAAAATTCTTCTTGTTTCCCTGAGTTGATCAGTGACTAGGTCAAGTTGATGACCCAACAAGATGGGACCCTCTTGGCTATTTCCCCATCAACCAAGGCTTTTCACATGACCACTGGGAGTTGACCACCCAACCAAACTCACTGGATCCAACAAACTCACTGGATTCACCATACTTATCCACAGGAATCAATCATGCTCAGTGTCTATTCATACACCTTATATCTCATAATTAGTATATTATTATTATTCAATCAAATTTAATTAGTTTTGATCCATTTTTACATGATCCCCATCTTTTAATTAGCATTTGAATTGATAAAAGAAATTCATGTCCAACCTGATGATTTACCAGTAAATTACCTATCAGGTTTGATTAATTTAAAAACTAGGATGGAACTTCCTTAGCTTTCACCATGGAAGAAAATCTGGTAGCACTTTCTAGAAAGTCAAATCAAGGATCTCAAGCCCAATCTATGAGAAATCTCAGGCCAAGCTCCAACCAAGTTCCCTTCAAGATTCAACCAAGCTTCACTATACTTCAACTGTGCATTGTGCACATTGAATGTACCAAAAAAGATTCTAAAGAATAGAGGTAGCTTCAAATAGAGATTTGTTGATTTAAATTTCTAGAAAGTGATGGGCAATGTTAAATTTGCAACCCCACAAAAGCTGTTTGCAACCTAAAACAGGTTGTGTGGCATGGTTTGGGGCTCAGATTGGTGCAAACAACCAGTTTGAAACTCAATTTGGTGGCAGATGGCCCTTTGAAACCCAGATGGGTTTCAAACCATGCTTATAAAAAATAATAAGAAATAGGGTTCCCTAAGAAATAATAAAAAATAATAAGAAATAACATAAAATGATTAGAAAATAATAAGAAATCATAGAAAAATAATAAAAAATATTAAAAAATATTAAAAAATAATAAAAAATAATAAAAAACAATAAAAAACAATAAAAAGGGTGATGTTAAATTCACGACTCCAGTTGTGTGGGAGTTGCGTAAGGCCCTACACCGCTCAAATGAGCCATGGGGGCCCATAGGAAACTACAAAGAGCCGTTCCAAACAGGCATGACCCCCAGATGGTTGTATAGGAGCCGCTTAACCCCCAAACACAGCAATTTCAAGCCGTTTACCCCCCCACACGGCCAAATTCCCACCATTTTTGGGGGTGCGCAACCCCCTGGAAGTCATGCCAGAATTTTGGGCACCCCCTGGACCACACTTGGGTTCTGTCAACCCAAATTTGGGATGAACACATACTTTTTGGGACTTTTTTTCCACACCTAGTGATTCCAAAGTGACTTTAAAGTGAAACCAAAGTGAAAATAAAGTGAAAATTGAAATCATATAAAAACCTGCAAAGCATTCTTTCTCAACTCAAAAGTGAGCTAACTTTGTTTATTCAATTGAAAGTTGGATTGAATACTGAAGTATACCATTGAATCTTTTTGCATGGGAACAGTGGAAAGCCCTCCTTCTTCTGACATGGCTGTGTGGAAGGTCTACATTGATAGTGCCATCAAAAAAGCTTTGGAAAAAGAAAAAAAAGGATTTGGGTAATGAAACATTGGAAGCCCCAATTGCATCCTCATCAAGGGTGACAATTGAGGAACAAAATGTTTCACAGTGGGATTTAACCTCTGGTTGTGAGTAACATTTTATTTTACTGAGGCCTTTGCTTGATTTAATTTGATTGAAACTAATGGGTGCATGCAACTGAAACTATGACTTAACCAATGAATGTTTACTAGATCCACTTTAGCCACCTCCTGTGAGAACTTTTCCTACTAGGGAAGAGGCCCAAAAATATTTTCAAACATGAGCTATGGGGCATGGTTATGCTCTGATGGTTTTCAACTCAAAGAAAGATAAATATGTGGATTTGGCCTGTGATTGCCATGGTTCTTATTCAGGATAACTTATTACCACAAGGTCTTGGCAAACTGACACAAGGAAGGTTGGGTGCAAGTTTTTAATCCATGAAAGTTGCACGAAGGCAGACCCCTTGTGGCACCTCTCCTACAAAGAAACCCAACATAACCATCAACCATCTGAACATCCCTCTTTGCACCCTCAAATGAGGAGAACCTTGGGGGTGACCTTAGACAATCTAATACAACGAATGAATGATGGGCTCAATACCTTGCACTTCAAGAGAAAATTGATCAAGATTTATGTCAGCAATTATGTTGATGACAAAAAAATCTATAACACTAAGCAGAAGGTAACGCTTGCAGAACTAAAGGGGAAAGGTGTTATGGAGGTACTCTATGAACAGCTTGAAGAAACAAGTTGGATTCACCAGTCAAAGTTCAGTGGAGAGGGTCACTTGGAGTCACTGTACTTAGCACATCCAGAGGCAGTAAAGCTTTCAAAAAAATTCCATCATATTGCTATGTTGGATTGTACTTATAAAACAAATAATTACAAAACTCCACTATTTCATGTTGTAGGAATGACAGCCAATTGGAAAACTTTCACAAAAGCTCTTGTTTTTATAACAAAAGAAAATTTTGAGTTCTACATTTGGTCTGTAAACACATTAAAGGAGTCAGCTTATGATCCTGAGAGACTTCCAAAAGTCTTTGTGATGGACCGTGAAAAAGCTCTGATTTGTGCTATTGAATCTAGTTTCCCTGAGTCATCAAGACAATGTTGAACTTGGAAATTGTCTAAAAACATAAAAGAAAACCGTAAAGTGCACTTTGTTAATGACGTTGAAGGATGGAAAAGCTTTATGACTCTATGGGAAAAGTATGGGGCCTCAAAGACCAAGGAGGAGGCGGAGGTCAATGATGCGGAACTCAGAGTAGGTACAAATCACTGCTTCTTATTCTTCCTTGTTTTGGGTTCTGAACTTTTGACTTGTATAGTGTTTCTTGAAAGACTATGAGGATGTACTTGAGTGTATGGAAAATAAGATTTTCCCTATCAAAGAGATGTTTGTAAACGCATGGACTTGTATAAACCCATATTTTGGAAACAAAACAACATCTTTGGTTGAAGCAGCCCATGCAACTCTCAAACAATTCCTTGAAAACTCTTTGGGAAACATGTTGGATATTTGGAAAAGCCTTGACAGAACATTTTTGAATCAAATTAAATTGGTTCATGCGTCACTTTATAAATCTCAAATTAAGTGAGGGACAGTTCTCCCACCTGAAATTTTAACATTGGGTTACAAATTGACTTTAGAGGCAATTCAGCTTATTAGGGAACACTTCAAGAAATTAAAACATGATCATGATGGCAAAGTGTGCTCCAAGTCATATTCCAAGACTATGGGTTTGCCCTGTTCCCACCAAATAGGTGACCGTCTAGCATTCAGAGGAGTTGTGGTACCCAAAGATGTTCATCCTCAGTAGAGGTTGGACTATGGCCCTTGCAGCTCTAGTTATTTAAGTTAGCTTAAGTTGGATTGTTCAAATCACTATGTGATTAATGCTTTTTGATTAATGATTCATGATTCACTAATGGTTGATCCTTTTGAATTTTTCAAGTGCAATGTTGATGAAATGCTGAGAATTCCTCAGTTACCTGAAAATTTGAATGCAATGATCTTGGAATCTCCAGATCATGATCAAAGTGGCCTATTGAAGTATATCATTCAGAAGATTACAAAATATTGATCAAAGCAAAGACTTGAACCTAAAGTCTTACAATCAAGTAGGGGCAGGTCAAAATTGACAAATACACGGCAAGAACCCTCTTGGTCTGAGCATGTTAAAGAACAAATAAAGGGGGAAAAAAGGACAAGAAGAGCTCCAAATAAGAAAAGAAAAAAGATTGTAAGTCTTTTCTTTTGGGATATGTTCATTTTTTTGGTCTAATGAACTTAGTTACTAACTAATGATGAATTTTTGATCAAATTTGGCAGAATCTGAATCTGAATTTCATAGTTCAGAGGAAGAGACTGGAAGTGAGTTGGGATCACTTAATCTGGAATCAGAATCCTCTTCAGAGGAAGAGAAAGTGCAGAAAAGCTCAACCGGAAGCTCATCTTTGGTGAGTATTCATTTAATTGATCTGATTAAAGAAATGAATACTAAGTTAGTTTTTATGATGTGAACCAAATTTGAAATACCTCAATCAAATAACCAAGAAATTCCATAATTTCTTGGGTGAGGTTTGGGATCCAATTGGAGATGGGAATTGCAGATTTAGAGTCATTGCTAAATCTCTTGGTTATGAAGAACATGGTTGGTTTAAAGTTAGGAAGGAAATGATTGAATCATTAAAGAATCATAAAGCATGCTACATTAAGATGCTTGGTGGTGCAAAAGAGGTAGAAAATATTAAACAAAGACTTGATGTTGAAGACATCAATCAAAAGATTCCCTCTTCAAAATTGTTGGATAAACTAGATATGGGACAAATATTAGCAGACACATATTCCAAACCTATATGTTTCATTTCATTGGAGTAATGTGATACTTATACTTCAATAAAAAATGGTGTTACAGATCAATCAGACCCTATTTATATTTCCTTTGTAAACAATAACCACTGGGTTCTATTGGCACTTGAGGGAGAAATGATTCCAATCCCACCCATTGTAGCAAAACCGTGTTCCTTGATTTCTAAAAAAGCCTCTGGTTGGGTTGATCATCTCAAAGATCAACTGCAAATTTATTCTAGATTATAGAGATTATAGATTTTGACTTCATTGCATCATTGGGTTTCACATAAATTGTAATTCTAATTCAGCTAATGAGTTCTATTGATATGAAGGATTATCACATTTTTAACATCATTATGTTGAGTGTTTTGAGTTAACATCATTATATTGAGTGTTTTGAATGAGAGTTTAATGGTAAGTCAGTTCAACTTTTATTGGGCTGATTCCATCACAAGCTAAACTTATGTTACGCTTGGCATGGGATCAGCTTAACACAAGTTGAACTTGTTTTTTTTTTTTGGTGTTTTTACTTTAGGGCTTGTCAAAAGACTTTTATTTTTTTGGCACTTTTACTTTAGGGCTGGTCAAATGACTTCTTGTATTTTTTGCCTGGTCAAAATACTGGTATTTTTTGGCACTCTTACTTCAGGGCTGGTCAAAAGAATTCTTTAATTTTTGGACCGTTTTGATTTAGGGCTAGTCAAGTTGAACTTACTTTAGGACTTGTCAAGCTTCTTGTATTTTTTTTGGTGTTTTTAGTTTAGGGCTTTTCATGTTAATTGTCTTTTTTTTTTGTTATTCTTAGTTTAGGGCTAGTCCAGTTACTTGCTTTTTTTGGGTCTTTTTACTTTAGGGCTAGTCCATTGGATAGTCCCAGTTTTTTTTGTTTTTGACTTATTTTTTTATTTTATTTTATTTTTTTTAACCAAAAAATCAAAATTTTTTGATTTCTTTGATTTTTTGGTTGATTCCTGTGTTTTGGAATGTTTAATTGATTGATGGGTTATGATAGTGCCCTTTTATTCCTTTTATTCCTTTTATTCCTTTTATTCCTTTTTTTTTTTTTTTTTTTGGCTCACCGCGGGCTGGTGGGGTGTTGGATGCCACACAACTACATTTAAGCTGTGTACAAATCCACACAGCTTGAGTATAGTTGTGATGAATCCCACACGCCGTTGGACCAGGCTGGGTTGGCCACTTGACTCTTTGAGTTGTGAGGGTTTGTACACAGCTTGGATTGGACCGTGTGGAATGCCACACGGCACACTTTGAACCGTGTCCATGGCTCAATGAACCGTGAATTTAACATTACCTTAATAAAAAGTAATAAAAAAGAATAAAAAATAGGGTAATGTTCAATTCACGGCTCATTGAGCCGTGTGGCACCCTACCTGACTCAAATGAGCTGTGTGGCATGATACACGTCCCATTTGAGTTGTACGGCACGCTAAACACTAAAATCAAGTTGTGTAGCCTCCACTAAATCATAAATAATGAATAATAAATAATAAATGATAAATTATATGTAATAAATAATAAATAATAAATAATAAATAATAAATAATAAATAATAAATAATAAATAATAAATAATAAATAATAAATAATAAATAATAAATAATAAATAATAAATAATAAATAATAAATAATAAATAATAAATAATAAATAATAAATAATAAATAATAAATAATAAATAATAAATAATAAATAATAAATAATAAATAATAAATAATAAATAATAAATAATAAATAATAAATAATAAATAATAAATAATAAATACTAAATAATAAATACTAAATAATAAATACTAAATAATAAATACTAAATAATAAATAATAAATAATAAATAATAAATAATAAATAATAAATAATAAATAATAAATAATAAATAATAAATAATAAATAATAAATAATAAATAATAAATAATAAATAATAAATAATAAATAATAAATAATAAATAATAAATAATAAATAATAAATAATAAATAATAAATAATAAATAATAAATAATAAATAATAAATAATAAATAATAAATAATAAATAATAAATAATAAATAATAAATAATAAATAATAAATAATAAATAATAAATAATAAATAATAAATAATAAATAATAAATAATAAATAATAAATAATAAATAATAAATAATAAATAATAAATAATAAATAATAAATAATAAATAATAAATAATAAATAATAAATAATAAATAATAAATAATAAATAATAAATAATAATAAATAATAAATAATAAATAATAAATAATAAATAATAAATAATAAATAATAAATAATAAATAATAAATAATAAATAATAAATAATAAATAATAAATAATAAATAATAAATAATAAATAATAAATAATAAATAATAAATAATAAATAATAAATAATAAATAATAAATAATAAATAATAAATAATAAATAATAAATAATAAATAATAAATAATAAATAATAAATAATAAATAATAAATAATAAATAATAAATAATAAATAATAAATAATAAATAATAAATAATAAATAATAAATAATAAATAATAAATAATAAATAATAAATAATAAATAATAAATAATAAATAATAAATAATAAATAATAAATAATAAATAATAAATAATAAATAATAAATAATAAATAATAAATAATAAATAATAAATAATAAATAATAAATAATAAATAATAAATAATAAATAATAAATAATAAATAATAAATAATAAATAATAAATAATAAATAATAAATAATAAATAATAAATAATAAATAATAAATAATAAATAATAAATAATAAATAATAAATAATAAATAATAAATAATAAATAATAAATAATAAATAATAAATAATAAATAATAAATAATAAATAATAAATAATAAATAATAAATAATAAATAATAAATAATAAATAATAAATAATAAATAATAAATAATAAATAATAAATAATAAATAATAAATAATAAATAATAAATAATAAATAATAAATAATAAATAATAAATAATAAATAATAAATAATAAATAATAAATAATAAATAATAAATAATAAATAATAAATAATAAATAATAAATAATAAATAATAAATAATAAATAATAAATAATAAATAATAAATAATAAATAATAAATAATAAATAATAAATAATAAATAATAAATAATAAATAATAAATAATAAATAATAAATAATAAATAATAAATAATAAATAATAAATAATAAATAATAAATAATAATATAATAAATAATAAATAATAAATAATAAATAATAAATAATAAATAATAAATAATAAATAATAAATAATAAATAATAAATAATAAATAATAAATAATAAATAATAAATAATAAATAATAAATAATAAATAATAAATAATAAATAATAAATAATAAATAATAAATAATAAATAATAAATAATAAATAATAAATAATAAATAATAAATAATAAATAATAAATAATAAATAATAAATAATAAATAATAAATAATAAATAATAAATAATAAATAATAAATAATAAATAATAAATAATAAATAATAAATAATAAATAATAAATAATAAGAATAAAAAATAATAAAAAATAATAAATAATAATAAAAAATAATAAAAAATAATAAAAAATAATAAAAAATAATAAAAAATAATAAAAAATAATAAAAAATAATAAAAAATAATAAAAAATAATGAAGAAATAACAAAAAATAATAAAAAATAATAAAAAATAATAAAAAATAATAAAAAATAATAAAAAATAATAAAAAATAATAAAAAATAATAAAAAATAATAAAAAATAATAAAAAATAATAAAAAATAATAAAAAATAATGAAGAAATAACAAAAAATAATAAAAAAAGAATAATAAATATGAATAAAATAATAATAAAATAATAATAAAAAATAATCAAATAATAATCAAATAATAAAAGATAATAAAAAAATAATAAAATAATAATCAAAAATAATCAAAAAATATTGTATTTGTACTTAAGCTTTGACACATTGCAAAAAGTTTGGTTTGGATTTTTAATTTAATCCATTTTCTCCCAAGTTTAATCTCATGGTTTTGAACCAAGTTTTGTTTCAATCCTCCCTCCCAGATTTTTCCCCCCTACCCCCCAATCATTATTTTTTTTTTGGATCCTCCAATTGGACCCATTTTGTTTTCAGCCTCCAGTCCAACCAATATCCCCCAGTTTGCCATCCATCCATCCATCCAAAAATCATTGATCAACCATTTCCATCATCATCATCCCATCAATAAGTTTTCCATTCCTTGTTCTTCCTAATAAACCATCTCTTCAAATTACTGACTGCTTTTTGGTTTCATTTTTGTTTTGTTTTATTGGGGGGGATTCATGATTTAATGATACCATTCATACTTCCTCCTCCTCTGTTTGAAATACCAATTCCTTTTGATTTCCAATCTCTTCAGGATCAGAATGAGCATGATTCTTGTCAACAAACAAAATGACCATCATCCTCATCCAGGCCCTTATCCTCCTCTCTCTCTCTCTGTCTCTGCCTATGCATGTATTCCTCTCTTTTACTTTGAATTCCTTGGAATAGGTAACTCCACCAAGCTTGCATCATATCTAGTATAAGTAATAAACCTCAATTTAAACACAAGAAGCATCCATCTTGGAACTCTGGACAACAAACTGAAAGTTTGTCTGTGTCTTGTCCCCGCCCCTCCACGTTTCTCCAAGGTCTTCCCAAATGGATGATGTCAGTTGCATAGTGTCGGCTAGGATGCACCAATTACATCATGTTGACCCAATCTCACATTCTTTTTCTCTCTCTTGAATAAAAAGTAGAGAGAGACAGAGAGAAGCTTGATTATTGTTACAAGAGTAGGTGATATTGAGCATGGAAAAAGGATTGTAACCAGGTTGTAAGCAAATGATCAAACAGGATCATTGATCATTTGTTATGTGTTGGAGGGGGAAGGGTTGAAGACATTCAAAATATCCATGATATCAATGAGTTCCAGATGAGAAACAATCTAGATAAAGGTCTTGCACGATGGGCTGACAAAATCATAAAACAGATGACCAATGAACTCAAGTTGAATACAGTTGTGGATGTCAGATAGAAACCTTGATGGAGCTGTTGTAAGCTGTGCTATGACTACTGAGTTTTATCTTGGCAGGACCACCAAAGAAAGACATAATCAACACACAACCAGATCTCCAACGGCAAAGGATTGCTCTCCAGCAAGTTCAATGGCTCAAGCCAAGAAAAAAAACAAGATGAAATGTGACCCTGAACATGTTTTGGAAAATGGAATGGAACCTTCCTTAGTAATTCAAAAAATTGACTCTTCCTTTATGGAACTCATCTTATTCTTGGTGAAATTCTGTTTTGATGAATGATTTTTTCTTGTTCTTTTGTGAGGCCTTGAATTTCTACCCCCCCCCAATAAAACAAAACAAAACCAAAACCAAAAATTAGTCTGTTACTTGAAGAGATGTTTTATTAGGAAGAACAAGGAATGGAAAACTTCCTGATGGGATGATAGTGTTGGAAATGGTTGATCAATAATTGTTGAATGGATGGGTGGATGGCAAACTGGGGGATATCAGTCGGAATGGAGGCTGAAAAAAAATGGCTCCAATCAGAGGATCCAAAAAAAAATTGGCTCCAATTGGAGGATCCAAAAAAAAAATAATGACTGGGGGGTAGGGGGGAAAAATATGGGAGGGAGGATTGAAAAAAAACTTGGTTCAAAACTGCAAGATTAAACTTGTGAGAAAGTGGATTAAATTAAAAATCCAAACCAAAATTTTTTCAATGTGCCCAAGCTTAAGTACAAATACAATAATTAAAAAAACAAAAAATAATAAAAAAGAATAAAAAAATAATAAATAATAATAAATAACAAAAAAATAATAAAAAATAATAAAAAATAATAAAAAATACTAAAAAATACTAAATCATAATAATAAATAATAAAAAATAAGAAAAAATAAGAAAAAATAAGAAAAAATAATAAAAAAAATAATAAAAAATAATAGAAAATAATAGAAAATAATAGAAAATAATAGAAAATAATAGAAAATAATAAAAAATAACCAAAAATAATAGAAAACAACAAAAACCCAGGGGCACTGGTGGTTGCAAGGACTTTTCTTGCAATCACCCCAGGTTGCAAATGGCTTTTGATGCCTGTTTGCAAACTGGGGGTAACAAATTTAACATCCCCCAAAAGTGACATCAAATATTTCAAGGTGCTGTATCTCATCCACAACAAAGGCTGTAGATTTACTGAATTTCCCTGAAGATTGATTCCTCAGTTAGTATTTGAAAAGTTTTGTTGATCCTTTTTGAGGAATTGTTACTGTGAGCCTGTGCTAATCTTCCAATCAAACATTTCCTCAACCCTTTCATCATACTTCAAACCATCAGATTTTCAATTTGAATTTAAGACTTCTCACTTTGGGATTTATTGTAGGAACATTGTTAAATTCATACCTTCAAAATCACAGTCCATGCCTTTTATTTTCAACAAAGGTATAATTTCCTTCTTTGTTTTTTTTTTTGATTTTTTTTCTTTGTTAAACTCATTCCCTCCTTGAAGAAAGATGTGAATATGGTGATTGTATTTAGTAAATTGAAACCTTTTGGGGTGTTTTCCAACTCCTTGAGAGTGTTAAAATCTTCAAAATTTGTGCAAATTCAAAAAAGGTGTGAATATAGAAAGTTAAGTTTTTGAATACCTTTTAGATCTTTAACAAGCTTCCTAGGTTGGGAAAGTATGACTGTTGAGGATGTTTAAACACCTTTTGAGGGTTCAAGAACTGCCTGGGGTGGGGAAAGACACCTTTTGAGGACATTATAGGCTAGTAGAGGCCTTTCAACATGAATTTAGGCCTTGGGAGACTAAAATAGGGCCTTCAGACTCCCTGTGGAATCTGTCAGAAGTAGAATCATTGGAAAATCCAGATATTGAGACCAATCAAGTTACTATAACATTAAAAAACAAAAAAAGCATAATTCTCTGTTTTGAAATTGATTTAAATCTGAGAAGATATTTGAGAAAAAAAACTGTATGGAATATAAGACAAAAAAAAGCAAAATGATTAAAATTCAATTTATTTACACAAAACAAGATATTTCTAGTGGAGTGGAGATCAATTCTACCAAACATGATAAATAAAGAAAGAAAAAACTGCATAAACTTTTTTTTGAAGAGGATTACAAACATTTTCTGAGATGTGAGAAAACATTTGATACAGTAGATCAATTGTAATACAAAAATATCAAAAATGAATTTTTCTGGATAGAATTTGATAATTCTTATGGGATCTAGATCCATTTTTTCCAATCATAAAAAAATACTTGAAAACTATAGACATACCTATTTTATGAAAGCAATAAAAATATTTTGAAATATTCAAAAAAAGGAACTTCATAAGGTACAAAGATAATAAAAAAAATATCAAAAAATGATGACTGAAAAAATATTTTATTTTTGATGGGATTTAAATACCTTTTTTATCAATGATTAAAAGAAAAAAGCTATATACACCTCATTTATCAGATGAATTAAAATATGTGTAAAATCTCACCATAGAATCCATAAACTAAAAAATTAATGACTGAGGATATGAACAACAAAGTTGTTTGAATAACTGTTGATATTTTTGATTTCCTGTAAATATCATTTTGAAATTATAAAAAAAAAAAAAAAAAAAAACATGAAAAAATAATGCATAAACCCATTCAATGAGATAAACTCAAATAAATTGAAAAATTCAAACAAACATTCATCAAGTTCAAAACCAATGATACAAATTATCAAGAATCAAGTTCTATTTTTGTTTTAATATAAGGCAAGATTCCTGAAGGGATGTAGATAGCTTTTTAGCATAAATAATAATAATAATAATAATAATAACAATAATAATAATAATAATAATAATAATAATAATAATAATAATAATAATAATAATAATAATAATAATAATAATAATAATAATAATAATAATAATAATAATAATAATAATAATAATAATAATAATAATAATAATAATAATAATAATAATAATAATAATAATAATAATAATAATAATAATAATAATAATAATAATAATAATAATAATAATAATAATAATAATAATAATAATAATAATAATAATAATAATAATAATAATAATAATAATAATAATAATAATAATAATAATAATAATAATAATAATAATAATAATAATAATAATAATAATAATAATAATAATAATAATAATAATAATAATAATAATAATAATAATAATAATAATAATAATAATAATAATAATAATAATAATAATAATAATAATAATAATAATAATAATAATAATAATAATAATAATAATAATAATAATAATAATAATAATAATAATAATAATAATAATAATAATAATAATAATAATAATAATAATAATAATAATAATAATAATAATAATAATAATAATAATAATAATAATAATAATAATAATAATAATAATAATAATAATAATAATAATAATAATAATAATAATAATAATAATAATAATAATAAGCAAATGCTACGTATACCTACTTTATGAGGAATTCAACTCAAGTGTGTATAATATATCTTGTTTTTTTTATGAGTGCAAAGGAATTTACATTCCACCAGAAGTATTGAATTTTATTCAAAAAACTTGATTTCTGAAATTTCTGATAACCATTTTTTTACTTTATGAAGTTTTGATTGAAATAGTTCTCTATGTTTTATCTCAGCCCATGAAAAAGGTTTTTTCAGTAACCTTTCATGTTTTTTCATCATTGAAGTCAATTTATTTAAACCCCATCAAAAATATTAAATTGTATTAAGAAAAATAGTTTTTGATATTCTTGATCAGTTTTTTTTGTACTTGATGAATTTGGTATAATTTTATGCATTTTAATTACTCTGATGAAAGTTTTGTATGGAGTGTTTTTTTTTTTCAAATCCTTGATAAGATGTTATTTTGATCCCATCAGGAATGTCAAATTTTGTTCAAAAATATTGTTTTTATTTGTAAATACTTTCATGATTTTTGTACATCACAGCATCAAAACATTTGATGTTACTTTCTAGAAAGTGCCATCAAGGAATCTTTGGTTGAAGCCCTCTCCAATTTAGGCTTGAAGCTACCTCCATTCTTCAACCAATCTTTTGGTGCAACATCACTGCACAGTGGAGCTTGGTTAAAGCTTGGCCTGAGATTGGTTGTAGTTTGTTCTGAGCTTGCTCATATATTGGGACTGAGATCCTTGATAGCACTTGCTATCAAGTGCCATCAGAATTTTTGTGGTGACTTATGAATTTTTTATTTCAAAATGTTGGTATTCCTTTCATGAAATAGTAGATATAGAATTTTTGTATTTTCTTTTACATCTGGTAAAAATTCATTCAAATACCATCAGATTCATCAATTTTATTCAAAGTGAATCATTTTTGATATTTTTATTTATTTATTATGATTGATTTACTTAATGAGACTTTTTTGTCATATCCAACAAAAATATTTGTAATCCTCTCCTAAAATAAGTATATCTAGAAGTCTTATTTTTATTTTTTACTATTTTTGACCAAAATATTTTGAAATCCCACAAGAAATAGCAGGTTTGGTTTCAAGAAATGGAATATTAATTTTTTTTCTTATTATTCTCATATCAATTTTTTTGCAAAAAAAAACAAAGATTTATTTTTTTTTTGCTTTGTTTTTGTTTTCTGTTAACTCAATTGGTGTCCAGATCTTGGTCCTCCAAAACATTCTACCCCAGAAAGACCCTGAAGGGAGCCTGAAAGCTTTATTTTAGACCTCCAAGGTCTGAATGCATTTTTACAGGTCCCTGACAGCCCAAACTGACCTCAATTGGTGGGTTTTCCCAACCCAGAAATCTTTTGGAATGTTAGGGGTTTGTAAATACCCATCCCCAAGAAAAATACTTTCACACCCCAGGCAGCTCTCCAAACCTTAAAAATTGCTTCCAAAACTTGCCTTCCCAGATTTGGAAACCACACCACAAGGCATGAACTCATTAAAATAAATAAAATAATTACTATATTCTTGCCTTTTTTCAAAGAGGGCATGATCTTAGAAAAAACAAAAAACATCAAAATTCACAAATTTGAAAAATGCCATGGACTTCATTAATTTTAATGCATGGATTAAGAGTGGGCCTTTATTGTACCATCAATTTCTTTTTCCCTTTCTGCCATTTCCACCTCATTCCATTTCCCCCTCTGAAGTACATGGGGTTGAAATGTGACAATGTGGTTATGAATTCTAATGTGCTATTTTATTGGATTGGTAATCCATAATTTAGATCAAATATGATTGATGAGTTTTTTGAAAATAATACTTGTAGTTTGAAAGAAGTAGTTTTGACTGAGGCCATTCAGATGAAGTTGAATTTTTAAGTCTTTTAAACCATTTTCACATAATTTTTTATTATTATGATGTTTTGTTATTCAATGTCTTTGTTTTTTTAAGGTGAGTAAATTTCAAAGGAGATGGTATTGATTTCTCAAGAAATTTAATTCTTATTTTTTTTTTGATTTTTGTATTTTACCAGAAAGATTCTAGGCAAAAACTTGCTATCAAGCTTCCAGCTTTTGTGGCATTGTTTTAATAGTTCTCCCTTAGTAGGAGAAAGGCCATCACAAAGAATTTTGTATACCAAAATTCAAAGGCTGGTTGAGCCTTTGCTGTCATTTTGAAGCAATTTCAACCCAGGGCACTGGTGAGACCTTGTCAAATTGCTGCTGAGGACAATTTTACAGCTCATTGACTTCTTTTCTAAAGATCAAGAAGGGGTTGAATCATTTTCTTCCTTGACAAGGATTCAACCATTTTTCACTTTTTTTACTCCAATTTGTAGCTCATTTTATTCAGTAGATAAAACATTTGCGTTATTTTTATTTCATGAATAAATTGATTTTTTGTAATATACAATTGATAAAATAACATGGCTATTCATTTTTTGAAAAGGAAAAAATTACAATAATCCATCAATTGAAAAAAATTGAGGATTATAAACATAGAAATAAAATTCTGGAATGGTTGACCAAACATAGAAGCACAAATTCAAACAGCACCTCAAACCACTGATGCCTATTTTGAAATTTTTATCAATATCTAGATAGATGCAATGAAAAATTTTTTCAAAACTTAAAAAGCTCTTCCTGATATTCCATTTCCCTCCATGATCTCTACTTGATAGTGCCTACCAATTACATTTTGTGTTTGCCTGTTGGGGGCTATCATCAAAATTCATGAAGTTGTGTCCACTAATGGTATCCACGCGCCCATATTCCCATGTAAGAATAAAGATTTTCAACAGGATATAAATGGCTTGATCTTGATCTATCCAAATAGTGCCTCAAGTTCTCTCTAGATCCCAATTGGTGGCAAATATCTGACTATGTGAACTTTCCAAAGCACAAAAAAAAACCAAGTGGCAGTGCAAAATTGCTAAGATCAATGGCCAAAATCAAGATTTTCTTTAGAATTTGGTTTTGATGTGCTTGGAATCATCAGATCTGATTCCCAATACTCCCTTTTCAATAAGTTTTTGAAGATACAATCTGAGTTGAGCTTGAACCTGATGTTGGCCTGTTTTGAGATTTGCTAGACCAACAAATCCACAGTTCTGAACTCTTTTATAGAAACTATAAATATCAGAAAGCCATCTCAAAATTTAAAATTGATGAGTGGAAACTATCTGCAGGTCAATCTTCCAACTGGCCTTGGCGGATTGGGTACCTGGGAAAGTCATTCCATATAAGATAGTTGTTGGTTTAACTCATAGTAATACACATAATTGTATACTTCAAGAAAACTGCATCTACAACCTGGCAAAACTTTAAAAAAGAAAATCAGGCATTTATCTATGACAAGGCACACCATTCAAGAACAGTAGCAAAAATTGATAGAAGATTCTTTTTTTGTGGAGCTGGGAGGGGATGAGGAAGAGAAAAGATTAGAATCAATCTTACTTTCAAATAAAATTGGTGAGTGAGAGGTAGAAAGGGATTTGAATAATTATATTAACAATAAGCAAAAACCAGAGTTGAAATACAATCTTTGATGCTAATTTCAGCTGTGATGTGGCTCATCACTCTTCACTCAGATTATATTTTAGTATCAGGCGCAAGAAATTATGTGTATTTTATTACAACAGCCTTTTCTTACACATCTACAATCAAACCCCACCCATCTGTTGTGCATTGATCAATAAGTTAGTTGAATTTAGCCTCTGAGCCTAGCTTGGAGCCATTGTGGTAGATCACCAGCTAAGTAAAAGATGAAATAATGAGCATATTAACTTGAAATACATTTTTTGGATTTTTTTTTTCATTATAACCACATACTTGATAGGTTTTCCACCATTTTTGTCCTTCAATATGTTCATGAGGCGGTGAGATCTGTACTTGGAGGCAAGGATCTCAGGAACAAATGTAGGAAAAGGCAAAAATGAAGGGTAATGAAAAGGAATTTGGGGAAAATTTAATCCAGAATTTTCATTGATTTTTGGCTTAAGGAGCATCAAGCTGTCTAAGGCTATGTGCATGAATTGAAAGAAGCAGGAGGGGAAATGCCAGGATGAAGATGAAATTAGCCATTAGGGAAGGGGTGATTGAATTCCATTTTGCTGGTATTTGTATCCGGTTGGGGAAAGGTATCAAAATCTATATATTAAATTTTCTGGTGACTTCAAGAAAAGAAGAAACAAGTTTCAAAGTTGGGATGAGTATCTGCCCTTAGGCTAATACATATTTCTCCAAGTATTAGCAAAGAATTTCCTGAATTGGCCACCAGCTGTTTTTAAAGTGCCAAGAATGGAGACTAACTCAAGATTTGATCTGGAAGATTTTAATTTTACTTGCAGGATGGTTACAAGGGATGGAAATCAATGATTTTTATGGAGCTCATGTTACTGAAAAAGAAAGCTGTTGGAAAGCTAGATGGGTTGGATTGGCATGGCATGGTTGGTCATGAATGGTGCTAGGCCATGATGGCAGAATGTGGAGGGCAGTGATTTCATGATGAGGATGACCATCTCAAATAAAGCTGGAGTTAAATTGTGGGTGGGCTTGATGATCAGCCCAACGTGTCCTGTTGGTTAATTGAATTCAGTAGCAATGAGGAGACAATCCCAAAATTCTTAGCTCAAGTAACAAAGCCAGCTTGCTGGTGATTCAACCCAAAGTTCATAACAACCTCCAGACTGCAGTAAATGAACCACCAACCAATCCTGTTGTCAAAAGGCCAGGTGTTAAAAAAAATTGACATTGATTTGACTCCCATTGTCAACTCTGCAGCCCTCAACCACCCAAAGTGAATCTGCAGGGTAGGTTTGAAACTTCTCCTTGGTTGAAAATTTGAGGGATTTCAATACTAGTACTAGTCCAAGGCATACTTTTATTCATTTTACCATGACTAACATGAAATGTGATTCAAGTTTTTTATGGATGGCCTACCTGATGTTTAGAAATTCCATGATCATGTCAATTTTTTTTTGGGAAAATATGAATTTATGGAATTCTTTATATATTGAATAGAGTATTCCCACCAAATTTGGGGACTGATTGGTATTTAAACAGTTTAAATTATTTTAATCAAGTGGGAAATTGTCAAACTCCAGATTCAAGGGTTATTATCTCCTCACTTTTTGATATACCCTTCTAATCAGTGCCATCCACCTCAGTCTTAAGCGTGACAAAAAGTAAAGCACATCATCAATAGTGCAATTTGCTTACTACCTCCGGCTTGTGCAATAAACTTCCAATATTGGCAACTTAGTCTATACCTGCAACACCTTGCAGTTGGTCAACCATCCATTTGGACATTGCTCCATCTCTCCTTGGGTATCTCAGCCCTTGGACTTCCATTCTTTGTTATGCTACTCTTCTAGCTTGCACAGTCATCAAGCCAAATCAATTTTATAGTTTCATCTTCAGACTAACACACTTCCCTGAATTTTCACCTCTGTTACTACTTTTGTTCATTTGCAGTGTCATCTCATGTCATTCCTTCATGCATTGCATTTACTAGGACACATACTCCCATGGTTTCCTTGTCTTGCACCCACGCTATGACTCCGGATATGTTGTTTTTTTCAGTTTCATCTTCCCATTCCGTTCCTGTCATTCATTTCATCACACTCTCTAGCTGTAGAAGGCTTTCCATCAGGTTTTATTTAGTCACTCCAGATTACCTTATAAGGACTCGCTCCTTGCCGGCAGATTGTTTCTTCAGTTATTTAATTTCATAAATTTTATGCTTTTCTAAGGGAATACCATCACATTGGGCCTTGCCTCAGTTTCATCTCTACAGAACAACTCCATCCCTCTTGCTAAATGCCGTCAACCACTTCTTGTAGTTAGCACCTTGCTACCTTGCACTTGTCCTTGCACTTAGCTTTCTCCCTTGCACTCATAATTGCCTAAAGATCCCCTCCAGTATGTGGGGTGGTTGTGTGAAATTAAATTAACTAACTCAACTCATCTATTATAGAATTCCAATCTATCTTAGATTTCATTTTTTACAATGTCACATACTTGCTTGACCGGAAATGCTTCCCTCACCCCTTACAATGATGATATCAACAGGGTAGGGAGATCCAGCGTTTCTTGGACCAGACAACCCTTAGATCCCATTCCATATTCTAAATCCCCTTCAGTTAAACCACTCAATGACCCCTTAGCCAAAAGACTCAAGTCTGAAGCTCCGGTGGATCCCCTCAAGCAACTCAAAGATTACAACCACTCCTCCAATGAAACCTTGAATCCTGGTAGGGAAAGGCCTAGCCAAAATGCTCCCAAGTCAGAAGCTCAGGAGTTTATCTCTATGTTGCTTGAAGCTCTCAATCAACATAAATCACAACCTAGTGCAAGCACTCCAAGCTTTTGCGCTCCAGGCATGAATCAGCCTGACCACTTCAATGGGGAGCATCCACATAAGCTCCAATCCTACCTACGGCCCTGAAAAATCATCTTCTCCAATGACCCCAGCAACTTCCCTTCCAACCATCAAAAATTCATGTATGTGTCTTCCTTCCTAGGAGGTAGAGCCTTTCAATGGTTCAAACCTTACCTTGAATTATTAGATAGTACTAGTCCCACTTGTATACTCAACAACGGGAACAAATTTGCACAACAACTGTTCACCTTTTTTGGCCACCCCAATGAAGTTTGCAAAGCCAAGTATGAATTAAATAGCTTGGGGATGAAGAAAAATAGTAGGGCTTCTATCTACATCTCTCAATTCTGAGCGGTGCAGTCCCGCATCCAGTGTAACAAAGCGGCACTCCTCTTCCATTTCCAAAAGGGTTTAAAGGCACACTTGATTGAGCAGCTTGCAGTTGGGGGACATAAGACAACCTCCCTTCAGCAGCTAATTTAATGGGTGATCAAGATTGATAATGGCTATCACAACAAGAACTGCTCTTGACAAAACAATCATGGAAAGTCCACCTTGGCCCCAAAGGTGGACGACTCTTTGAAAAAACAACAGAAAAATCCAAAGCAAAGCAAATCAACCTTAAATTTTAACTCTAACCCAAAAGGGAAAACCGCCACCAAAACTCCAAATTTCCTGGACACAGAAACCAGGATTCTGAATAAAAAGGAACGGCTAAGGAGGGGAAAGGCAGGGTTGTTTATGTATTGTGGAGGTAGTCATGATGTCAATAGTTGGGCAAAGCGTCTAGTGCATGAAGCAGCTAAGCTTTCAAAAAATAGCTGTTAGTTTTTCTGATAATTGCAAGAGAAGCTACTCATTATCTAAACAGAAAGTCAATCTTTGCACTTGCAAGTCACTTGGTTCTCCAAGTTTAAGATTTGTACTTTTCCATTCCAACAACACTCCTTATTGAGTTTTACTTGATTCTGGTGCTAATTTTTCTTTTATAAGTGCAGCATTTGCAACCTATAAAAATATTACGTGTTCCAAGATAGACAAATTTTCCGTCTATCTAGTAAGTAGTGCAAACAAGCCATCTCATTGGGTTACCCATAAGGCAAAATGGAAATTCAAATTTTCCAATTTCCCCAGCTTTGAATGGGGTTTGTTTGTCTTGGATATCCCTGGAATGGATGATACCATTCTAGGAAATGACTTCCTAGTCTACTGGAATCTGGATGTGAATTGGAAAGAAGGAGTAATTAACCTTTTCACCTTGCATTCCCAGAAAACTAACCCTTCCATAAACCAGGAATTAAACAGCCTAACTGAAACTGTCATTTAGTTGGATGACAATTTTCCGCCAGGAGATTTGCAATATCCTGACTTCCATTCCCAAGTTCCCTCTTCAGATTTAGGAGTTATTGCTTATTTTTCCAACTTACCTCTTCCTTTTTTCTTCAAAGAGAAAAAGGCGCATACCAAAATGTGTATTTTGAGCTCCTTAATCCTCTTTCATTGTGCAAAATACTTCAAACCCTGTGTTAAAAGACAATGACAAGATTGAAGATTTAGAAATCATTCAAGAGTCTTTAACTATGGTTTATCATGACTTCACTGACATCTTTTCAGTTGTTAAGGCTGATAACCTTCCTCCATCCCGTTCATATGATCACAAAATTGAACTTACTGGTCCACCTCTGGCACCCGGTCCAGTCTACTCTCTCTCAAAGCAAGAATCAACCACGCTTCAAGAATACATTGCGGAAAATGTATCAAAAGGATTCCTTCAACCAAGCAATTCAAACACTGGCTTGCCCATCCTATTTGTTCCAAAGAAGGATGGTGTCCTTTGCCTTTGTTTTGACTATAGGAAACTGAACCAGGTAACCCAGAAGAATGCCTATGCAGTACCACCTATGTTGCACCTCCTCACTCTCTTCCACAGAGCTGCTTATTTATCAAAGTTAGAACTTTGAGGTGCCTATAACTTGATTTGCATTGCAAAGGTTCACAAGTACTTGACCGCAATGCAAACCCATTTTGGCAGCTATGAGTATACTTTCATGCCTGTCAGCCTCTGTAATGCTCCTTCCACTTTTCAACATTTCATTAATGATATTTTTGCTGACCTTGTAGAGAAATACCTTGTGGTATATCTTGATGATATACTTGTCTACTCAAAAACTCTTGAGGAGCATGTTGCCCATGTGCAAGAGGTGCTGCAGAAACTTTGAAAGAATAACCTGTTTGCAAAAGCCTCTAAGTGCAAATTTCATACTCAATCTCTTGAATTTTTAGGTGTAATAGTTTTGCAGCAGGGAATAGCCATGGACCCAGCCAAGAGCCAACGCATATTGGACTGGCCCGCACCTTCTTCTGTAAAATCCCTTCAAGTTTTTCTTGGTTTCAGTAATTTTTACAGGAGGTTTATTGAGAACTACACCAAGAAGACCATTAATCTTACTAACCTTCTTCAAAAAGACACTCATTTTATTTTTACAGAACAAGTGGCTTTGGATTTCAAAGCCCTGAAAAAAGCTTTTACAACTGCTCCAATACTTGCTCACTTCAACAAGCTAGCTTGCACTATTGTGGAAACGGATGCAAGCAACTATTCAATTGCAGGAGTAATCTTGCTGTTTTCCTCTTCTTCTAATCTCTTTCATCCCGTTGCTTTTGAGTCTTGCAATTTGCTTTCTGCACAGCTAAACTACAAGATTCATGACAAGGAACTCCTCTCAATTGTTTATTGCTTGAAAAAATGGTGTTCATACCTTATGAGCCTTGTAGAGCCTTTTGAGGTTCTTACTGATCATAATTCTCTTAAATATTTTATGAGCTCAAAAGTCCTCACACGCAGACAGGCGCAATGGGCCAAATACCTCTCCAAGTTCAACTTTACAATCACTTATGGCCCTGGGAAACAAGCGGTTGTTCCTGATGCTTTATCACATTGGGACAATGTTTACCCAGGGGGGGGAGCACCTTTGCAGACCACAATTCTGAAAACGTTAGGACACTTTTCTCTTCCAATCAATCTTCCCAACTCAGCTCAATCATCACCTAACTTCAAGACAAAACTTCCAAAATTCAACAAGCCCAACTTGACAACCCCACGTGTAACAAGCTTTGAAAGAGTTCAAATTCACCTTCAATCAATTAAGGTATAGATGAAAACAGTTATTTAGTTTATAAAGATTGTATAGTAGTTCCCAATAATCCTTGCATTAAGTTAGATATCTTTGAGTCTTGGAATTATTCTCTGCTTGAAGATCATTATGGTCAGGATAAAACCTACCAGTTGATTGCACCAGACTTCTATTGGCCTGGTATGACCAGAGAAGTAAAAGACTATGTTAGGGTGTGCTATGATTGTAATTGTAACAAGTCCTCAAATCACTGGAAGTATGGGCTGCTTCAGCCACTTCCAATTCTGCCTATTCCTTGGAACTCATTTTCTATTGATTTCATTTCTCAATTACCTCTTTCTAATGGTTATGATGCTATTCTAATAGTAGTAGATAGCTTCTCAAAAATGGCTTTGTTTCTTTGCTCTACTGTAACTGCCTCTTCAGAAGAACTAGCTAATCTCTTCATAGAACATGTCTTCTCAAAGCATGGTATCCCTGATAACATAGTTAGTTATCATGGACCATTGTTTGTTTTAAGCTTTTGGACCTCTCTTTGTCAGCATTTGAAAATCACTTGCAACTTATCAACGGCTTACCACCCGGAAACAAATGGGAAAACCAAACAAGTAAATCAGATCCTTGAGCAGTACCTTTTAATTTATTTTTCCTATCAACAGGACAATTGGTTGCAATGGCTTGCACTTGCCAAATTTGCATACAACAACTCCACTCACACCTCAACAAAACAGTCACCCTTTCAAACTATTTATGGAAGAAACCCAAATTTTGATTCTATTCACATAGCACCTTCTCAAACCGCTACCAAATACCTTACTCTCATTCAATCTCTCCAATTGAAACTTCAATCCAACCTCAAATCAGCAAACAAACGCTACAAGCAGCAAGCAGACCAACTTCACACTTTGGCACCAACCTTTGTAGTAGGAGACCAGGTTTGGCTTGATTCTCACAACATTTTCAGCACTTCTCCTACCAGGAAAATCTCTGAGAAGAAGCTTGGCCCATTTAAAGTAAAATCATTCATCTCCCCTAATTTGTTTAAACTTTCCTTACCTGCAAAATGGAAAGGTATCCACCCGCTTTTTCATGTGTCTTTCCTAGAAATGGCTCAAGTATTATACCCGGGCAAGGCTCATCCCCCTCAAGAACCCGTAAATTTTCAAGATCACTTAGAGTGGGAAGTAAGCAATATTCTGGATTCCAGGGTATGCAAAGGAAAGCTTCAATACCTTGTTAAATGGACTGGCTTCCAGTCTGAAAAACGTTGCACCTCATGGGAACCAGCCCATCACCTTTGCAATTCTCCCAACTTGGTGAAAGGCTTCCACACAAATTACCTGCATAAAACTTGTCAATCTTAAATCCCATTCCATTCCATGTGTATTCCAATACCATTCAATCCCATTCCATCTATTCCCTCCTCAATTCTTCAATCCTCTTTCTACAATCCTTTCAAATTCCTGTTCTGATCTCTTTTCTTACACTTCTCACCACATTATTTGAAAATCTATTTGTTATTTCATTTCCTTCTATTTCAAACAATCATTCTCTCTTTTAATTAAAACAGTGAAAAAAACAAAATCTATGTATATTAAATAAAAATAAAAATAAAAAATCATAAAACTTGTTACAAATTTCTTTTTACCTCTTCTTCCACATTTTCCCAATTCTTGTTTAATTCCGCCACTATCTCTTTAAACTCTTCCAAATCCTCATTTCTTATTAGGCTAGACATCCTTTGCATCAAGCACACTTGTGCAACCAACGCCTCCTCAAAGACCTCTTTGCACTTTGAAATACATACAAGTCCTCTTTGGCCTGGCATTCCATTCATCTTTGTCCATCAGCACCTCATGAGGCCTCTTCTGACAAACTCTTGAAAAACTTTGCCAATATTGCCAGTCAACCGCCTTGCATCAGTTTTGATTGGGACCACCACCCACACCTCAGTCACCTTACCTTGGCCCTCCACTCCATTTCCTTCAGTCCCATCTCCTCTGTTTCCAATTTCCTCTTCTTCTGTCCTATTCCTTTCAGCTCCTCCTGCTTGTGTTTCCTCCATTTCCTGTTCTCCTCCCACATTGAATTCCCCTGCAACTTGATCTTTGCCTTGCAGCTTGGTCTCTTGGTTCATCTCAGATTCTGTTGGTGGTCCAAAGTAAGGTGGAGGTGGTGGTGGTGTATTGGTAGTATAGCGTCAAAACCGTGGTAACACAAGAACAAATTCATCTCATTAACATCCCCTCATTATATTAGTCATTATTGAATTTCTCACCTGCTGTTTGCACCCCAAGGAAATCTATCTCCAGCACTGGCGGGATCTGATAATTAACCCAAGGAGCTTTCTTACAACTTTGACCTTTTCTTTGTAGCTCCTCAGATACCTCCATTGATGGTTTTCTATTTATAGTGAACAAACAAGCCACCTTTTGGAGTCAACATGGCTTGCATTTTCAAACCCCACAAGAAGCAGTACTGGGAACACAACGCTTGTTTTGGCAAACACAGTTGTTGCAACAGCAAGAAAATGATGAAATGATATTTAATTATTAAAATTTATTAAACAGTATACTATTGAGTAATGATGTATAAGGGATTTTTCTTTGAGGAAAGTATTAGACTTGGATTTGATGGTAATTAATCAAGGACGCTTGCAGGAGCTTGTGGCTTTATACACAGGCAAATGTCACGCTCAAGAGTCAATGTTTATTTTCTCCTCACTCTTTGATATACCCTTCTCATCAGTACCATCTACCTTATTCTTAAGTGTGACAAACAGTAAAGCACACCATAAATAGTGAAATCTTCTTACTACCTCCGGCTTGTGCAATAACCTTCCAATCTTGGTGACTCATTCTATACCTGCAACACCTTGCAGTTGGTCAACCATCCATTTTGACATTTCTCCATCTCTCCTTGGGTATCTCATCCATTGGACTTCCTTTCTTGGTTATGCTACTCTTTTAGCTTGCACAATCATCAAACAACATCAATTGTATAGTTCCATCTTTGGACTAATGCCCTTCCCTGCATTTTCACCTCTGTTACTACTTTCATTCATTTGCAGTGTCATCTCATGTCATTCCTTCATGCATCACATTTACTAGGGTACATACTTGCACGGTCCTCTTGTCTTGCACCCATGCTATGACTCCAGAGATTTTGTATTTTTCAGTTTCATATTCCCGTTCCATTCCTGTCATTCATTGCATCACGCTCTCTAGCTGTAGAAGACTTTCCATCAGGTTTTATCTAGTCACTCCAGATTACCTTATAAGTACTCACTCCTTGCCTGCAGATTGTTTCATCAGTTAGTTAATTTCATAAGTTTTATGCTTTGCTAAGGGAATACAATCACATTGGGCCTTGCCTCATTTTCATCTCTACAGAACAACTCCATCCCTCTTGCTACATGCCGTCAACCACTTCTTGCAGTTAGCACCTTGCTACCTTGCACTTGTCCTCACACTTAGCTTTCTCCCTCGCGCTCACAATTTCCTAAAGATCTCCTCCAGTATGTGGGGAGTTTGTGTGACAGAAATCTGGGGAATTGATTAAAATAATTTGCCTTTAATCAAATTAGAAATCTAGGGAATGGATTAAACAAATTGGCTCTAGTGTATTGCCCCCAAATTTGGGGAATGGATTAAATAAAAAAACATTACTTTGAAAAAATGGGATGCTCTTTAAATGTGGGAAATCTGGGGAATCAATTAAAAAATAATGAAATGAACAACTCCTCAAGTATTTCAACAAATAAGCAATTAAGCCAAAACATATATATCATGTAAATCTCATGATTTAATTTCAATTATGGATGGCATTTGAAGCTTCACAATAAAAAATGTTTTCAGCGTAAAATTTCTGGATCTAAACCTTGAAAATTCAAACTATAACTACCAATTGGAGGACACTGGATCTTTAATATAAAGACCAAAATTTTCAATTTTATAACCTTGTGATTTGTTATGTTTCAATGAGAATTCAAAATTGAATGGGAAATGTTTTATAATCATTTTGAAACACAGAAAATATTCATCTGGGTCAGAAATCAAGGTTAACCATGGAATCAATATCACTCTTCCTAAGGCACCCATCACCTGTAGCTATCTTGGGAAATATCAAATCTGTTCCCAATCTGACCAAAATCAATGAAGTTCAATTTCAAAGACCAACTTTGGTATTTTTGCAACAAAGAATAACACAATCAATCAGGTAACTGGTACCAAGGTAGTGGTTTTGTAATTTTGAGAAGAAAACATTGATTAATTGTTCTCAAGAATGATATTCCTTATTTTCTGGATAACTGTGTGCTGAGGGAGAATTATTCTATTTGAAACTTTTATAAAATTGAGATAATCCCAACAGAAATTGAATAATTTTAAAAATAAGGATAACCTGCCACACAAACATTTGAAGCAAGGTTCAAAATTTGGAAATATCACCAGCATGCAGAATTTCCCAAATTTTCATCAACTACTTGAGGATGTGTCACCTTTTGAAAAACAGAAAAACATTTCCTAAATTAATTTAGTAGAATCCATTAGATCTTGAAGTAGTCTGTCAAGCAACTAAAGAGCATGCATATGAGCCATAGCTGCTTCATCACAGATTATCAAAGAATCTCTTTTGAGATATTTATCCTTTGTCGAATGCTTTGATATTTTTGAAGCATAGTTTTGATACCCAAGGAAATTTAAAAGGTGAGATTAGTTGCTCTTCCATTAGGTAGATCCATGGCTGCTATTCCATTTCCAGCACATAAAAAAAAGTTTTGCCTGACCCACCAGGCCATGAATCAATAATGAAGAGGGTTGAGAGTAACTGTATTCATGAATTAATAAGCTTCTGTTGACTATTAAAAACATGTATTTTTTGCAAATCTGACTCATTCAAAGCAGGATTTCTTTCTTTAGAAAAGTCCAAGTCCCTTTGGAATCTATTAAACTTCATTTTTTGATAGTCTTTTTATGGGTTATATTAAATTCACGGCTCCAGACATGTGGGAGTCGTGTAGGGCCCCTCAACGCATGGGGGCCCGTACACTACTCCATATTATCTATAATTTATTATTTATTATTATTTATTATTATTTATTATTTATTATTATTGTTTATTATTTATTATTGTTTATTATTTATTGTTTATTATTTATTATTTATTATTTATTATTTATTATTTATTGTTTATTATTTATTATTTATTATTTATTATTTATTATTTATTGTTTATTGTTTATTATTTATTATTTATTATTTATTATTTATTATTTATTATTTATTATTTATTGTTTATTATTTATTATTTATTATTTATTATTTATTATTTATGATTTATTATTTATTATTTATTATTTATTATTTATTATTTATTATTTACTATTTATTATTTATTATTTATTATTTATTGTTTATTATTTATTATTTATTATTTATTATTTATTATTTATTATTTATTATTTATTATTTATTATTTATGATTTATGATTTATTATTTATTATTTATTATTTATTATTTATTATTTATTATTTATTATTTATTATTTATTATTTATTATTTATTATTTATGATTTATTATTTATTATTTATTATTTATTATTTATTATTTATGATTTAGTGGAGGCTACAAAACTTGATTTTAGTTGTTTAGCATGCCGTAAAACTCAAATGGGACATGTAGCATGCCACACAGCCCATTTGAGCTGTGTAGCATGCCACACAGCCCATTTCAGCTGTGTAGCATGCCACACAGCCCATTTGAGCTGTGCAGCATGCCACATGGCCTATTTGAGGCATGTAGCATGCCACACGGCTCATTTGAGTTGTGTAGGGTGCCACAGGGCCCATTGAGCCGTGTACACAGCTCTGTAGCCATGAATTTCACATTACCCTTTTTTTATTCAGAAAAGATTCAGTCCCTGCGGAATCTTTTGACCTCCCTTGTTTGATTGAATCTTGGAAAATCTGTAAAATCTTATTCAATAGTTTTTCCACATCTTTGAAACATAATTGAGTCAATTGATGTTAATATTTCATTTTTGAAAACTCTTGGATCTGGAATCCCAGAGTGAATTAAATCTTCCACTGTGAAATTGAAGAAAGAATTTCATTGTAAAGTTGGATTTTTTGGCTGACAAAGTGCCAATAGCATTCTGAAAAACTTCCTTATTTCAAGAGGGTCAATATCCTCATTGACTTCTTGCATTTGTTTTTCTAAAATGATGGTCAACCCCCAGTAAGCTTATGACCAAATCTGCCTCTTTGAAAGTTGGATAAGCAATTCTATTGAATTTTCTCAGGTTTTCAAGTGTGGTATCACCAGCAGAATTATTCAACAATAACCTAAGGAACCACCTTTCTAAATATGAAGGATGAAAAGTGTAAATTATCCCAACTGAAAAACTACTGTAAAAGTGTCTTAATTATATTCTGAGTGAATGGAATGTGGAGTATTTTGGAAAGTCATAATATTTGATTCTCCTTGAAAAACCATTAATTGGATTATTGTCAAATATTATGTGAGCATAGTTGTTCCTTGGGTTAATCTTTGAAAAACTCCATCCTGGGCTTCACCTGACTCAAAAAGACCTGTTGATGGCCAGGAAGATGAATATCAAACCTATACCTGCACAGATCTTCACATTGATGCATGGAATTGGTACTTTGTTAAAGGTTAAGGATTTTAAGTAACAACACAGGAATTACCAATGAGTGTCATGCTTTGCACTTAGGGATTATTGTCTTCATCACTTTGACATGTCCTCTCCTCAGTACCATCTACCTCAGTCTAAAAGCGTGACACAAATAAAAGCACAACATCAATGGTGTGATCCGCTACTTCCTCTGGCTCGCATTGACCTTCCAATCTTGGCAACCAACTCAGTATATACTTGTGAACTTTGCGGTTAACTCCATACCGGTTGGCCATCCATTATGAGATCCAATCTCCTTCCCTGGCCAATCAACAGCCTCAGACTTCCATCTTTGGTCATGCATTGTTTGTTAGTTCGCATCTACGTCTAACTAAGCCATCACTACTGTACAGTTTGCAACTGGACTAGTCCCTACCCTGCATACACTATTACCTCTCATTTGCATTACCTTCAATGTCACTCGCTCCTGTCTTAATTTGTCATACAATTGTACGCTCAGGTTCTATTCTCTTGCACTTACGCTATGACCTTGGATCTATACTACTGCTTCATTTCCTATCCTGTTCCTGTCATTCATTGCCTCACCGCTTCAACTGTAGTTAGCTCATCACCAGGTTGTATCTAGTCACTTTGGATTACCTTATAAGGGCTATCCCCTTGCCTGATGATTGTCTCCTCAGTTAGTTAATTTCATACGTTCTTGCATTTTGCTACAACCTAGTTATCACATCGGACTCATGTTGAGTTTCCTTCTTTGGAACACATTCCATTCCTCTTGCCTTTTGTTGAGTGGCATAACCAAGTTTGCACTTCGCAACTGAGTCTTGCTATTTGCACTTGCCCTTGCACTTGGCATTCCTTTACGCTCACGATCATCTAAGAATTGCCCTATAGTACGTGGGGTGGTCGTGTGACAGTAAATTAACTAACTCAACTCATTTATTGTAGCCTGCCAACCTATAGTAGACTTCTTTTTTCTCAATGTCACGTACTTGCTAAACTGGGAACACTTCCCTTGCCCCTTACAATGATGAGATTCATTGGGTAGGGAGAACCAGCGCTCCTTGGGCCCAACAACCCTTAGATCCCGTTCCTCCTTCTAAATTGCCATCTGTTGAACCCCTCAATGATCCTTGGGCTCCTCCACGGGATGCTCTGACGGACCCTCTTGCGGAATTTGCAGATTCCGACCATTCTTCCAATGAAACCTTGACTCGTGGTAGACCAGGGGTTTGCACTACTTCTCCCAAGCCCGATGCTCCAACCCTGCTTTCAAAATTTATCCAGGCCCTCACTCATGGTGCCCAGCAATCTAGTCCGAGTACTCCTAGCTTTCGCACTCAGGGAATGAAACAACCCAATCACTTTACGGGAGAACACCCTCATAAGCTTAGATCCTACCTACAGTCTTGTAAAATCTTTTTAAACAACTCCAACAATTTCCCTTCCAATAGACATAAAGTTATGTATGCTTCGTCCTTCTTAGGAGGTAGAGCCTTGCAGTGGTTTGAAACGTACCTCAAAATTTTTTCCAACAACAGTCCCACTTGTATTCTCAACAACTGGGACAAGTTTGAGCAACAACTGTTCACCCTGTTTGGCGACCCCAATGAAGTTCGAAACGCCAAATACAAACTTAATAGTTTAATTATGAAGGAAAATAGTAGAGCTTCCATTTATATTTCTCATTTTCAAACCTTGCAGTCTTGCATCCAGTGGAACAAGGCCGCTCTTCTATTCCATTTCCAAAAGGGTCTACCGGCACACTTAATCAAACAGCTCGCAGTTGGGGGTCATAAGGCAACCTTGCTTCAGCAGCTAATCAATTGAGTGATTGAGCTTGATAATGGCTATCATGACAAGAATTGCTCTTGGCAAAACAACCATGGACCGTCCACCTTGGCTCCAAGGGTGGATGACTCCTTGAAGCAAAACACGAGGAACCCAAAACCATCCAAACCAACCCCAACTTTGAACTCCAACTCAAAAGGGAAAACCCTTGCCAAAACTCCAAAGTTCTTGGACAAAGAAACCGGGATGCTTTGAAACGAGGAATGGCTACAAAGGGAAAAGGACGGGCTGTGTATGTATTGTGGAGGGAAACATGATGTTGACAGCTGTGCAAAGCGGTTAGCGCGTGAAGCGGCTAAACAGTCAAAAAATTAGCTTGTAGTTTTTCTGATACTTGCAAGGAAAACTACACATTATCTAAATCACCGCGAGTAAATCTTTGCAATTGCAAGTCACTAGGTGCTCCAAGTTTGAGATTTATCCTATTCCATTCCGACAACACTCCTTATCAAGTATTACTTGATTCCGGCGCTAATGTTTCCTTCATCAGTGAATCTTTTGCCACTTCCAAAAATCTTACGCGTTCCAAGATAGATAAATTTCCTATCTATTTAGTAAGTAGTGCAACTGAACCGTCTTATTGGGTTTCCCAAAAGGCAAAATGGACCTTTGCATTCTCCAATTTCCCCAGCTTTGAATGGGATTTATTTGTCTTGGCTATACCCAGAATGGATGATACCATTCTAGGCCATGATTTCCTAGTTTACTGGAATCTGGATGTGAATTGGCAAGAAGGAGTAATTAACCTTCAAACCTTGCACCCCCAGAACGCTAACCTTTCCATCAATCAGGAATTAAAAAGACTACCTGACACTGTCATTGAGTTGGATGACACTTTTCCCCCAGGAGATTTGCAATATCCTGACCTTCATTCCCAAATTCCCTCTTCAGATTTAGGAGTTATCTCTTACCTATACAGCTTACCTCTTTCCTGTTCCTTTGAAGAGAAACAGAAACCAACCAAACGGTGTATTTTGAGCTCCCTAATCCTCTTGCATCATGCAAGCACCTCAAACCTGGTGCTCGAAGATGACAAGATTGAAGATTTAGAAATCATTTGAGAGTCTTTACCTTTGGTTTATCATGACTTTGCTGACGTCTTTTCAGCTGCAAAAGCAGAAAAACTGCCTCCATCCCATCCTTACAATCACAAGATCAAAATTACTGGCCCACCTCCGGCACCAGGACCAATCTACTCTCTCTCGACGCAAGAATCAATTGTGCTTCAAGACTACATTGCGGAAAATGTAGCAAAAGGATTTCTTTGACCAAGCGATTCAAATACCGGTTCACCTGTCCTATTTGTTCCAAAAAAGGAAGGCGGACTTTGCCTTTGTGTTGACTACAGGAAACTGAACCAGGTAACCCGGAAGAATGCCTACCCAGTACCTCCTATGTCACATCTCCTCACCCTCTTCCATGGAGCTGCTTATTTCTTGAAGTTAGACCTTCGAGGTGCCTATAAACTAATTTGCATTAAGGAAGGTCATGAGTATTTGGCAGTTATGAGTATACCATCATGCCTTTTGGCCTCTGTAACACTCCTTCCACTTTTCAACAGTTTGTCAACAACATTTTCTGCAATCTTGTAGTAAAATACCTCATGGTATATCTTGATGATATACTAGTCTACTCAAGAAACCTCGAAGATCACATTGCACATGTGCAAGAGGTGCTGCAGCAACTTTGCAAGAATGACCTGTTTGCGAAAGCCTCTAAGTGCAAGTTCCATTCCTCTTCTCTTCATTTTCTAGGTGTCGTAGTCTTGCAGCAAGGACTATCAATGGACCCAGCCAAAAGCAAACGCATATTGGAATGGCCCCAACCTTCTTCCGTTAAAACCCTTCAAGTTTTTCTTGGTTTCAGTAATTTTTATAGAAGGTTTATTGCACGCTACGCCAAAAAAACCGTGAATCTTACTAATCTTCTTCAAAAAGACACTCCTTTTTTTTTACCAAAAAAGCTGCTTTGGAGTTTGAAGCTCTGAAGAAAGCGTTCACCACTGCTCCAATACTTGCTCACTTCAACGAGCTAGCTCACACTATTGTCAAAACAGACGCAAGCAACTATGCAATTCCAGGAGTAATCTTGCCGTTCTCTTCCTCCACTTCTCTCTTTCAGCCTGTAGCTTTTGAGTCTTGCAAGTTGCTCTCTGCAGAGCTTAACTATGAGATTCATGACAAGGAACTTCTCGCAATTGTTTATTGCTTGAAGAAATGGCGTTCATACCTTTTGAGCCTTAGGGAATCCTTTGAAGTTTTAACTGATCATAATTCTTTGAAGTATTTCATGAGCTCAAAAGTCCTCAAACGTAGACAGGCACGATGGGCCAAATACCTCTCCAAGTTCCACTTTAAGATCACATACCGTCCTGGGAAACAAGTGGTAGTTCATGATGCTTTATCACGTCGGTAAGACGTTTACCCAGAGGGGGGGAGCACCTTTGCCAAAAACAACCCTGAAAATGTTAGGACACTCTTCTCAACCCAATCTGCCCAACTCAGTTCAATCATTGCTCACTTACAAGATTTGGCTTCCAAACTCTGACAAGCTCAACGCAACAACCCCAAGTGCATCAAACTTTGCAAAAGTGCAAGCTTATTAGATAGTAGTTACAGTATTGATGATAATGACTTTTTAGTCTATGATAATAATTTAGTAGTACCAGATAATTCTTGCATTAAGTTAGATATCTTTGAGTCATGGCATGATTCTCCGCTTGCTGGTCATCATGGGCAGGATAAAACCTACCAATTGATTGCATGAGACTTCTACTGGCCTGGTATGACCAAAGAAGTAAAAGACTATGTTAGCGCGTGCTATGATTGAAATTGTAACAAGTCCTTGAAACATGGGAAGTATGGGCTGCTCCAGCCACTTCCAATTCCGCCTTGTCCTTGGCACTCGCTTTCTATGGATTTCATCTCTCAATTACCTTCTTCTAGTGGATATGATGCTATTCTAGTAATAGTAGATTGCTTCTCAAAGATGGCTTTATTTTTGCGCAGTAATGTGACGGCCTCTTCAGAAGACTTAGCTAACTTGTTCATAGAATATGTATTTTCAAAACATGGTCTCCCTGATAATATAGTTAGTGATTGTGGATCTCTGTTTTTCTCAAGCTTCTGGACCTTGCTATGCCAACATTTGAAGATCACTTGCAATTTATCAACGGCGTACCACCCGGAAACGGATGGGCAAACTGAGCGAGTTAATCAGATTCTCAAACAATATCTTCAAATGTATGTTGCCTATCAACAAGACGAGTGGTTGCAATGGCTCCCACTAGCCAAATTTGCCTACAACAACTCCACTCATTCCTCCACCAAACAGTTGCCCTTCCAAACTCTTTATGGTAGAAACCCAACTTTCTCTTACCTTCATGTAGCACCTTCTCAACCTGCTACCAATTACCTTGAACAAATTCAATCCCTTCAATCACAACTTTGAACCAACCTCAAAGAAGCAAACCAGCGCTATAAGGAGCAAGCAGACAGATCTTGCACTTTGGCTCCAACCTTTGCAGTAGGAGATCAAGTATGGCTCAATGCTTGCAACATTCGCAGCACTCGCTCAACTTGCAAACTCTCCAAAACAAAGCTTGGCCCCTTTAAAGTAGAATCAGTCATCTCCCCTAACGCCTTTAAACTTACTTTACCTGCAAAATGGAAAGGTATCCACCTGGTCTTTCATGTGTCTCTCCTAGAGCCAGCTCAAGTCCTATACCCAGGCAAGACTCATCCCCCTCCTGAACCGGTCACTGTCCTCAATCATCAAGAGTGGGAAGTAAGCCGTATTCTGGATTCCAGGATATGCAAACAAAAACTTCAATACCTTGTCAAATGGTCTGGCTTCCAGTCCAATGAAGATCGCACCTTGTGGGAACCAGCCAATCACCTTTGCAATTCACCCAATCTGATTTGAGACTTCCATGCAAGCTACCCTTGCAAACCTTGACAATCATGATTCTATCCCATCCAATCCCATTCCATTCCATTCCACATTTCATCCCATCCAATCCCATTCCATTCCATTCCACATTTTATCTTATCACATCCCATTTCATCTCACATTCTATCTCATCCAATCCCATTCCATTCCATATTCCATCTCATCTAACCCCATTTTATTTCACACCATCATTCCATCAGTTAATTCCTCCATCTCACCGTGTTATTCCTTATTCTCATTTCCCTTTCATTTCTACTAAATAAAAAATTCATTCCTTATTAAAAAAAATATATATATATATATATTTCTATTTTTAATTATATATATAAAAAAAAAAAAAAAAAAAAAAAAAAAAAAAAAAAAAAAAGAGAAAATATGTATTTATAATAAATAATTACAAAGTTTCCTTTACTTCCTTCTCTGCATCCTCCCATTTTGCAGTCAATTCCGCAACCATGGATCAAAAAGTATCCAGGTCTTCATTGTTGATTAGTGTGGACATTCTTTGGAGAACTAGCACTTCTGTTACAATGTGCCTCTCAAAGATTTCCTTGCACCTTGCAATCCAAGCTTGCTTTGGCCAAGAATTCCATCCACCTTCCTCCAAGATCTCTTTGTACTCTATCTTCCTTTGGCCTCCCAACGTGCCTTCTCCAATATTGCCCGTCAGCCGCCTCGCATCCATTTCAACCGGCCCTACGACTTGCACCGGATTGGCTTTGCCTTGGCCCTCCATTCCTTCCGTTCCATCCACTCCATTCCTTCCATCTCCTTCATTTCCTTCTCCTAATTCATCCTCTCCTTCTCTCCCTCCATTTCCGTTTCCTCCATTTTCTGATTCTCCTTCCGCTTTGTTTCCCTCCTCCTCCCTTGCTTCCTTGGTTATGACTCCTACCGGTTCCGTACCGGGCACTTTGCCTTGCACCTCGGCATTCATCTGGGCCCCCGGGAGTTCAGTCGGCGGTCCCCAGTAAGGTGGTGGTGGTGGTGGTGTATTTGTGGTATACCTTTGGAAACGGGTCAACACTAGCAAAACAAGCAAAAAAATTTGGTTACCATTTTATTCTCATTAGTCAGTCCAGACTAGTACTCACCAGGAACTTGAGTCCCCAAGTATTTGATCTCCGGCAACAGTGGTATCTCGTAGTTAACCCTTGGCGCGGACCTACAACTCTGCATCTCCCTCGATGATTCCGCGGGAACCTCAACAGTCAACTCAACATTTATAGGGAAATTACATGCCACTTTGCAAAGGCAACATTGCTTGCACTTGCCTCAAAGGCCTTGGGCGGCATTACTAGGGACGCATTGCTCGTTTTGGAGAATACATTTTTTGCAATGGAGGGACAACAATGACAACATTTTATATAGATTATAAATTTATTGAGTAATGAATTAAATAATGTAAGGGGTATACAGTAATAATTAACGACTTGAAATCAATGGGAAAATTTATCTGAATGCTCACAGGAGCTCGCATCTTTATACCCGGGCAACTGTCACGCTTTGCACTCAGGGATTATTGTCTTCATCACTTTGACATGTCCTCTCCTCAGTACCATCTACCTCAGTCTAAAAGCATGACACAAATAAAGCACAACATCAATGGTGCAATCTGCTATTTCCTCTGGCTTGCGCTGACCTTCCAATCTTGGCGACCAACTCAGTATATACTTGCAAACTTCGCGGTTAACTCCATACCTTTTGGCCATCCATTATGAGATCCAATCTCCTTCCCTGGCCAATCAACAGCCTTGGACTTCCATCTTTGGTCATGCATTGTTTGTTAGTTTGCATCTAATTCTAACTAAGCCATCACTACTGTACAGTTTGCAACTGGACTAGTCCCTACCCTGCATACACTATTACCTCTCATTTGCATTACCTTCAACTTCACTTGCTCCTGTCCCAACTCGTCATACAATTGTACGCTCAGATTCTATTGTCTTGCACTTATGCTATGACCTTGGATCTATACTACTGCTTCATTTCCTATCCCGTTCCTGTCATTCATTGCCTCACCGCTTCAACTGTAGTTAGCTCATCACCAGGTTGTATCTAGTCACTTTGGATTACCTTATAAGGGCTATCCCCTTGCCTGATGATTCTCTCCTCAGTTAGTTAATTTCATACGTTCTTGAATTTTGCTACAACCTAGTTATCACATTGGACTCAGGTTGAGTTTCCTTCTTTGGAAAACATTCCATTCTTCTCGCTGTTTGTTGAGTGGCATAACCAAGTTTGCACTTTGCAACTGAGTCTTGCTATTTGCACTTGCCCTTGCACTTGGAATTCCTTTGCACTCACGATCATCTAAGAATTGCCCTATAGTACGTGGGGTGGTCGTGTGACAAGGAATTACCAATGAGGAAGTTTGTATGATTCCTCCTCAGTGAAATAGTAGTTTCATTCTGGTGTTTTCTATATATGGGATGACTGCTTTAAACCCCAATTTTAAACAACATGTAGCAAATTTGGAACCACAAAGTAAGGGGAGGAGGGAATTCTTCTATGCAATGAATTTGGGAAGTGAAAAAGCCTTATGAAATTTATAAGTGAAAAAACTGAAGTGTTTTGATTTCTGGGTTTAGGGGGAAGTACATCAAATCAAGGTGGGATGAAAGAGGGTTTATATAAATTTTCAATATTCCAAAAAAAAAAAAGCTTGAACTATGTGAGAAATTAGTGTTTATTACATGTGTTGTCAATGTCCTCTGTTAAATTCCTCATGTCTTTGTTACATTTTTTGTCCCTGTATGTGTGTGATAGTACAATGTTTTGTCAATTTCCTCTGTTCAAGTCCTCATGTCATTGGGCCCTGTTACATTTTTTGGCCTTGTATGTTTGTGATAGTACAAAATAAAACTAGTATATACATAAAAAGAGGTAGTTGAAATTATCAAAAATAAATAAACACAAACCTTAAAGATGTACATACATCACACAAACCCCAATATATACAAAGAGGTAGTTGAAAAGAATTAAAACTTAAAGTCTATGTACACACATCAGTTGAAAAAAGCGGCCTGGAAAAAAAAGCAGACAGAGAAAAAAAAAGCAGACAGAGAAAAAAAAAGCAGACAGAGAAAAAAAAAAGTGGACAGAGAAAAAAAAACTGGACAGAGAAAAAAAAGCAGCTGAAAAAGAAAAGGGGACCAAAATAAAAGAAAAAAAAGAGGACTGAACTGGATGCAAGAGGTGCACCCTAAGATTGCAGAGAAACACACCAGCTACTCAGTGGATTCTTGAGGGAGGTCTCTCAAGGAGGACAACATCAGTATTTTCCAACCCTCAAAAAATCAATATCTTTATATTTATATATTTTTGAGTGAGATATAGAAACAGTTGTCACATTGGTTTTCAAATTTTCCTCCAAGGACTTCTTGGTTTATTTGTATTTTTCTTTTTCTTTTTTCAGATAAATTCTAAAAATTTTTCAAGATTTTATTGCTCCATGGGACTTCTGAAAAACCAAGAATATTTTAAATTATCAAAGTTTCATTAACAATTCAGCTTTTGAACTTTTTCTCCAATTTTTACTATTCCAATCTGTTAAGTTTGATTTTCAAAATATTCTTAAAATGAAGCCATCTGAGTATTTTAAATTGATGGAATTGATTACCCCATTTGGAAGCATAAAAGGTTAGACATACCAAAGATTTCCTTCAAAGGTTATTTCTTTTTTAGATTGAAAACATCATCAAAAGCTGTTAAGGATGGTTTTCAATTACTTGACTAAAATTAAATCCTGGATAGTTTCTCTTGAGTTGATGGTCACATAATCATTTTGGTATGAGCAGAATCCGCTTTCCAAACTAGATGTAAAAAAATTTGAGCAAATGCTCTACTTCTTCCATCTCAAACAAAAATGTAATATCCTTTCTTTGATATTTTTCTTTTTTTTAAAAAAAAAATAAATCTGGTCCTGGATGAAAATTGACTTGGCTACCAAAGTTCAATTGATGAATGATGTTGTGAATTTCAGATGAGTCTGATCATCTCCAGAATTCTCAATTTTCACATTTTTTATGCAGAAAAGTCACTAAGAAGTTCATGTACATACCCTTAATGATTGGTTTGAATGAAGGGATGAGGTTCAGTACATATGACAAATCAGATTCAAGATTCCAGATAAAAGAAAATGAAATCAAGCTTTGATTGAGGATGATCAGTGATTGATGCATGAGATGAGAGACTATGATAGGACTCAGATTTAAATCAGGAGATTAAAGCTGTCACACAACCACCCCACGTACTATAGGGCAATCTTAGATGATTGTGAGTGCAAAGGAGACTAAGCACAAGGTAGCAAAGCTAACTGCAAAGTAAAAACTTATGGTTGAGTAACTAAGCACACAGTGAGGTGGATGAATTGTTCCAATGGAAAGGAAACTAAAGCCAATCTTGATGTGATGACTGGATTTAGCAAAATGCAAGAACGTATGAAATTAACTAACTGAGGAGACAATCTTCAGGAAAGCGGCATAGCCTTTATAAGGTAATCCAAATTGACTAGATACAACCTGATGGACGGCCAACTACAGTTAAGAGGCAATGAGGCAATGAATGACATGGAATGGATTGGGAAATGAAATAACAGTATAGATGTTTCCAAGGTCATAGCATAGATGCAAGGCAATAGAATCTGAGCGTACAAGGGCATAAAGGATGAGACAGGAAGGAGTGACATGAGAGACAATGTGAATATGAGGATGTAGCTTATGTAGGGTAAGGGACTAGTCCAATTGCAAACTATACAGTTTGTGTGGCTAACTAGCATGGGTGCAAGCTAGTGAGAGTGAATGACCGGGAATGGAAACCCTAGGGCTATTGATAACCAGGGTGAAGAGTGGAGCTCAAATGGATGGTTGACTGGAGTAGATTTAACTGAAAGGTTTGCAAGTAGGTGCTGAGCCAGTTGGCAAGAATGGAAGGTTGTTATGCAATCCAGAGTTGATAAGCGGAAGGCACCATTGATGTTGTGCTTCTATTTGTGTCACACGTATGGATTGAGGTAGATGGTACTGATGAAAGGATATGTCAAAGTGAGAGAGACAATAATCCTTAAGCTTGAAGCGTGAAAAAATCTAATGAAGTGCTTTTCTAGAAGGAGTACAGAGCATAGCTGGTCTCAGTCAGAACCTCACTAGGTTTGATAGATGTGTTTTTTTTTCTCAATTCCCACTGGGATGATCTTCCTCTAGGTGCCCTCTTTACCCACCTAACCAATCAACAAATGCCAACCTGGTTTCAAACATGTGAATTGGTTGGGTGATACTGTACCAAATTGAGTCCATTCTTTTCTTTTGTTTTTTGGTTGCCTATATTGAGGATAGAACTTCTCAAATCAGCCTGGCTGGTCAGTTCCAGAATCAAAGTCACTCATGCCCCAGAGAGAGAGAGAGAGAGAGAGAGAGAGAGAGAGAGAGAGAGAGATAAAGAATTTCATAAAACTTGATTCTTGACCAGATTTATTATCATCATTCCACCCTATGTTTACTCTGAGCCTCATCATCATCCCTTCTTGACTTACATAATACTCACATCTCCCTCACAGTCTTCAGTTGTTCATTCATTTGACTTCTGATGGTCATCCCCCTCTCAGATCTTTATGCTATTCAGTCTCAAGACTCTTGGTGGTTTCTTTAACCTGATTAACTTTATCCTGTTTTATCTTCTTGTACTCTTCAGTCACTCTCTCTTCCTTGTGGATCCCTACCACCCCTAGCCACCTTTGGCTGTCACCTACCGTCATATAGCCTTTTTTTCATCTGGTGTAGCTGTGACTAATTGAATCCCCTTTTGGGAGCTCTCTCTAGTTGTCCTATTTTAAACTCAACTTTCTTGGTCCTGAAAGTGATCCTCACTTGGTTCCTTTCTCACAAATCCTGAGAGTCACTCTGAGCCAAGTCCCATCTTGGCTCCATGCCTCCTTGATGGGCCCTCCTGATCATCTCCAAATCTGGAATCCGGTACCGCTCTTGAACTTTAATTGTTCTCGTTTTAGGGTTGTTTATTTCAACCGTTAGGATGTTATCCTACCTGGCTGGAAGGACGTTTGAGAACGGGATGTGATTAGTTGGCTGAAGGATAGATGACTTGTATATGTTTGATGTGTCATCTGGCACCGAGTGTCAACAGTTTTTTTGCTGATGCGGTCAGTTGATCCTTCGATGTGGTTGATCGACCCGCGTGAGCCCGCACGAGTTGCGGTCCGCCTGTCAATTCGCTCGCTCCGTCACGGTTACTGTTGCACAATAGTTTCACGTCACCTAGCAATTATAAGTGGCTTGGTCATTTGTACACAAAACGAGGTGGTGGCACGAATAATCACGGCCAATTGACATCACCGAACGAATTTGATCATGCATGAAGTAGAGGTTGTGGTAAGAAAAAAAAGTTACAACAAAATGTTTTTCATCTCTCTTCAAAATCGACATCCATCTTGAAGTACATTACAGAAAAATAAATTCTCAAACATTGACGCAATGGAAAGGGAACATGAGCATGGATCTATAAAATTATGTAGGAAATAATTTAAAAAAATCGCATTCCAGATCTAGAACTTCCGGGGCATTTTAGTTTCCAGAGATGAAGGAGATCCGAGCGCTGAGAAAAGGGTCCAGGAATGGAAGCACCTATTGTGATTACGATGAACGAAATCATGAGTCGTTGGATCTGTGAGTACTAATCAATTTCTTGAACGAAGTGACAGCCTCATGAATCAACGGAGACGCTTGATTTTTGGAGTAGTGGAGTATGTTGGTAGCGCGTTGGACAAGTGGTACGTCGGGTTTGGTGATCTCCTCCTTCAGGCCACCATATCCTTTTTGGAATCTTTCAATCAACGGGTTCAGGAGATGTTGAGCGTTCTGAGGCTAGAATGATCACAACAGCCAATGATGTATGGAGCGACCACAAAACAAATCTTTAGCTGTCCTGCCTCCAAGCTGAAGATGGCTCGACTCAGGCGTCATAGAGAAGGAGGCAAGAAGATGATGAAGGGTCACTCAACCAAGTCCTTTGGTCTTTCGATCACGAAGCTACTCAATCTCTCTAATTCCCCCACGAGTTGTTCGGACAAATGTTTGATTTGATCAGGTACGCCCTTTGGGTCCTTGCGCATGTTCTGAAGTCCAGTTTGTAATTTCTCTTGAAGACTGCTCAAAGTCTTCTGTGATCGGGTGAGTTGAGCGTAAAACTGTTCAAGGATAGGTCCCAGCTTGGCAGTCGCTGCTTCCTGGTAGGTTTTACCATAAGCTAATGCTTGATTAGCAGGTTCTCGGGCACGAGAAATCAACTCTTCGGTCTTGATCTCGACTTTTAATCATATCGAGATAAGGGCATAGACATGTTTCCATTGAGCCATCTGAATCAGTAATTAGCACCCGTCGAGCCTGGGCCGGGACCAGGCCGAGAGAAGGGATAGTCATGTCAGAATCACAGGACAAGCTTACAGATGATGGGAGCCTTGGATTGTACAAAATCAAGTCCTTTGTTGGCCACGACATCGACCTGTTCGATCGGACCCGAAAACTTGACTTGCAGTGGCTTCGATTGTTGATAGAGAAAGAGTGCAGCATTCTCTGCGGTGTCGTAGACGGCAGCCGAATAAGTGTTGGCTTGGAGAGTCGAGTAGACTGCAGCCAACGTATCGGCTATGACTGATAATCAGGAATCACAGTCGATCCAATAAGGAGCAATGATGATCATGACCAGTTTGGTGGGAGACCAAGCAGGTCAGTTGGTCAAGAAGCAGGCAGAGAAGACCAAGGTGCAGCCGGTGGGTCAGCGGGAAAACAGCTGATGGGACTGACCAGGGATGTTGACAACTCGATGGACAAAGGTCGGGAGGGTAACATCCTGGGCGGCAGGGCCTTGGTGAGGGAGGGATTGAGTTTCGGCACTCATTGGAGAATATTGCTAGTCGATGGAAGAGGGTGCTTGGTGGTTATCCGAGTCAATCTATCTACTCAGATATGTATTACAAGCACAAGGTGTATGTATTGATGATGGTGAGGGTGGTTCTCAGGATGACTGCAACAAGGATTGAGGATGTTTGGGAGTTCAATGGGATAGCCAGAGATGAGAAGAGGAAGAAGAAGAAGAAGAAGAAGAAGAAGACGGTGCACTCGGAATTTGTTACTTCGTTACAAGGGCAGAGAGAGAGAGAGAAAAGATAGGAGGACTGTCTGTTGGTTGGGAGGCACTGGGAGGGGACTTGGGTCAATGGCACAGGGTGAGGACAGGAGAGAAGTAGAGCAGGTTGAGCACGGTCGTGGATGGATAGGTTGGGGTTGGTTGGGGGGGAATGGAAGTTAATGAGTGGGGGGAGAGAGAGGGAAGGGGATGGGGCAGGATGGGCGATGACGACACTGATACCCACACAAGGTTTTTTATGGACGCGGATAAACTGTGGCTCAGAGCTGATCCCGCAGGCAGTCTAAGATCCCAAAGGAGACATCGAAGACCAAAACAAAAGATAGAGAAAAAAAAAAATTACAAAATTAAAAAATTTTGCAATTTTTGATTGATCCGATCCAGAGAAACTCATCCGTCACCGGATTCATCAATCCATGACGTAATGATTGCTCACCATAATTTAGCTTGTATGTACATACATACATACATACATACATACATACACAATCATAGTCAACATCCAAGCGGAGAAATCATGACCAGTCTCCTCTTCGCCACTCTAGTCTTACGTGCCATACGATATGTAAGTATAAATATTTTCACTAGCTAATGAGCATCAACCTCCCCAGTCCATGCTGCCACACATGATCGACCCAAATGAAGTTGACTACTCGTGGCACCAGGTGAGCGGACTACTCGTGGCACCAGGTGAGCTGGATGAAGTTGTCTCCGCACTTCCTAACCCTCGCGGCCCTTCCCCTTGATCCTCATGAATCTTACCTATGCAGGTCCGTACATACACTTACACGCGTCGAATCACTGGATCAGAGTGACTTGTAGGACAGTGGCGATCAACATGCCTTGGCGTCGCAGGGGGGGAGTGGATATGGGAAGAAGGCAGGCCCAATAACCCAGAAGAAAGTCAGCAGTAAAGAGCCGATCAACGTATCAATCTTCTATCGAAACACTCACGTTTGAGTAAGCAAGCCCGCCTTCAAGCTGGGTCGGTCCCCTTGTACATACGTAGGTATTGTTGTACATATCTATGTATCTATGTATGGTGGGTCAAGCGCGTTGGGGTGGCAAGCCCAAATTTGACTTGACTTGCATCAAGCGGGGCTTGGATGGGTTTCCAAATTCCTTGATGGGGTGCTGCGATGGCTGTGACTTGAATCTTGGTGCCCAAACGAGTCTAACTTGACTTGGCCCATATCAAAGCTGCTCACATCCCGCTCCTCACCAATACCGTCCACACCGAAAAATGCTCAGTGGGTTGACAAAAGTGCTGGGACTGATGTCATTATTTTCTTTACCCTTTTTTATCTATAATGATAATTTTACTGACAGATCAAATGGGCAAAAAATGATCCAAATGATGTAATTCAGTAATTTTGCATCTTCAACTGACTTTACAATGGTTTAACATGATTTCTTTTTTTTTTTTAAAAAAAAAAAAAAAAAATAAGGTATGATTGGCCTGGTGATTGATGATGGACCAAAAAGAAAAGAAAAACATTGAGAAATTCTGAACCATCAAATTATTATGAGAGTTACACAAAAGATATGGTGTACCAACTGAGTTTGGTCAGGCTGTCAACTTGGTGGTTTTTTGTTACAATCTGGTTGGCAGATGCTCAAAGCTGCATGATGGTTAGTCAACCACTGCTTGTCAGGTGGTCAACCAATGAGGGTGTGCCATCAACTTGGTCATGGTGGCTTTCAACTGAAGCCACCAAGAGGGGTTTTTCCTAAAAAAAAAAACATAATGTTAATGGTGAGGCTCATGAGGGTCACAAGAGCAGTAAAAATCCCTCCTGTCATTCTGAGTTGATCAACAACTAGGTGAAGCTGATGACCTGATAAGATTGGGCTCCCTTGGCTATTGCCCCATCAAAAAATTTGGTCTGGCCATCAACCATGGCCTGTCACATGACCAGTGGGAGTTGACCATCCAACCAAACTCACTGGATACACCATAACTAAGCTGATAAGACATAAGTTTTTTTTTTTTTTTTTAAAAAAAAAAGCATGATTCAACCATTGAGTAGGACCACTGTTAGCCTTGATGACAGTATGCATACAATCATGCATTGATTTGATAACAATATAAAGTGTTTCAAATGGGAAGCTGTCCTAGGTGGGTTGGAGTTCTTGGCCACCAACCCAGCCACCCCATGTATGCACTTGAGGGATGAGTGACAATTGAGATGAGTGCAACAGAGGTGGTGAGCTAACCAGGTTGGGAAAAAACCTTGGAGTAGTCTCTCAAAGTTTGAGCTACCCAATTTAAGGTTTGAGGATGATAATCTTTGAAGATAAGTGTTTAAGGTTGAGGGAATTTTGTTTGATGAATTGGGAGATTGATACAAGTTTGATGTAATACATCAGTGCAGATAAGAAAGTGCAAGAACCTATGAGATTGAAAAAAACTGAGGAAACAATATAACAGGAAAGCAAAATGCTTTTAAGTTTCAAGATGTATGTATGTACACCTTGATTCAAACAGAAAAACTGGAAGGTTTCAGGGATATAACCTCTGTTGCTAAATGTGGCCATGGTTATACCTGCAAAAATAAGACAAAAACCAATGTTAAAGTCATTTTTTGACTCAATTAATTCAAACAAAAGCCAAAATCTCACAGAATCAAACAATAAAAAGGTATCGTGAGGAAAAAAAAGCCACACCTTAAACATTTATAGAAGGTTAAGGGGCCTGGCTCCAAATAAATGAAGCTCAAAGGAGCTTTGCTTATGAATAAGCTCACACCCTTTATATTAGTAAAACACAAGGATCACCACTCCAATTAGGGCCTTCCACTCAAAATTGAAGTTTCCAATAAGATTTTTAGTTGAATATAATACTAAAGTTGATAGCCCCTGTCAATCCCTTCTAGAGACTAAGTTTGGTGGGCTTTTTAACTCTTGCTGTATTCTCTTAAAAATAATTAATCATATACAACTGGATGAGGTAGGGGCTATAGGGTGAAAGCCCTCCTCTTTTAAGGTAACAGGAGCCCCCAGGGGACTCAAGGAATCATCAGGGGATTACTAGTATCTCCCTGGTTTAGTCCTCAAGGGCTCAGAACCCCATCACATCCTGCCCAATGAGAAATAGGGTACTAGTACTCATTGGGGGGGATTTTCAATGTAAAGGGACCTATTTACATACCCCAAACTTTATATACTCTACAACTAAGCTCAGGGCCCTCTGAGTGGACGCTCTCAAGGCTCAGGAGAGTTTATCAAAGTATAATCACATCCCCAAGGGGGATAATATTAAGATTATGTGATTGGTTTATACAGAGTGGAGAGTATAGATTAAATTAATTACTGTAGCTTGTCCCCAAAGGAAGGGAGCTTATTGGGAAGTTATATATCAATAGTTGGGACGCATCTGATTCCTCATAAATCAATTCAAAGTTATATTGGATCCCCATCTTGATAATATATATTATGAAGGTTTTAATTCTATAATCAGTACTCATAAAAACATAATTATAAAATCTTATAAAATATTATCAAAATTTATTGTATAATTGTGAACTTCTTAATTAATTTTCATTCTTAGCTCAATGGTGGGTTGAACCAGTTACCTTTATTTCAGGAAATGGAGTTTGAGGCTATTAATTAACCACTATACCAGCAAGACATATGAGTTGTGCAGACATTTGAAGTAGTCTAATTGTCTTGTGGCTGACAGAAGGAGTCTTCCAATGGTGGCAAAGGAAAGTGCATGAGAAGTACAACATGGTAAAGTGTAAGTGGTAATCCATGATCTTGAGAGATTATCCAGATTTTACAATGCTAGAAACAAAGTTCAATTGAGTTGTTTTCTAATTTGAATTGATGTTAATGGAGCTTGGTAATGAGATTAATTAAAATGTGATACTAAGTACTAGTGCTAAGTTTAGAATCACCATGAAAAGAAAGGCTGCACCTGCCAGCAGGTGTAGCACCTGGAACTTGTTTTGGTTTGGTTTTGAATTTGAGAGAAATCTGTTTCTAACTTGAGTAGGAACCTGAGAAAAAAAATTTGTACCAGTTCTTAATTATTCCAAGTGATTCTAATGCATGTATAGAATACAGAAGATATGGAATTATTGGGAATTTCAATTCTATTTGATGAAAAAAATTGAATAGAAAATCAAGAAAAGTGGTTCTATTTTGATTATGTATTAGATTTAATAAAGTTTTAGTGGTTTCCATCAAATTTTTGTGATTATTAATATTTTAATCAGTTTAATTTTTAAAAGAGAAAATAAGATGTTTTGAAAATACCATGTTTTTTCATTGTTTTGAATAAATATGTTTTTGTTGAAATTTTCAATGCTTTCATGAATTTTTAGTTCAATCATTTATTGCTTGATTGGATTGTTTTTTTATTAGTCATTTTTTTCCAGTGAATTTTGATTTTGTGAATTTTTCAATTCTTATTTTGATAATTCAAAATAAAATGGATTTGTTTTCATTTGAACTCATTTATGGTCTTTTATGAAATTATGTTTTTTGCCCATGTTAAATTTGCAAGCCTGTGGTTGCAAACAGGTTCTAAACACCTTTTGCAACCCATCTGAGTTGTGAATGGTTGTTTGTGACTCATTTGAGTTGCGTTTTTATAATATATATATATATATATATATATATATATATTATTTCTTTTTTTTGATTTAAACAAAAAAATAAAAAATAAATAAATAAAAGTTAATAAATTGAATCAAAAATATAAATATATAAAAAAATGTAGATATATAAAAAATAGTAAATATATAAAAAGATATAAATAAATAATATGAAATAAATAAATAAATAATAAATAATATGAATATAAATATAAAAACAAATATAAATATAAAAACAAATATAAATATAAAAACAAATATAAATAAATAAAATAAAATACAATGAAATAAAAAATAATTATATATATATATATAATAAACTAATTAATTAAAGAAAATATATATATATATATAAAATAAACTAATTAATTAAATAAAATATATATATATATATATATATATAATGAAATAAATAAAATCCACAATTTTGTTTTTTTACCATTCACTACCCAAAATGGGTTGCGGCCCATTTTGGGTTGCAAACTGCCATTCACAACCCACCTGATTCCCAAATGGCTGTTTGTGACTCAAATGGGCCGCAAATGGCTGTTTTCAACCCATTTTGGGTTGTGAATTGCGCCACACAACCCTTTCTGGGTAGTGAACAGGGGTTGCAAGGTTGCAAATTTAACATTGGCCTGTTTTTATGTTATTTTATTTTTTGATTTTTGCTTTTTTTTTTAGGTTTTTGATTTTTTTCCTTTATTCAATTTTTTTTGATTGTTTTGAGTTTTTTTGTTGGTTTTTTTTTTTTGAATTTTTTAAATTTTGTGATTTTTCTGTTTTTTTTTTTTTTTTTTTTTTTTTTTCACCCCTCACCCTGTTGGCACAATGGAAAACTTGGCTGAAGTTGTCCATTGTTCCAACAGCTTTTCCCCTGCATGCCTCCTCTACAAATGGGGGTTGATCTTGCCACAAGCAACTGTTGGCCCAGTGGACAACTTAGGCTAAGTTGTCCATTGTGCCAACAGTTGTTCCCCCGTACACCTCCTTTACCAGCAGGGGGAGTGGTGTGGTGTTGATCTTGAGGAAACCAACTGCTGGCACAGTGGAAAACTTAGTCTAATTCATCCATTGTTCCAACAGGGAGAGGACTGCAAAACAAAACAAAAATAAATAAACATGAAATAAATAAAATAAAATAAAATAAAAAATCAAACACAACTAAAAAAAATCAAACAAAAATCAGAAAAGAAACATTTTTTTTAAAAAAAATGTCAAAAGATAACAAATCATACTCAAGTAAATCAAAAAATAAAAAGAAAAGCAGAAAAAGGAAAAAATCAATAAAAAATAAAAATAAAAATTCAACTTTTCAAAAATTTCCAAAAATTTCAATTAAAAAAAATAGGTGTAAGAATACATTATAAGAAAGGTGAAAGTATTTTTCATGCCAATGATTCATTTTCCCACGTGGTTAATGGTTCTGAGTGCATCCAGCCCATGTTTTTGGAATTTCTTTGGCAATGATCTTTTGAAAAAAAAGTCTCCAAATCAGATTGATACCTGCCACTGACATGAACTTTCTTCATTGAGGACAAAAAAAAAAATAAAAAAGTCTATAAATAACAAGTAAATTTCCTTTTTTTTGATAGAATTTATGAAATTTCATTTTTTAGCTTAACCAATCAAAAAAAATCCCATGTAACATAGCTCTGAACCAAATTTCTTAACAGTGGTAAAATAAATATGGCATCAAAATGAAATACATAAATTCCCAATTCTTCTTTTTATGTAAAATTTTTTAATTCAATTCATGCATTACATAGATATGGTGCATGAATCTTCTGGGACCACCCAGAAATAAATTTGATGTTTGACTCCAAAATCAAAACAAATTCAAAACAGGTTCCACTCACCATCCCAGGTGCTACACCTGCTAGCAGGTGCAGCCTTTTTTTTATGGTGAATGTGATGGAATAAAACTAGAGATAATGATTTGAGTAAAGGTGTGAGCAGGGGACTCTTGGTGATTAAGAAGAAATTAAAAGGATAGGTAAATTTTGAGAAGAATATTTCAAGGGTGACCATTGATAGAATGAAAAAATCAGGAATGAGAGAGTCTTATCAGTTCACTATGTTCAAATCAGGGTGTATCAAAGTTAAGCAAACCCACCATTTTTTAATGGCAGGTTTCAACCCAAATCTGCCATTAAAAATCAAAAAACCCACTTATTTCAGATCAGACATGTCAAAGTTAACATGAAAAAAGTGGGTTTTTTCAAGTAAAGTATATAAAGGCTTTCAAAAGCTCAACCACACGTCATTCCACATCATCACCCCTGGTTTCAAACTCCAACTTCATTGCAAAAAACTCTACCTCCAACCTCATCCAGAAATTTGATTCATTGCTCTCATCACTTCATCAATCTCATCTCTGCTGCTTCATCACTCTCATTGCCTCATCACTTCATCACTCTCACCTTGCTTCATCACTGTCATCACTTAATTTCTTTCATCACATCCATCCTCTCATTGCTTCATTGCTTCATCAATCCATCCCCCCTTTCATCACATCCTAAATCACATTGCTTTATTGCTTCATCACTTCATCCCTCTTACTCTTTTTGAATGGCCCCTCAGCAAAACTCCCCCCACAAGTCCACTCATCCAAAGCAAACATCACCCAGGAACTCAAAATCCAACAATCCCCCCCCATCAGCTTCCAAAAAGCCAAGTCAGCTCAAGCAAGCTGATCACATCATCCTTGTAAACTGTATCAAAATTCCCTCCAACTATGATGCCTGCTTTGGATTGGACAATGAAGCACAAGTTGGCCAACCTCCATCCTCTGAGGTTAATAGTTATCTCCTGATGGCCAATGAACTCAAGAATAAAACCAAAGTTAGGCTGGATCTTTCATCCAAACAGATGCTGGAGCAATTCAAGAACTATTTAGCCAAGTAAAAAAAAATCCCACTCCATTTCAATCTCCACTGGCTTTGGCATCACCAACTCTGATAAAACCAAAGGAATCACTTTTTTTGCTGCTAAGTTTGACTCCATTTTCCCTTGTTATGTTCTTAAGGATGAAATCTTTGGAAAGAAGGCCAACATAACCCCATGAGCTGCTTTTGAGTCCCAAGAATCTGAATCTGTTGAAGTCAAGGACTTGGCTGTGGATCCTCAGCCTGACAATGATGATCCAGACAAAACCTATGAGTTGCCACAATCCAATGTGGAGGAGGATATTCCAGCACAACCAGCTCCAATCATGTCTACATCAGCATTGAAAAACCCTTCCTTGGACCCCCACTTCCTTCTTTTGATTTCTCTCTTCCTGGGGTGCAAGAACTTAACAACTTGGCCAATGAGGAGCAATTTATTCCTGTATTTCCACTACCATCAAAATCTTCTCAAGTAAGGACCCAAGTTCTTTTCTCTTCTTTCCATTTAATCCTGACTGATTTGGGTTGGAAAAAAAACAGCCTCATCTGTTTCTGATTGGGCAAAACCTTAAGCCAGTGGGGCCTCCCACATTTACTTCAAATGAGAGTGACAATGTTCCCACACAAACCTCCTCTGCCATGGGAAGGCAAAAGGCCTCCAATTCCATCAACCTCAACCCTAATAGCTTCCAAAAGTGGAGAAACACTTCAAATTTCTCTGGCTTTGAGGATATCATGGATAAGCAAGATTCAATTAAGTCTATTGATTGATTCTCCTTGCTCTCAAAATCCAGAAGATTAGTATTCCCCTCCTCCAAAAAACGGTAAAATCACAGATTGAACAAAATCCAATTTGAAAAGGAGAAGTGGTATTGTCAACTGGCTATGGATTGTCAAAAGTGGAAAGATGAGAGCTTGGCTCATCAAAAAAAGTTGGATGCTGAGTTTCAACTGAAACATGCTGAGATGCAGTTTCAAAAAGAGGAAAAGCAGAAGGATCAACAGGAAGAGCAACTTGAAAAGGAGAGGGAAAGGCTAGCCATGGAAAAAAAAGATAGGTTATTGGTAGCCATGGCATGTATTGGTAGCAGTAGGACTGTGGATTAAATAAAGGAAATTACTTGATTTCTTGGCTTTTAAATATATTTACTTGGATGAAAATTTTAAAAATAAAAACAAAAAAAATAATTTTTGATTGAAAAAATGTTTGAGAGTATTTTTAACCCCACCAATGAAAAAATCTTTTTTATTTTTATTTTTATTTATATTTTTTTTTACAAATGTATATTTTGCCACTGGCAAAGTCCTTGCTAGTGTTTTTAGTGGTTTTGTTCATTTGCATGGACATGGCCATCCTGGTATGAGTGGTCAAATCCTCAGCTGGAAAGGTAATGTGCTTGTACTTATTTGCTTCCCAAACCATTTTGACAACACCTTTTTGTTTGAAATCAATCCCAAAAACCAAGTCAGGGAACACAAATTGGCCATTGGATATTTGATATTCATCCTTGTTTTCAATAGTTTGTCCATTCAATTCTTTGGTTGGGACCACCAGTAAAAAGGAATAGGAGGAGAAATAACTTTTGTCAATATGGGGAGAGTTGTGGAAGGAGTCTGAGGTGAAGGTGATGTGAGGGGAGCAGTTGAAAGGAGCAAGGCAAGATCCAAATTTGAATGAGGAGAAGGAAGGGATATTTTTGTCCATCATAGCTTCATGGTTGGAATCAAATTAAAATTTGGCTAATTTTTGAAACATTTGGCCCAATATTTGAGAGACCTTGGCAGACCTAAGGTTTAAAAATAATAATATTTAGGGGAGTATTTGACAGAATCTTTCTTCAAATATTGTCCAAATATTTCAGAAGGGTGCATCAATTTTTGCCATCCAATTGCCCACATTTTCCCACCCCAAGATCTTGAGGGACCAACAGTGTTGGCAAATTTTTTGGATTGGTGAAGGAATGTTGTTACTGAGTTGATTTCCTTCTTCTCTTTCTCAAAGAACTCATTCAAAGGGAGAAACTTGATGATTGCAACCATAGCCTCATGATCCAATCAATCTTGAACATATACTTTTCCAGAGCTGAAGAAATGGAATGGTTTGATCTTCTGTTTTGCCTGTTCCAACTTTTCAGGGGTGGGTTTTTGACTTTTCTTGACAATTTAAGGATACAGGTTCAAAATATGTAGTTTGCCTGAAGACCAAACAACCTTTTCATTAATTTTTTCCTCAGTCACTTCCAATGGAATTTCAGAATCCCGCATTTGAGCCCTCCTTCTCTGGAAAGCCCTTATCTTCCCACTTCTCTGTATTTTTTTCAAACTATCTCCTTCCATCCTTTTCCCTCCCAACCATATATTTTGATCAGGGTGAGGATCAAGATGGACATCCATTATTTGTCTAACATTTTGATTTTGGTGGGAGAAGAATGGGCGGTCAAGAAATTCTGGTCAAAGGGGTGTAATGTTGGATTGAATTGCATTGAATAAAAAAACCATTCATTAGTCCAGTATAATCAACATAGATTATCAACAAACATAGAAAATAACAAAATATTACTGGTGAAATTTCCTACAAAAAAAAAAAAAAGAGTCAGTCCCCTTGTTACTCATTTGATTTATTGATTGGTCAGGAGGAGGAGGAGGAGGAGGAGGAGGAGTGATTGATTGACTGATTGATAGCAAATTGATTTACTGATCAATTTTCCATTGATTGACCAATTGATTGGTTGATTGGGATGGAGGCAGATGGAAAAGGAGGAGAAGGAGGGGAGGGGTGGCTTACCTAGAGGATTCAGAAAGGTGGAAGGGTGGGGGGGGGGGTCCTAAACATGAAAAAAACAGACAATGAGCAAGAGATGAGGAGTAGGAAGAGGAGTTTGGGGGGGAGGATACCAGGGGTTCTGACCAAAGGAGGAGGGGGGGGTCCTAAAGTGATGGAATGAGTGGTGAGGTGGATGGTGGATGGTGGATGGTGAGGTGGATGGTGGATGGTGGATGGTGAGGTGGATGGTGGATGGTGAGGTGGAGGTGGATTGTGAGGTTTAGGAAGGTTTGGAATGGTGGGAGTGGACCAGTGGTTTGGAAGTTTTGGTTCTGTTTTTTGTCTAAGTCCACCAAAAAAAAAAAAAAAAAAAAAAAAAAAAAAAACAGAGTCAGCCGCCTAGGATTCTTGGTTGAACAACCAAAACCAAAAAATTCAGTGATGTGATATTTCACCTATTTAACAACCAAATTCTACTCATCAAAGTGAGCAAGTGGGAGGGGTAGAATTTACTCTCTCATGGCAGAAGATGAGGGACCAGATGTGACAGGGATGACTTGAGGAGGATCAGGAATATCTTCTTCAAATATTTTGTCCCATCCATCTTTGATGTTGGACAGAAGGTTGTGAAGGATTACACAAGTGATAATGCAGTTGATGAGGATCTTCATGTCTTTTGGATTTTGAAGCTGGTTTCACATTTCCCATAAGCTGGCCCATCTTCCTTCCAGGATTCCTATAGCATGCTCAATCCCAACTTGGGATTGGGAAAGATGATAGTTGAAATCAGTTTTGGCTTGATTTTTGGATGAAACATTGTGATATGCTGGAACCACATATTCCCCACTAGCACAAGCTGAATTTGCCAGAAGGTATTGATCCTGGTCAAATTAGTTCTCTGGTTGTTGGGCAATCTGCATCCAATTGAAAACATATGAATTGTGACATGAACCCAGAAGGCCAGCAAGGAGGAATATGAACTTGTTTTTGTTATCAAAAACAAGTTGTAGTGCCACAGAGTATCTATACAAACAGATAAAAAATATTTGGTCAGTGTGTTATCAAATTTTTTGGGAAAGAGATTAATCAATTGCCTTTGTTTCCAATCAAAATAGTGGTTGCCATCTAGCTTGGGTTTTTGAATCAAGGGGATAGTGGTTGCATCAACAAAACCAATGCAACCAGGAAAGCCTTCAGTCTGCATTACTTGAGATATCTCCTTGCATTCTTCTTTGGTTGGCCAAAAAAGGACTGGGTGACGGAAAGATAGGATAGAAATAATGACTATTCTTGGTCAGTTTATAAACCAAAATAGAGTTTCTAATCAATGGATTGCTGCTCCATTTCCATTTGATCCCAATCTAAAAAGAGCAATGTCCAGTTTGATAGCTTGATTTCATTGAGGATTCCAATAATTTTTCTGGAAGATGTGGTGGTCTTCAATCATCTCCAAAAGTTTAATGAATTAAGGCAATAAAGTTTGGAACATTTTCTGGAAGCTTAATTCAGGAAGGAGATGAAGCTTTTGCCTTTCATACATAGGGTTGTGGAGAGTGTGTCTTCTTGGAACCATGTATTGCTTTTCCAATAGAGAATCCAAAGCTAAAAAAGTTGATTAAAAATCAGGGTCTGAATCAGACTCAAATAATAAAAAAAGTTCTGTCAGCTTTTTTGTGTTTTTAACTTGCTGCTGGGAATTTTGATTGGACATGTTGAGAAAGATGGTGATGTGATGTGGGGTGATGAGAGAGATGATGATGGGATGTGTGTGAAGTGATGGAGATGTGAAGTGATGGGGATGTGAAGCTATGGAGATGAGATTTGTGTGATGTGATGGAGATGGGATTGGTATGGATTTGCTGAGGTGGAGGTGTTGATGGGTTTTTTGAATGCAATGGATGATGGATTGATGAAAATGGCAGGTTTTATGTTTGAAAACTGCCATTTCCATGAAACCTGCCATTTTGAAATACACCAGTTAGAGGGCATGTGTATTTTAGAAACCCTTCATTAAAAATGGCAGGTTTGGCCAAAAGAAATGGTGGGTTTCTAATGGTGGGTTTGCCAACTTTGATACACCCTATTTTATAGTTTTTTACTTTAATTAAGTTAAGAGGTTCAAAGATAAATCAAAGATATTAAATAAAGTAATTTGAATTAGATGATCCCATGATCTTGGATATAATATTTTCTACTGTTAAAACATACTGAATTATTAGTGCAGTGCTTCAAAGTGCACATGATTTTATGTTTTAAGTTGAAAGTGTGATCCCAACTTAAAATTTAAAGTGTGGGATCACACTTCCAAATTGAAAATTAGAATCCTGGGGATAAATAAGTATATTTTTAAATCATTTAAATGAAAATATTCCTTATTTTTGAAGCAGGGAAGATTTCTGGTTATAAAAATTCAAGCTCCTTAAATCTCCCAGAAGAAATTTCCCATTTCTCACCAATTCATCATTCAAAAATAACTCAATAATGATACCCAGTAGTTTCAATACCTTATGAATAATTATCTATGGTTTCTTAAAATTATTTCAGTATTTTTTGCATCATTTATAAAAAAATTCAAAATCCTAGCACTGTGGATTAAGAAAAAAAAATCATTTTAGAAGTCATCATTTTTGATAGAGAAGGAAGATATTGAAATTTCAAAGGACTGGATTCAGGAATTAAATGATGGACTATGCTTAATTAATTCTTTCAGAGTGACCAAGCCCACAATTTTCTCAAAGAAAAATTCCACGGCTTGAATATGAAATTTTATTTTACTACATTCACACCTTTTGGCATGTTTTCACACCCCAGGAAGGCCTGTAAACCTTCAAAATTTTTTCCAGTTTAAAATGAAAGCTTGAATATATATGATAAATAGGGTGTATCATAGTTAGCAAGCCTTCCATCAGAAACCTACCATTTTTAATGGCAGATTTCTGGAATACACATACCCCCTAACTGGTGTGTTTCATGGAAATGGTGGATTTCAAACGTGAAATCTACCATTTATGCATCATCATCAATCCACCATACATTTCATGCAAAACACCCATCCACACCTACACCTCAGCAAATACATAAAAATCCCATCTGCATCCCTTCACACACATCTCACCTCCATGGATTCACATCTCCATTCCTTCACAGACATCCCATCATCATCTGATCACCCCACATCACATCACCATCTTCCTCAACCTGTACAATCAAACTTCCCAGGAGCAAGTTGAAAACTCAAAAAAGCTGAAAGAACTTTTTTTATTATTTTAATCTGATTCATACTATTATTTGTAATCAACTTGACTAGCTTTGAATTCTCTATTTAAAAAGCAATACATGGTTCCACAAAGACACACTCTCTGTTGAGCTGAAGTACTATTACTATTGTGATTTCCATTTATTTTTCTTATTCCTATTTTCTGTTTATGTTTCTTTATTTTTGTTTTCTTCTTTTTACTGTCACTGCTATATCTCATTGGGTGCTAAGACTCCAAACCTAGAGTGGGCAACCCCGAGAGCAACCAGTTGGGAGTCAGAGGGACTCCCAACTAAAACCTTGACTGAACTCCTGGGAATCACCATCCACCAATTGGTCATGCTCAAACACTCATTTGTCCATCTCATCAAGTGACCACCTGCAGCCATCTCAATCCAAGTAGAAACAATTTTGAATCCATCAGTTATGATCCATACTAAATCTCTCTTCCAGATTGTTCAAGGCGCTTCTTTGGTCATATCATGCTGTCCTTGTAGCTTGTTGTATTCCAACTGTCTCCTAAAAGACTTCCGTTGGTGTTGTTTCCTTTAATTTCTCTGTTTTGATGAATCTTGTCTTTTCATTTCTTTTCGGATTCTTTTCCTACTTGTAATGCAGTCTGGTCTTGGTTTTCTTACCAACACTAAATATTCACATGGTTAAAAGCCAAAAAGATTCCACCAACTGGCCACAAGCAACATGCCCAAGCCAGGATCATCATCAAAGCCAGGACCAGGGGGAGACCCCATGAAGTTCAAATCCCACGCCCTCAAAGTGCTCATTGAATCAACACCTTTACTGAATGAAGAAAACTATAGCATGTGGCCTAAGAAGATGGAAAAACTATTTAAACTTAGGGGAAATTTTCAAGTCATGAACTTGTTGGATGAGCTTTCCTCACTGGACAAAGAGACCAATCAAGAGATGGTGGCCTACTTGATTGCCAAACTCAATTCAAACACTTACAACAACCTAATCAATGATTGCAACAAAGACAATGCCAAACTAATATGGATGGCAACTCAATTGCATTTTGCTTCATCCCAATCAGCAAACAGAGCGTGTGTTTTCAACAGTTTCCTTCATCTTTCTATGTCCTCCAACATTGAGGCGTTTGTGAAAAATGTCAAAAAGTTTCTTAAAAAACTAACAGAAGTCGGTATTGAGCTCCCATCCAATATAATAGCTTACTTGTTTCTTTTCAAATTTCCCGCCTCAATTCAAGGCATGAAGATTCAAATTATGCACTCAACTGCGGACATGAGGATTGAAACTGTACTAGACCATCTCATCCAACACAAAAACGAGATCAGTGCTCAAGAAACTCCCAATGAACCGGTCAACATAGCCCTGTACAAAGGACCAAGATGCGAAAATGGAAAACACAACCCTGCTGTAACATCTCATCCTGCACAAAATTGCTGGATTGAATTCCCTGAACTTAGACCACCTAATACTCACTACCAAGGAAACAAGAATAAAAAGAAGACCATAGAAGAAGCAAATTATTACTCATTTTTCTGTGAACTGAACCTGACCTGTCAAGAGAGATCAATCCCAAGCCAATACATACTTGACTCCGGATGCTCTATCCATATGATAAACAACAAGAATTGATTCCAATATCTAACCTGCTCTGATAAAGAGGGCAAGATCCAAACCAGAAAGAAAAACACTGAGATCAAAATTGAGGGAATTGGTACTGCCTCCATTCCTTTCAAGAACTGCAAAATCCATCTCAGCAACTCCGCGTGGGTCCCTGAATTGACTGTCAACCTCATATCTCTTGGAGCATTGGTAGAAAAAGGAGTGACTCTGAACATCAACTCAACGGTGTTGCCCCTTACCTTTTCTGTGTTCTCCGGTGACAAGGAATTATTCTCTGGAAGGATATCAAACAATCTCTTTGTCATAAACACAAAAAAATAATTTGATGCCGCTCTTTACTCTAGCAAGGATCTACCCAAAATCCACAGAACTCTTGGTCATGCTTTGCTTAAACGGGTGGAGAAATTTTTGAACAAAACCATCACGCCCAAAGACAAGGAAGACTTTGAATGTCTCAACTGAAACAAAGCCAAGATTAAAAAATCAAGTTTCTACGAAGTTCATCAAGCAGCCTTGATAGTTTTGGATTGAATTCATGTGGACCTAATGGGACCTCTTAATCCTACGGCCAAAGGTGGATTCAGATTTTTTCTCAATCTCATCAATTCCTTTTTCAGATATCTTGCCTGTTTTCCGCTTAAAACCAAAGACGGGGTCTGTAACACTTTGATCTTTATACTAGAAAATGAACACAGAAAACATCAAATTTATCCCATGGAAGTGTGTTTGGATGGTGGAGGTGAGTTTGTTAATAAAAAATTTACTGCCTACTTAAAAGAGCGCCATATCAATCACATTGTCTCAGAACCATACCATTCTCAACATAATGGACAAATAGAAAGAGCTAACAGGACTGTCATGGAATCAACCCGCGCTATATTCTCCAAAGGTCAAATTCCAAAATCATACTGGCACAAGATGGTTTGTAGTTGCTGTATATTACTCAATCAAATACCTAAAGAAAAATGTATGGAATGCCTGTGGAAACGTATGCATGGCAAAGACCTCCCAGAGGGTTATTTAAGACCTTTTGGCATCAATCTCACATATTGACTTAAAAACTCCCAAATTCAATCTAAACTATCTGAAAAAGGGGATTCTGGCAAACTCCTAGGCTTCAATCCTGCCTTACTCTCATACAAGGTTCTTTTGTCCTCTGGAAATATTGTCAACACCAAACACGTTATCTTTTCCAAATCAATCCCTGAGGATGCAACCACGCAGAAGGATCAGACAGATCTTGATTCATTGACCAATCCAGTTGTCCAGACAACTCTTGTCCCACTCAATTTTCCCAATGACCAATCTCAAGACTCTAACAATGAATGTACTGCCAAGGCAATAAAACAAGAAGAAATTTCCAATGCCAACAGTAACAATACCAATGAGAATGAAGAGGTTTCCACCAGTCTGAGACCAAATTTAAGGAACAGAGAGTTGCTAGCCAAACCTGATAGATACGGTTACCATTCTGAAAATCTGCCTAATTCTATTGAAGAAGCTTTAAACATTCCTGTGTTGAAAGAATCTACTCTAAAGGAGTTCAAATCCATCAAAGATCAAAATTTCTGGGAGGAAGTGGACAAAAAATTGGTGAAAAATACCCTTAAGACCGTGGCGGTTTTCAAAGTGAAGCACAACACGCATGCTGAAGCTCCTACCTATAAGACGCAAATATGCGTCCAAGGTTTCAACCAAAGATATGGCATAGACTACTTTGAAACCTATTCTCCCACTGGAAGAGTTGCCTCCCTCCAAGCTCTTCTCACCTTTGAAGTAGACAAGAAGCTTGAACTTCTTCAGCTTGATGTCAAGGGAGCCTTCCTACATGCTGACCTCAACAAAGATGTGTTTATCATAAATCCTACCGGATCTGGTCAAAGCGGAAAATAACTAAGACTAAAGAAATTGTTGTAAGGACTAAAACAAGCACCTTGCAACTGCTACAGAACGCTAATTTCATGGATTGAAAGTCAGGGTTTTGAAAAATCAGCCTGCAATCCATGCCTCTTCCTGTGCAAACACAATTCCTTGACTCTCTTCTTTCATGTGGACAATCTCATAGTCGCTAGAAACACTGCAGATTTCCAACGTAAATTTATTGATTGCTCCAAGAACTCTGCAGATCATCCTCCTAATACCCTACTTGGAATAAAGGTTGTGAGAGAGAAAGAGCTAATGCATCTTAGTCTACCCCTGCACATCAAAAAAGGGCTGAATTCCATGAACTTGATCAATTGTAAACCCATTACTACTCCCAGGACTCCAGGTCTCCATCTCTCTCCGGAAACAGAAGAAGATCATCAAAAAATTTTAAATCTTAACGTGAACTATCAATTGCTGATTTGCAGACTGAACTTCATCGCAGGATTGGCAAGACCAGATATCAGTTACGCTGTATCTAGTCTGGCCAGATTTTCCAAAAAACCCAGATACTCCCACTGGATGGAGGTAGTACACGTATGGCAATATTTATTAGCTACCAAGCACATTGCCCTAACTCTTGGACCTCAATCCATCTCTAATAGGCTTATCTGCTACAGCAATGCCACCCGGGGGGACAATCCTGACAACAGGATCTCTCAGAGCAGTTTCTTCTTCTCATTCAAAGGCAGCCCCCTTTATTGGACAAGTCATCAACAGCGCAGCATCACCCACTCCTCTACTGAATCCAAATGCGTGGTGTTATCCATCTGTCACCTAGAAGGGAGGTGGCTCCATCAACTTCTGTCCAAAATATATTGGGAATTTCTCTTGTGCACGCTTCACCTTATCAACAACAAAGGCCTTGACGACAAGATCAAGAAATTTGGCACCAATTAAAAAGCAAAACATATCAATATCAAAATGAAAAGTCTGCAAGACAATTATGAGAACAAGACCATTGACGTTATGCTGATTCCTTCACAGTTGATGGCTGCCAATGCATCAACCAAGGAAGCCAACAAAATCTCAAACTGCAGGCTGGTAAATTTTTTCTCTGCTCCGTATCATTAACCTCTGAGTTGAGGGGGAGTGTTGAGCTGAAGTACTATTACTATTTTGATTTCCATTTATGTTTCTTATTCCTATTTTCTGTTTATGTTTCTTTATGTTTGTTTTATTCTTTTTACTGTCAACCCTATATCTCATTGGGTGCTAAGACTCCAAACCTAGAGTGGGAAACCTGAGTGCAACCAGTTAGGAGTCAGAGGGACTCCAAACTAAAACCTTGACTTAACTCCCGGGAATCACCATCCACCAATTTGTCATACTCAAACACTCATTTGTCCATCTCATCAAGTGACCACCTGCAGCCAGCTCAATCCAAGTAAGAACAATTTTGACTCCATTGGTTATGATCCATACTAAATCTCTCTTCCAGATTGTTCAAGGCGCTTCTTTGGTCATCTCATGCTGTCCTTGTAGCTGGTTGTATTCCAACTGTCTCCTAAAAGACTTCTGTTGGTGTTGTTTCCTTTACTTTCTCTGTTTTGATGAATCTTTTCTCTTCATTTCTTTTCTGATTCTTTTCCTACTTGTAATGCAGTCTGGTCTTGGTTTTCTTACCAACACTAAATATTCACAATCTCCACAACCCTATTTATGAAAGGCAAAAGATTTGTCTCCTCTCTGAATTAAGCTTACAGCAACTGTTCCAAACTTTATTGCCTTCATTCATGAAACTTTTTGAGATGATTGAAGACCACCACATCTTCCAGAAAAATTATTGGAATCCTCAATGCAATCCAGCTATCAAAATGGCCATTGCTCTTTTTAGATTGGGATCAAATGGAAATGGAGCAGCAATCCATTGATTATAAAATCTATTCTTGGTCAGTTATGGATCCATTGACTTAACTTCCAGGTTCTTTTTGCAATTCATATTTTTTCAATTGGATGTGGATTGCCCAAAAGCCAGAGAATTAATCTGACCAAGATCAATATCTTCTGGCCAATTCAGCTTAGGATAGCGGGAAATATATTTTTCCAGCTATTTGGAATGTATCTTCCAATGATCTACAAAAAAAAATCAACTTTCATCTTTCTCAATCATTTTTTTGGATTGAACCTGCCATAGGTGTGCTCAAAGGAAGATTGGCCAGCTTAAGAAGTGAAATGCAAAACCAGATTTGAAATCCCAAAGACATGAAGATCCTCATCAACTGGATTATCAGTTGTGTAATCCTTCAAAACCTTCTGGCCAACATCAAAGATGGATGGGACAAAATATTTGAAGAAGATATTCCTGATCCTACTTAAGTCATCTCTATCTCATCATGTCCCTCATCTTCTTCCATGAGAGAGAAGATTCTGCCCCTCACACTTTCTCACTTTGATGAGTAACATTTTTTTTGAAATAGGTAAACAATCAGTTCCCGTTTTTTTTTTTTTGGTTCAATCAAGAATCCTAGGCTGACTTGGTTTTTTTTTTTTTTTTTTTGGTGGACTTAGACAAAAAACCACAAAAACTCCACCTCATACTTCACCAATCACCAAACCACCCTCCACACTGAACTCACTCACTGGTCCACTCCTTCCTCCTCCTCATCAAACTGTCTCACCCACCACCTCCACCTCAATTTCTCATTCTCTGCTCAGTACCCTGCCCCAGGTAAACACCCCATCCCCCCCTCCTCCTCCTCATCTTGCTGAAATCCATCCTCCTCCTGCCCCTTTAGACCATCCTCCCCCCCTCCTTGCTTGTTCCTTGCTCAGAACCACACCCCTCCTCATCATCATCAATTAATGACCAATTGATTGAGCACTAATTTTTCTGACCTCCTCCCTCCTCCTGCCCCTTTAAACCATCCCCTGCCCTCCTTTCTCAGCACTCTGCCCCAGGTCAGCACCCCCCTCCTCCTTTGTGTCCTCATCAATTGATGACCAATTGATTAGAAATTGATTTTTTAATTGATTACTGATGTTGCTGACCTCCACCCTCCTCCTGTCCCTTTAGACCATCCCCTCTCCTTGCTTATTGCTTGATCAGCACTCTGCCCCAGGTCAGAACCCCCTCCTCCTCCTCCTCATTGATCAATGATCAATCAATTGTTAATAAATCAATCAATTGATTTCCAATTTTTCTGATCTACACCCTCCTCCTGCCCCTTTAGACCATCCCCCCTCCTTTCTTTTTCCTTTCTCAGCACCCCCCTCCTCCTCTTAATTTATGAGATTGATGTTTAAAAAATGGCACTTAACTTTTTTTTTTTTTGGTAGCATAATTGGCCAGTATTTTTTATTCTTTTTTGTATTTTTGTTTATCATCTACATTGATTATAACATGGCTAATGTTTTTTTTTTTAAATTTTTTTTTTTGATTACATGCAATCCAAAACACTGTTTGACACCTTGTTATTTTGAAACCTGCGCTTTTTTCAACTTCCCATTCTTCTCCCACCATGCTCAAAATTTTATACAACAAATCAAATCCCTTCTTGATCCTCACCCCAAGTGCAGAAGGTGCCTGGGAGGGACCAAGATGGAAGGAGATGGTTTGAAAAACATAAAGAGAGGTGGCAAGCATAGGGCTCTTTGGAAAAAGAGGGCTCAAATGAGATATTCCAAAATCTCCTTAAATGAGAGATTCCAAATCTCTTTGGAAGTGGCCTAAGAAGGGTTTTGTTGAGATCTGAGGATAAGCAGATTGGGAGTCAGAATGAAGGATAATGAATTTCATATGAGAGACAGATGAGTTGAGAAGAGAATAAAAAAGACAGGTGATGATGACAAAAGAAAAAGAAAAAATCACAGAGACATTTACTCACCTGAGGATATGCAGATTGGGAGTCAGAATGAAGGATGAGGAAAGAGACCTTCAATCTGACTTGACTATCTGTCCTCAGGTGGTGACCACGAGATTGAAAACAGGTGACATGTAAGTGTGCACACCTGTGATTTGTGAGAGGAGGATGGTTGGGCGGGCGCACTTGACAGGTGAACGTGAGAGAAGCCAGATGGGATGTAAGGAGAAAATATAAAGGAAAAATGATAAAGAATGAGAAAGGAAAGATGAGACATGACTAGATGAAAGAGGAATACAGGAGAGATGCAAGAGAGATGATCCAGTATTCCAACACTCCCCCTTGCTAACCACAGCCGGAGAGACCAAACATGCACTGATGAGCTTCAAGCAGAACACGGGACAGAGGCTTGGTTAGCATATCCGCTAGCATGTTGCTAGTAGCAACGTGACCCACTGTGAAGGCTCCCCTGTTGACGCACTCACGGATGAAGTGGTGGCGGGCATCAATGTGCTTGGTTTGCAAGTGATGTTCCCAATTTTTGGCAAGCGCTTCAGCCCCCTCATTGTTGACCAGCAAGGGAACAGGCAATTTGTCCCGGAGGCGTAGCTCAACAAGTATGTGGCAGAGCCAGAGACCCTCTTTGCAGGAGTCTTAGAGGGCCTTATATTCCGCCTTGGTGCTTGAGAGTGATACCGTAGGTTGCTTCTTTGACTTCCATGAGATGGCCCCATTACCCAAGTGGAAGGTGTAGCCCAAGGTGGAGCAACGGTTGCATTTGTCTTTGGCCCATTTGGAGTCGCTGTATCCCAAGAGAGAAATGGAGGGGCCGCCCAGAGTAAGATGGTGGTTACGGGTGGTGTGAAGATAGCGGAGAACCCAGAGAGGGGCGGTCCAGTGATCAAGGGAGGGATTTGTGAGGAATTGGGAAAGCCTGTTGACCACGAACGCAACATCAGGACGGGTGCACTGGGAGACCCATAGAAGGGACCCAATGAGTTGATTGTATTGGGGAGGAGAAGGGGGAGAGGAGGCGGCGCGCAGAGACAGATCCTTGAAGTGGATATCTGTGGGGGTTTGGGAAGTTATGGAGTTGCCAGGGAGATAGGAGTCCATGACTGAGGAGATGTAGTGGGACTGACAGATGGAAACGGACCTACCGGGCATATCATGAGTGATGGAGATCAAGAGAAAAATAGAGAGATCATTGTTGGACCCGACCTTGAAGCGCTTGCTGATTGCTTTTGTGAATGAGGTGATAAAAGAGGACGTGCCAAAAACGGCTAGATCATCCACATGAGCGGTGACGGCTCCTATAAGGTTGCTTCCATCAAGCCTGTAGTACAGGGAGGGATTGTAGGCGGAGCAGGAAAGACCCAGAGATAGAAGTGCGGAGTTGAGCTCCAGGTTCCATTGGCGGGGAAACTGCTTGAGACCGTAAATTGCCCTGGTGATGCGGCAGACCCAGTCTGGATGTTGGGGATCTTTGAAGCTGGGGGGCTGAGCCATAAAGACAGGTTCATCTAGGTGGCCATTCAGGAAGGCCATCTTGAAGTCCAGCTTGTGACCAACCCATCCTTTGTGAGCCAGGAGACTGAGCAGTAGGCAGAGCGTCTCAACCCTGAGGGTGGGTGCAAATACTTTGGAAAAATCCAGTGCCTGGACCTGGGAAAATCCCATGGCAACAAGCCTGGCCTTCAGCTTAATGACTGAACCTTCCGGATGCCGTTTTACCTTGAAGACCCACTTGCACCAAATTATCTTGCGTCCTTTGGGGGGGAGGCACAAGATTCCACGTCTTCATTCCCTGGAGAGACAACATCTCCTCCTGTGCCAAGAGAATCCAGCAACAATGGTGGGGGGAGCCTAGAAGCTGCTTCCAGGTCTTGGGAGCAGTCAGATTGTCCTTAACAGAAGCGTGCTGGGAGAAATTACCAAAACGTGATGGAGGGCAAGACGGGCAAGATGACCAGCGCCGGGAGGGGGGGGCGCAGGGGAGCGCAAGCAGGAGGTTGAGGAGGGGGGGGTGGATAGGCTGAGGACATGGGAGGAAGAGGGGTTTTGGGGGAAGGAGGGGAGGAGGAGGGGGGTTTGAGAGCGAGAGGAGGGAGAAGATTGGAGTCATCAGATGGTGCAGGGCTGCAGGACTGGAAAGGATGTGGGGGTGGAGGAGGAGGACGGTCAACAAAAGATGGCAGGGGCAAGGGATTGGATGGGGGAAAGGGAACAGAGGGAGGGGCAACAGAAGAGGGACAAGGGGGGACGGCTGGAGGAAGAGGTGAGGTAGGGCTGGTTTCAGCTGGGTTTGAGGGTAGATTGGGCCAAGGTAGCTCTACAGGAACGGGAGTGTGGTTTTCTTTGGGGATGAGTGAGCAACCATGGGGGAATGAGGAGTCATTGAAGAGGCAGTTGTGAGACTTGATGGTTTTTTTGGCGGTTAAATCATACAGGCAGAAGCCGGAATGATTGAGGATATATGATAAGAGAATTGCGGGACTTCCCTTCTTATCTAGTTTTTTCCTGTTGGCCTTGGGAAATTTGTACCACACAAGGCAGCCAAAAGGGTGAAGGTACCTTGGATTAACGTTGGTTGACTGGAGAATGGAGTTTGGTGACATGAAGCCTTGAGGAGTCTTTCAGGGATAGGAGTTGAAAGAGAACAAGCAGTGGTTCAGGGGATCTGACCAGAAGGATTTTGGTAGATTTGACAAGATGAGAGAGCATCTAATTATATTGCAGATGGTGCGGTTTGATTGTTTGGCAACCCTGTTTAGTTGTTGTGAGTGAGGAGGCCCCAGTTTGTGAGATATTCCCTTTTGATTGAGATAGTCTTTCATGGGTTGGTTCAGATACTTGCCTCTGTTTTCCAATTTCAAGGTTATAACCTTTAGGTTGTACTTATTTTCAAAAAACAAGATGAAATTCTGAGTTGTTTTCAGAACATTGAATTTGAGACGGATGGGATAGGCAAAGAGAGCTTTTGAGCAGTCATTGATAAAGGTGACAAAATACTTATATCCTTCTCTAGAGACAGTTTCAAAACTGCACACGTTGGTGTGAACAAGTTCACCAGTTTTAGTCGATCAATAACTTAATCAAGTGTGAAAAGGCTTTCTTGTCATTTTTGATTGTATGCAGGTTGTACATTGCTGAACATCTTTTTTGTTCTTTGGGTGTGGCGCTATCCCGTGGGATTTGAGGTATTTCTGGAGTGATTTCAGGTTTAAGTGGGACAACCTACAGTGATAACCAAAGAGACTATTTTCAGAGGTTTGAATGATCCTTGATTGATTTAATTCTTCATTGCTTACGTTGTCTTGTGAGAGATAGTACATATTGTCTTTTCTATATCCAGTTTTCAACGGTTGTTGATTTATATTTGATATTGATTTGTCAAATATTTTACAGCTGTCCTTCTGGAAAACTACAGTCAGACCGGCATTGCAGATGTTGGAGATGGAGAGCAGTGTGTCATGAAGATTTGGAGCTACAAGAGACTTGAGATGACCAAAGGGAAATGGAATTATTCCCTTTTTGACTGATTTGATTGTTGATCCATCAGCAAGACAAATGATAGTATTGTCGGGACTTTTGTGATTGACTTGATCTCCGTATGGAGTCATTGAGATAGAGCATCCGGAGTCAAGATTGAAATCTCTTTGATGATGAGAAGTGATGTTTGTGAAGTTGCTCACTGTTTCTGATCCTGAGTGGATGATGATTTGCAAGTACAAGAAATCATCCAACTCTGATTCAATGTTGTTTGTGTCAACCTTGCTAAGATTTGGGTAAGCGGGTTTTGGATTGTTTGCTCCAGGCCTGTTCTTGGTCTTGACGTTTGCTTTCTTCAGTTGACTTAGGGATTTCCTAACTTCTGTGCACCAAGAGATGGAATGTCCTTCAACATTGCAGTGTGTGCAGATGTAGCTCTTTGGGGGTCTTTGTTCAGTGGTTTGACTGTAGGAGGTACCGGCTTTTGAAGGGTGCAATCTTGCTTAGTTCTCCAGGGCATCCTTGTCTCAAGTTTGGCAACAGAGGTGTTCTTGCTTCAGGGCTGCTATAAGTCTTGCAGAAGGAACTGATTCCTTGTTCATCATACTGGAGACACAGCTTAACCAGTCGTTGGGTAAGGAGAGGAGGATGGCAGTTGATAGAAGGTTGTCAGCAGTGAGAGGATTGTTGGTGGTGATCAACAAGGAGAGTTTTTCTACGTATGAGACAATTTCTGACAGGTGCGTGGTCATTTCTTTGTTGTTCAGTCTGGTGAGAAGTAGTTTTTGCAGCCAATACATCCTTCCACCTGAGGAGTTATCCTGATGAGCATCTCTCAGGGCATTCCACATTCCTACGGCGCTTTCTTGGTGTTTGCGTATGAACTGGAAATTTGATGGGGTGATTGATCTGGAGATAACTGAACAGACCGCAAGGTTATCGCGTGATCATGTCTCTTTATGTGGTTTTTGTTGAGTGTTGCTGATCAGATATCCAACACCTGAAGCTAGGAAGTGTATTCTAAGTATCATGGCCCAATCCAGATAGTTTGATTCAGATCCTGGGGCGCTGAGAGGGATGATCAAAGGGGTTTTAAGAACTTGGTGAGAGGTGTTCACTTCCTCCATGATTGATGTGTTAACGTCACTAGGTGTGACGGATCCTTCAAGTTGGATGGGTGCGCTTATTTAATTGCTAGCAATTCTGGGCTTATAACCTGTTGAGATCTGAGGATACGCAGATTGGGAGTCAGAATGAAGGATAATGAATTTCATAAGAGAGAAAGATGAGTTGAGAAGAGAATAAAAAAGACAGTTGATGATGACAAAAGAAACAGAAAAAATCACAGAGACATTTACTCACCTGAGGATACGCAGATTGGGAGTCAGAATGAAGGATGAGGAAAGAGACCTTCAATCTGACTTGACTATCTGTCCTCAGGTGGTGACCACAAGATTGAAAACAGGTGACATGTAAGTGTGCGCGCCTGTGATTTGTGAGAGGAGGATGGTTGGGCGGGCGCACTTGACAGGTGAACATGAGAGAAGCCAGATGGGATGTAAGGAGAAAATATAAAGGAAAAATGATAAAGAATGAGAAAGGAAAGATGAGACATGACTAGATGAAAGAGGAATACAGGAGAGATGAAAGAGAGATGATCCAGTATTCCAACAGGTTTAACAAAAAGGTTGTGTGTTCTAGACCAAAAACAAAACCTTTGGATTTTTACCCTGCTATTAATGCTGAAAAAAAAAGAACACTCAAAAGCCCACCCCTGAAGAGTTTGGACAAGCCAAACAGAAGATTGGAAAATCCCATTTCTTCAGCTCTGGAAAAGTTGCTGTTCTTGAATGCTCCAATTTCAAGTCTCTGGTTGCAATAATTGATTTTTTACCTTTGAATAAACTCTTTGAGCAAGAGAAGACGGACATCAACTCTTTCACTACTTTCTTTCACCAATCCAAAAGAATTGTCAACTCCCTCAAGATCTTGGGGTGGAAAAATGTGGTTGATTTGAGCCAAAGAATTGATTTACCCTTCTGAACTATGTGGAAAATATTTGAAGAAAGCTGCTGTTCAATCTTCCCCTCAAGAGTTTTGTTTTTGAAACTTAGTTCTGAAAAATTCTCTTGAATTTCAGGCCAAATGTTCCAAAAATTAGCTAGACTCACATTTTAATCAAACCATAAAAAAATGAAGAACAACCACATCCCCTCCTTCTCTTATTTTAATTTTGAATCTTGCCTCACTCCCTTTTAATTTTCTCCACATATTAATTTCAAACCCAATTTCTTCTGAAATTCTCCCCAATTTGAAAAATGGAACATCTCTTCCCCATTCCTTTTTACTAGTGGTTCCAAACAAAAAATAAAATGGAAAAATTATCAACAATGAGGAAAAATCTTGAGTATCTGATGTTCAATTTGTTTTTCCTGACTTGGTTTTTGTCATTGATTTCAAAAAAAGAAAAGTTATTTTCAAAACGGTTTTGGCAGCAAATAAGTACATCCACTTCTCATTTCCTGCTGTGGACACTTCCACTGTGGAAACTTTAGAGGTTATCCCTCACAAAGTTGCTGCAGGTTCAGGAGTTCTTGGGTCTAAGCGTCTGTAAGGATTAGATACCAAGCGTAAAGAGAAGTTTTAGAGAGCCCAAAGAGGAGAAAAGGAGAGAAGAGGGGAGGGATTCTGTTTTCCTAAGTCCGCTCCTTTTTCCGCTCCCCCGCCTCCTGATGATACGATGGTAAGATCCCCCCCTACAACCCGGAGTTGAGGGGAAAGGTATTTGAGCCCTCCCCCTCAACCCTAACCTAAGTACAAGCACATGAACAACCCAACAACAATGAAGAAGGAAACCCTAGGCCCAAAACCCTATCCCATATCCTAACCTATACCCTGTCCGTATCCTATTCCGCTTGCTTGCCTGCCATTACACGCATCCGGTTTGTCCCCCGCGGCGCGCTTCTCAAAGTTCACCGCGATTGCCCGTATCCTCCCAACGCGCTGTTGTGAATTTCCTATTCCCGTAGCCGGCCCGCGCTTGCGCGCGGCCGTCCACGGATATAGCCCCGCGATTGCTCCGCCCTTTCCTTCCCTAACTAACCTCCCAAGAACCTGATCGGCCCAGCTCCATCACTGGGTTGGACACCCAAGCGGGTTGCGGCCCGCCTCCCCTAGTCAGACCCGGCCCGCAGCTGCGTGCTTCGCCCTGCCGCGCCTTCTGCTGAGCCCGCAGCGGCCACTGCTGAGAACGAGCGCACCCCAACTGCTGAGCCCGACCTACCAGATGCTGAGCGCGCAGGCCACGACGCAGTTCCCGATCCAAGGCTATATAATGACACCACACCACCCATACCAGAATTGCAATTTCAATGCAAATCAAAAAAACCACAAGGAGCACTTGCCAGGAATCAAACAGTGGCAAAATATACTCTTGGAAAAATATATATATATATTATGGGTGGGTTTGAAAATAGTCTCAAATGTCTTTGTGATCAAAAATCATTTCTTTTTTTTTTATTTTTCAATTTTTCATCAAATTAAATAAATTGACAAGCCCAGAAATTGATTAATCTGCTGTATTTCCTCAACTGTTCTACTGCTACCAATACATTCCATGGCTACCAATAACCTATCCTTTGTTTCTATTGCCACTCAGTACCTCTCCTTTTCAAGTCAGTTTTCCATTCAATCCTTCTACTTCTCCTCTTTTTGAAACTCCTTCTCAGCCTGATTCAATTTAAACCAAGCATCCAAATTTTTTTGATCAGCCAAACTCTTGGATTTTTGCTCTTGAAAATCAATAGCCAGTTGACAATCCCAACTTTGCTTTTCAAATTCAAGTTTTTTTGGATTCAATTTTTAATTTCAATGTTTTTTTTTTGTTTTTTTTTTTTTAGGGAAATATCAATGAGTTGGATTTCAAAATCAAGGAGATTCCATAAATGCACTTACTTGAATCTTGCTTCTCCATGATATCTTCAAAGCAGGAAAAATTGGAAGTGTTTCTCCTCCTTTGATGGCTATTGGGGTTGATTTTGATAGAATTGGAGGTGTTTTGCTTTCCCTTGGCAGAGGGGGTTTGTGTGGGAAAATAATCACTCTCATTCAAAGGTGATGTGGGATTCCCCATTTTCTTGGATGTTTGGCCATTAAGAAATGGATGTTGCTGTTTTTTTAAAATCTAAATCAGTCAGGATTGACCAGAAAAGAAAATTACTTGAACTTGCTTCCTTACTTGAGCATATGTTGATTTCAATAGCAATACTGGAATATCTGACTCCCCTCTTGCCAAGTTGTTGAGTTCTTCCACTACAGGAAGGGAAAAATTAAAAAATGTAAGTGAGGGATCAAAGTCAGGGTTTGAAGGTTTGATGAATGCTGATGCAGACATGATCAGAGCCAGTTGTGTTGGAATATCTTCCTGCACATTGGATTGGGGTCACTCAAAGGTTTCATAAGCATCATCATTGTTAGGCTGATCATCCACAGCCAAGTCCTTAGCATCAATGGAATTGGATTGTTGGGCATCAAAATCAGCTAAGAGGGTGATGTTAGCCTTATTTTCAAATATTTCATCCATTTGAATATAAAAAGGACAAATGTAGTCCAACTTATCCACCACTGAGTTGATTCTCTTGGATTTATTGGATTCAGTGATATCAAAACCAGTGCAGATTGACATTGAGTGGGCATTTTTTTACTTAAATCAATAATTCTTGAATCACTCCCTCATCTGTTTGGATTAAAGATTCAGACTACCTTTGGTTTTATTCTTTAGTTCATTGGCCATCAGGAGATAACCATAAACCTTAGGGGATGGAGGTTTGCCAACTTGTGTTTAATTTTTGGATCCAAAGCAATTATCATAGTTGGAGGGAATTTTGAGCCAGTTTTTTAGGATGATGTGATCAGCCCTCTTGAGCTGACTTGAGCCTTTGGAAGCTGATGGGGGAGGATTGTTTGATGTAGAGTTCCTGAGGGATGTTTTCTTTGGTGCATTGGATTTTTGTGTTGACTTGTGGGGGGGGGGAGGTTTGCTGAGGGGCCATTTGAAAAGAGTAAGAGGGATGAAGTGTGAAGCAATGAGAGTGATAAAGTGATGAGAGTTAGGAAGTGATGAGAGCGATAAATTATGAGATAAATAAATGACAGCAATAAGTGATGAGAGTGATAAGTGATGAGAGCAATAAGTGATGAGAGTGATGAAGTGATGAGAGTGATGAATCAGATTTTTCCAATGAGGTTGGAGGTAGAAGGAGGTGAGGCTGAAAACCAAGGGTGTATGATGTGGAATGATGTGTGGTTGAGGTGGTGAAGGGCTTCACATACTTTATCTGAAAAAAGCCATTTACTTCCAGGTCACTCTGACATGTCTAATGTGAAATGAGTGGGTTTTTCTTCCTTTTTTTTTTCTTTTTTTTTTCTGATTTTTCAATGGCAGATTTGAAATGGTAGATTTGGTTTGAAACCTGCCATTAAAAAATTGGAAGGTTTGGTTAACTCTGATAAACCCTATGATTCATGAAGATAAGGAAGATCATTCTTTAGAAAGATTAATCAATATTGTCTTCCCAAAATTAAAAAACCCCTAGCTTGGTACCAGTTAACTAATTGATTGTATTATTCTATGTTTCAAAAATACCTCAGTATACAATAATGGCTTAGATCTGAATGTGGTTACCCCTATTATCATTTTCCTCAATGTGGATTGTAAAGTTAGTCTTTGAAATTGAACTTGATTGATTGTGTCAGACTGGGAACAGAGGTGATATTTGTCAAGATAGCTACATGTGATGAATTCCTTAGGAAGAGTGATGGCCATTCCATGTTTAACCTTGATTTCTGACCCAGATGAATGTTTTCTTCCTTTCAAAAAAAAATATTTGAAAGAAATTCCCATTCAATTTGGAGTTCTAATTTAAAATTGAAAGATCACAAGGTTATACAATTTCAAATGTTGGTCATTATAATCAAGATACAGTGTCCATCCATGGGTAGTTATAGTTTGAATCTTCAAGGTTTAGATCCAGAAATTTTACAAAGGGTGTGTTTTCAACCTGGAAACAAGATTTCATTTGAAACTTATAACATTTTTTACCACAAGTTTTTAAATGCTCTTCATTGCTGAAATTAAATGCTAAGATTTCCATGAGATATGGTTTGTTTTGATTGCTTATCTGTTGAAATACTTGAGAAATTGTTCATTTTGTTATTTTTTTAATCCATTCCCCAGATTTCCCAGTTGAGTAACATCATTCAAACTAGTAAAATCCCAATCAGTCCCCAAGTTTGGGGGCAATACTCTAGTACAGTGGGTTAAAAAAAAAATTTTGGCCCTGATTTTTAAAGCCCCCACACCCACCCACTCAATATCAACCCTGAATCTTTGTGCAACTTTGGTCATCAAAGACCTTCAACAATCCACCTCTTGACCACATCAATGGATTTGCTAACATCCCCCCTTCACTTCTTTTTAATTCTCTCCATCTATGCATCAATGTGATGCAATTGGTAAGTTGTTTTCACCTCTCTTTCTTTTTTCAATATTATTCTGAATGTTTTTTTTTTCCCTTTGATTATTTCTTTTGGTATTGAATTCACAGTTAAAAAAAAAAAAAAAAAACTTACCAGACAATGTGAAGGAAAGGATTGTTAGTATGTATGAAGGAGGCACATTGGGAAATGTGATTGCCATCAAACTGGGGATTACAAGATCAACCATCTACAATGTCCTCAATAAGTTCAAGAAAAGAGGAACTGTCCAATGCAAAAAAAAGACCTTGAAGACCTTGAAAATTGAATAGTTGAAACCTCTGGGAGCTGGGGTGTGTCATCAAGCATTTGCAGAAGATGAAGGCCTCCAAACTCAGCAACTTGATCATGAAGGACATCTCAACCCAGAAAATCCAACAACAAGGAGCCCATGAGAAGGGGTATTCTTCAAGGCTGGCTGCCAAGAAGCCATTCATTAATGAAGATCAAAGAAGAAGAAGAAGACTCACCTTTGCTTTCCAACACCAAGACTGGACTGTTGAAAATTGGATGTAGCTGATCTGGACCAACAAATCCAGCTTTGAAGTTGGGAAAAATCTCCCAGCATGTGATGGTCTGGCAAACTCCCTCAAGAGAAGTTCAAACCTGACTGTCTTGCTCCCACATTCAAGAGTGGGAGACCATCAATCATGATCTGGGGTGCTTTCATTGGTGAAATTACCTCCCCGCTTCTCATCATGCCACCAAAAACAAAGAATCACAAAAGATTTCATTGACTTTGTTTATGAAGGCACTCTTGGCCCCTGGATCAGCAACCTTAATCAATTCAATTTTTTTTTTTTTTTTTTTTTTTTTTTTTTTGATGGAATATGGGGCCCCAGTCCATAAGGCCAGAATGAGCAAAGACTGGCAACACTCCAAAGGGATCAAAAAAAAAAAAATCCTTTGGCCAGCTTGGTCCCCAGACCTCAATCCAATCAAAAAACTCGTGGAAAGTTTTAAAGAACAATATCCAATGACTTGACCAACCAAAGTCAATCCCAGAGATAGAAAGGGTCCTTTAAAGCACCTGGGATGAATCTCCCCATCAAACCCTCAAGAATCTCATTGACTCCATTCCTAATCGCTTGCCAGTTGTCATCAAGGCCAACAGAGGTTCTACCCAATGGTAGATTCAATTATTTGTTTGTTTCTTTTTCTTTCTTTTCTTTCTTTCTTTTTTTTTTTTTTGCTTATTCCTCATCATCTTATACCTATCTTAGCCAACTCCTATCAATTCTCAATCGTACGATATCTTTTTTTCAATAATTTATGCTTGATCGACAGGTAAATCATACTGTATTGTTTAAAGTTAAAATTAACATGCTCAGCTAGTCAAATCGATCAATTTTTCAACAACGTTTCGCGTTGAATTTGTGAGAAGTCAAAAATTGAAAAAAAAAAGACAAAAGTAGAAAAGGTGGGCAGAAATCGGGGGGGGGTTAGTCCACCCACGGTACGTACGTACATATGTACATACAACATATACACTACTGAGTTACTTATATGGTCAATGTTTATTTACGCCGTCGAACCCGACCCGACCCGACCCGAGAGAGGTTGCTGGCTCTCGATCGAATCTAGATCTTTTTAAACCAGCCAAAGGTCACCCGGGTCACATTCCAACCGAGCCGCCACGCCGACTCCACCTCGAACGAACTAGTGAAGTACTATCGTCAAGGGAGTACTCACTCCAACCGCCTAGATTTACAGGATCTCGAATCGGAGAGGGAGCCGAGAGGGTACCGATGGTCGAGGCCAAACCGGAGGAGAGCGGTTCGAGGATCTCGCGACTGAAGACGAGCTTGGACTGGATCGCCCGGCTGGCCGAAGGTACCGGTGGTGGCTCCCAGGAGGCCCTCGTCGGTCGCCCGGCACTCCTGGCTTCCTCTTCCTCGACGACGACGACCGACAAGATCTTCATCGGTCCGAGTGATCTCCTCGAAGCCGTTCTAAGTCAAATTAATCTCACCCCGTCTATCCTCCCTCATCTTGAACATCTCGATCATCAAAAAAAAAAAAAAAAAAAAAAAAAAAAAACATACATAAAAATGACATAGACTGATTCATGATCCTCTCTCTTACTCCAATCATCGATCATCATCGATCTCGACACATTACACCCATCCTAATCTTAACAACAACAACAACAACAACATTAAAAAAAAAAAAAAAAAAAACATTATCTAGGCTGAATTCTTGACCCCTAACGACTATACCGGCCTGATTTTGATCGAGAGGAATTCGATCGATCGGTGTGGATACCCGGCCTGTTGGAACCGAGCCAGCGCTGGTAGACCACTCGATCGACGGTCGAGCCCAGTCAGGATCTCAACCGCTCCCGCTCCCGCTCATCGACGTCGTCGACTCCGCCCGTCGGCCTTCGTCGGCCACGGCCACGGCCACGACCACGACCACGACCCCGACGATGAGGATGAGGATCCAGAACCGAGGTTCTGCAGTCAGACCTGTCGAGATCGAAGTGATGAATACGTGAGCCTGCTCCTCCGCACGGCCAGCCCTTCACCCGCCGACGATCCACATCGCTCCTCGACCGGCCTGACGACGACGAGGGTCACCTCAGACCGTCCAACTGGCCGAGATCGCAGGACGGAAGATCGTCATCGTGCGCCGAGCGCCCCCGCTCGTCCGGATCCATCCATCGGTCCCGACCTCGATGGCCCAGTGATCTCGAGCCCTCCGCGACCGTTCGACTTCTCGCGCCCGATCCTAGACCAGTTCCAGCCCTTCGACCCCACCCGACGACCGATGATCAACTTCCCAGGAGCAGGAGCAGGAGCAGGAGCCCATCATCCACCCAACCGGTCTCGTCTGGTCGATCGAAACTTGAATCGAGCCTTCTCGTCGATCAAGATCTTCGAGCATCCACCACCTCCTCGATCGGCATCCACCCCCTTAGTCTCCATATCACCACCTAAGAAACTGCCCTCATCGGGCTCACGATCCTTCTTAGACCCGAGCTCGACCTCTTCCGCCTCGATCGATCCTTCCGCATCTGGATCGACGCTCACCACCCGAGTCGATCTGCCTAGGTCGGCTCAAGACACTTTAGACCCTCTTGATCGACTCTCCTCTCCCTGCTTCGCTCGCTCGCTCACCTCTCAGACCATCCGTCTCAACTCGGGCTCGGATCCTCTTAGAGCTCGATCCTCACATCCTCATCCTTCGATCGGTCCAGATGCCCCCCTCGATCCTGTTTCACCATCCGATCCGATCGGATGGGGTGACCCCCAGGCTGAGGTGATCTATAACGTGGGCTCGATGGAAGACCGATTGGCGATCGATCGAGCCATGATCCTCCGTGATCAACTCCTTCAGCCTCCGACCGATCCATCACACCTCGTCTCCCCTCCCTCTACCCCTAAGCCGATTAAAGGATCGAATCCATAGCCCTCCCTCGATCCGATACTCCAAGAGCTTGTTTCCATCCGATCTGGATGCGAACCAGTTGGCTCGGTAGGGTTTTCTTCGTGATCCTTTCGGATGCCATCGTAGTCAAAGTCATCGGATGATCATCATCCTTGAAGTATTGAAAGTAGATTGGAACTTCATTTCAGAGCACGAGTCATCACGCATGAGCTTATCATCAGATTAATTCTAAAGCTAATCTGTTCAACTTGAGACTGAGAGATAATGTGATCGAGAGATTTGCAACACAAAGAGAAATAAGCACGCGGGGGGGGGGCGTAAAAAGACACTCCGGCCCACGAGGGAGTTTTTTTGATTTTCCTTAAGACTGGTGAGCTCCTAAATGATGATCCTACGCGAGTCCCAGAGGCTAGGTAGGGTCTCTCACGATGGATTTCAGAACGAATTCTTGAGATCGCGTAAGCTTTGCATGATCTCGGCTCGGGATGGTGTAGTGGATCGATGAGACCCTAGCGCGCTCGCCCTCACCCTTGGTTCGTCCAACCTCATGAACGGGTTGAATTTCCTTTTAGGTTGGGATCGGATTGGATGGACGAGTGAGAGTGGGGGATCATGGATGAGGATCGTAGGAGGAGATGGGCCGAGGTCATCACCCGAATTCGATCGAAAAAGCAAAAGTTCAAGTTCGAATTGAGTGATGCGGACCGGATGGGGATCAGCACAAGTAAGGAGACGACCGACTTTTCATCCCCGATCGTATATTTACCCGTCGTCATCATCACCTTCGCTCCTCCGTCTCGGCCCTTGGATCGCTCGCAGTCATCGATCAGTTGGACTAGGTGAGGATTATCGGGTTCGATCGATCTTGCGAATCGGGCGTTCGATTCGGTATATCTAATGACCCATACGTTTTTCGAACCAAACAAACAAAACAACAATCAGACGATCGAAGAGATGGAAGAGAGAGAAAAAAACGAAAGGACCGAGAGACGAAGGATGGGGATAGGGATCTAACTAGAGTCAGACCAGGGGTGGAGGGACGGAGGTGTGTGTGTGTGTGTGTGTGTGTGTGTGTGTGTGTGTGTGTGTGTGTGTGTGTGTGTGTGTGTGTGTGTGTGTGTGTGTGTGTGAAAGAGGTCATAAGGTAAGATGGGCTCAACTCGTGTCCGACGTAGGTGATCGTCTCGTCCGGTAAACAGCCTAAGGTTTGGTTTAACGCTCGATCCATCTCCTCGGCCGTCCCTTCGAAGAACCGACCACAACCAGCGACGAATAAGGTATCGCTAAGGGAGCGGATAGGAGCCAATGATGAGAACAAGATCAAGATCAAAAAGGAAGATCGTCCGATGAGATCCTACTCCTGGCATCTCTTCATGATTCCTTATACCCCCAGAGGGACAATAGGTAGGAATGATGGGTGAGATGAACCCGTCGTCGGGTGTGGCTTACCCCGTAAAGACGACACCCGGACTTTTTGGGATCGATAGGTCTCGAACGTAGAAGGAAATACTATCACGAGTATGACAAGGTGTGGCCAAGCAGGTGACCGAGATCCTGGATCGATTCTGATCATCATCATCCTCCGATCCACTTGTCCGAGCTCGATCTAATTCGAAGTTCATCTGATGAGTCGCCAAAGTCGTCAGACCTGGGATCTTCGAGCTACCCCCGTAAACTTGAATGGATCCCTTGGTAGGTTGAGATCCTCGATCGGCTTGGGTCATCAATCGAATCAACTCTTCGTTCCCACCCGAATGATCTAAGCATCCCATCGGACCAAAGTTTTATTCACAAACGATAGGGCTCAGATCAGTAGGTAGTCATGATCCCCCCTCCCCCCCATCTCCTTCTTTCTTATCCTAGTATGTGCATTGGGTAGACTCGGTTGATTTGATGGTCTATTATGAGCATGCTCCCCTACGGTTGGAGTGATAGATCGTTGGATGACTTTTGATCGACAGGGGGTCAGCTCGAATCTCGATCAAACGTTCTCACCGTGATGATGATGGGTAGTAAGGATCGTTCCAGATAGTTCGACGTTCTCATCCTGAGCCGCTCTGATGACCTTGTTGGGATCGTAGGGATCTACGACGGCTGCAGTTTTGGACTTTCTTTTTTTTTTTTTTTTTTTTTTTTTTTCAACAAAGAAATAAGAAAAAAAAATTAAACCATCACGAGAGAAAGAAAAGAGCCCAAGGAACCAAGTTATGATTCGTGTCAATCATCTAGATCACGCATCCAAATCATGACTTTTTTTTGAAGGTGTAGTGTAGATATAGTAACTCTTTGAAGTCTGATCGAGCTACACCTCCACGGTTGGTGGTGGTGATGAATTGGAAGGGGAAGGATGAGAGACTCAACGGATCGATGATCAAATAAGCGTAATCTGGAGATCGATCGACGAGTTTTTTTTTTTTTTTTTTTTGACGGAAAAGATGATGATCGAAGGAACCATCGGAGGCAGACGGTCAGTATGGTTGTCACTCGATCGATTCTGTCGTTCTTTGGATGGGAGGATGAACTGTGGATCGAATGACTGGAGATCTTAGAGGAGAAGAATTAGTTTTGAGGGAAGGAGTATGCTAACTTAACTATCTTGCCTGACGGGTACTGGGACGATCTTCATGGTGGTGAGGGTAGGAGGATGATGACTTTGAGATGGAGTTAGTTAGTGAGCAAGGTTTATGAATCGTGTGAGTCAGTCTAGTCTTGGGATTGGGGATAGATGAAAAGTAGTAGGGATCTAAAGATGTAGTAAGTTGGGTGGTTTACTGACCTCGATGGATCCTTGAGATTGAGTCTCGGTGGGTGGTGGTAGTAATAGGAGCGAGTAAGTTGGTGAGCCAGGATGAGCCCTGGGATAATCGATGGAGGAGGAAAGACCGAGTTGATGATGATCATCATCTTCATTCAACCTTGCAAACAACAACAGACTTGATTCTAAGACTTGGCTACCACCTTCAACACTCTCTCCCTTCGGTCTGTTTAGAATCAAACCAATCCATCCATCCATCCATCCCCATTAGCTGACCCATATCTGATCAGTTAGAAAACTCACCCTCAGAGACAGACACTCGCCCCCCATTTTTAATCGTGAGTTTTTGAATTACTCATAACCTTTGACTGCTGAGCTTCAAAATTCATTGGGTTCAAAAATATCAAATTTTCCAACAAGTTTTATCAATCTTCTTCATCCATCAACTTTCAAATCACTCATCCACTCCACCCCCCTTCACATATCCATCAAACTCATCCTCCACCAACTCATCCCAATCCAATCTCAAACCTGTTGGTACAAGCTCCAAACTAATCGGTACTCAAGTGTTCATTCAATCAGCCTCATTCAAACTGTTGATAAATAATTGAATCAATCAAACCCAAGAAAATTCACTTGCTCGACTCACTCATCATCCTAATCCTCAACTTACCCTTCTCCTTCTCTCTCCTCCTACCCTCACACACCATTTCAGAAACTCAACCATCGAATTAAACCAGTCAAACCTAAACTCAACCAGAACATCTTGGGAATCTAATCTCATCATTCATCCAATCCTCATCAAACTTACCTGAGACCAAACAATCAACCAAACAAGAAAAGAGAAAGAAGAAAAGATAGAGACAACATTGGGAAAACGGAGGCACATCCTAGCATGTACCTCCCCATAAAAATCTTTCAACCTCTTGGTTACAACTGACTTTCAACTCTGGTTTCCTAATTCAGAAGATCCATCCCACTAACTCCAAAATAAATAACCCAAAACTGGTGGGTTTTTTAAAAAAAAAAATTCTGTCACTACTCTGGAATCAAACCTCATTCATGATTGAGATGAGGTTGGATTCTAACTTGAACTTTCTCCAATCAAAATTTCTCATATTGGTTCTTGATATAAAATCCAAACATTAGTTTTGTATAGATGCTACCAGTCTTTTTTTTTTTCATCTTTGGAAATTAATTATAGAAGATTTTGAATTACTGCCTTGCCCCCCCCCCTACCAAAAAAAAAAATGAACAAAAGATAAAAACCTTTAAAGATTGAATAAATTGAACAAACTTGGCAGAACTTGAATTCTAAAAATCAAGACCTAAAAATTTGAAACTCATCCCAACTCCAGCTGGGCTATTACTGATTTCAATGATAAATATATATATATATATCCTGGGGTAAGAAATTGGTTCTTTGAACTAAGATACTCACAAGGATGGCCCAGGATGTACATCACATCATTGATAAAACACAAAATGTTGCAATGAGATCTATTGAAGGGTTATAAGTTTTGGGGACAGTCACTGATAAGCTAATGATTTTCAACACAAGACATTATCATGAGTTTCACAAACTATTCTATTGATACTAAAACAATCTCCCCCAACTGTTAGGAATTCTTCCAGGGGGTTTGTAGGTATGCTCTTGGTTGAGAATGAATAAAACCATGGAGTGGTTCTGATTTTCCATTCTGGTCAGGACTGTCAAACAAAAAAAAATAAATAAATGAAAATGGAAAAGGAAAAAAGAAAAGAAAAATGAAATGAAAAGGGAAAGGGAAAGGGAAAGGGGAAAAAAATGGAAAAAGATAGAAAAAATGAAAAAAAAAGGGAAAAAAATGAAATAGAATGAAAAAAAAAAAAATTGAAAAAAAAAATATGAAAAAAAAAATGAAAAAAAAAATCAAAAAAAATGAAAAAAAAAAGAATTGGAAAAAAAAGAAGAAAGAAAAATCTGAAAGATTGATCCAAGAAGGCCATGGTCTAAACCAAAACCCAAGAGAATTTTTGTAGCTGGATTTTGTTCTTTAAGGTCAGCTTAAAATATGGTTGATGCCCACCCAAAGATTTTATCTATCTATCTATCTATTTTATTTATTTATTTTATTTTTATTTTTTTTTAAAAAAAAGTTTAAAAATGAATGACCCACCAGACCTTTGGGAGAAGGAGTGAGGGACCTTTTGATTTTGAATCAAAAAAAAAAAAAAAAACATTGTATTTCAAAGGCATGCATATATGCACCACTCTAGATCATAAATCTAAAGGAGAAATACTAACTTGGATTTTGATCATTTGCTTCAGATAGATCCATACTCCTGGGAGACAATTTTTTTTTTTTTTTTGGAAACCACAGTGGCAGTTCTTCATCTCAAAAAGTTTTTGAAAAACTTACTATTGAATAATCTCAAGTGTAACTAATTTTTGGGTGATGGTTGGCTCAACAAATTCAATGTTTTTTTTTTTTTTTTTTTTTGAGAACCCAACATTTTTTGATGTGTTGAGGTTTTTTTTTTTCATGTTCAGATTTGTGCTTGATTGCTTTAGTTCAAGTGGTTCAAAAGATGATTTACTTGATAACCCCTTTATTTCTTTTCTATTTATTCTCAGAATTAATCACAACTAAGCATCTTCCTTTCCAAAAAAAAAAAAAACCAATCAATTTGATTTTCATTTTTGGGATAGGAGCTTTGTCTGACAGTCTGCTTTTTTTTTTTTTGGTTATTTTTCATCAATCTGGTGGAAATTCTATAAATTTTTTTTGTTGGCTTATGAGGCCTTGGAACACACAAACCCGGATTTAAAGAAATCGATCAATGATTTTAATCATGTTCTTAGAGAAAAATGCAAAAGAAATAAAGAGATGGACAAACATACAGGTGGGAAAAGTAGGAAATAGGCTCAGGATGACTCACAAAGTGGATCAAGTTTTGTACAGGTATCTACCAAAGCATCCCAAATTTGAAAATCCAGTTTGAATTAACAATTTTAAGATATTTTTGAATTGGGTAATGTTAAATTCACGGCTCATTTAGCTGTGCACATGGTTTAAAAAGGGCTGTGTGGAACACCACACAGTCCAATCCAAGCTGCGTACAACCCCCCACGGCTCAAGGAGTTGTGCGGCCCACCCAGCCTGGTCTGCCACCCTGTGTACTTCCACACAACTACATTTGAGCTGTGTGGAGTTGTACATGGCTCAAATGTAGTTGTGTGGCATCTAACAGGTCACCGGACCGCAGTGAGAAAAAAAATAAAAATAAAAAAAAGGGAAAAGGAATGAAAGGGTACTAACACAACCCATAAACTAAATAAACCTTCCAAAAAAACAGAAATCAACCAAAAAATCAAAGAATGTTCAATTTTTTGGTTAAAAAAATAAATAATTAATTAATTAAATAAATCAATCAAAATAAAAAAAAGAAACTAGTACTATCCAATGGACTAGCCCTAAAGTAAAAAGACTCAAAAAAACACAAGTAACTGGACTAGCCCTAAAGTAAAAACACCAAAAAAAAAAAGACAAGTAACTTGACAAGCCCTAAACTAAAAACACCAAAAAAAATACAACTAACTTGAAAAGTCCTAAAGTCATTTTAACTTGACTAGCCCTAAAGTAAAAGGGCCCAAAAATTAATGAAGTCTTTTGATCAGCCCTAAAGTAAAAGTGCCCAAAAAATACAAGTCTTTTGACCAGCCCTAAAGTAAAAACACCAAAAAAAAAAAAAAAATAAACAAGTTCAACTTGTGTTAAGCTGATCCCATCCCAAGCTTAAGAAAAGTTTAGCTTGTGATGGAATCAGCCCAATACAAGTTGAACTGACTTACCATTAAACTATCATTCAAAACACTCAATATAATGATGTTAACTCAAAACACTCAACATAATGATGTTCAAAATGTGATAACCCTTTATATTAATAGAACTCGTTAGCTGCATTAGAATTATAATTTATATGAAACCCAATGATGCAATGAATTCAAAATCTATAATCTCTATAATCTAGAATAAATTTGAAGTTGATCTTTGTGATGATCAACCCAACCAGAGTCTTTTTTAGAAATCAAGGAATGTGGTTTTGCTACAATGGGTAGGATTGGAATCTTTTCTCCCTCCAGTACTAATAGAAACCAGTGGTTATTGTTTAAAAAGGAAATGAACATTTGAAAAATTAAGACCAGAAACTAATTTCATTTATCAGAGAAGTGCATATAAGAACATTAAAATAAACAAAAGAGACCTGTCCTACCCAAGGAATGAAAATGACACAGGTTGAAGATACTCCAAATAATAAACAGTAGGATCACACACCTTGGATAAAGAAGAAAAAAATTCTGATGCCATGACAAAGAAGTTAGAAGAATTTTGGAGAAATAAAAAGAAAGAATAAATGATTGCACCGAATTACTTGAAGACTTCTTCAGTGATCTGAGTTATTGCCTTTCTTCTGGAACTTGAGTGGTGAGTTTTGAATCAGAAGAGATTGTAAAAGGAGAAAGCCAATGAGAGAAGAAGTAGAAGAAGAGGAAGAAGACCCTTGGTTGCTCATCGTCTATTTAACATACATCATAGAGGCTACCACTACTCAGATGAATATAAATATGCATATTTTCTCTGCCCGCACGTGCTGCTCATAAGTGTTGAAGGATGAAACTCGCGCGTGGCACTTCTGATGTGAAATGAAATTGAGAAAAATTGAGAAAATAAAAAAGAATAAAAACATAAAAGAAGAAGAAAATGGAAAAGACATGATTCTGCACTTCTACACCCCCCCATAATTCAGTGCAATCTCAAATCAAAAAATTTTGACGTCAGAAGTCCCAGACTGTGTTTATTGGATGCCTTTGTCAGCAAGTCTGCAACCATGGCTTTGGTGGTGATGAGAGTGACACAAATCTTGTCTGCAGAGAGTTGGTCACGCAAACACTTGAGTTTCATATCAATGTACTTTGTTTTCAAGTTAGAGCCAAAATGGTGTAATTTGTCAACCAAACCTTTGTTATAACTAAAAAGTTGGCCGGACTTGTTATGGGGCCTTGCCAAAGGTTGTTTATTACTGAGTTTATCCAAAGTGATTCCTGAGCCCTGTCACTTAATGCATTCAACTCCGCTTCTGTAGATGACAGAGCAATATTGCATTGCTTCCTGCTCTTCCATGCGATGGGTGTGGACCGCCAGAAGATCACGTATCCCGTTTGAAAACATTGAGTATGCAGATCGTCCGCCCAGGTCGAGTCACTGTAGACATTCAGAAGCTCGTTGCCATGCGTATGCAACATCAGAGAAAAATTTTTAGTACCCGCCAGATACTTCCATACGTGAAGAACCTCTTTCCAATGTGAAAGCCCTGGGTTCTGATTAAACTGAGACAAGATGGATGCTGCAGCTGAGATATCCGGTCGATTATGACAGGCTAGATAGTTGAGCAGACCGGTAAACGTCCTGAAGTTCACGCCTAGTTTTTGAAACTCAACTTGTTTGTCGTGAGAGGCCGGAACTAATTGAATTCCCGGTGTCATTGGAGTGAGAACGGGTTTTTCATTTGACAGTTGTAACTCCTCAAGAGTTTTCAGAATTAGTTTTGACTGATTAAGATAGATAGAATTTCCCTCCCAAGTGTATTCCATTCCCACAATGGTATCTGGTGGATGAGCTGATGACCTTGGAAACCTGAGTAAAAATTCTTTCTCAAACCAATCTACCTCCCCCGCTACGACTGAATTGTCCACATGAAAGAAAACAGAGACACGGAGACTAGCGTGAATGTAAAGACATGGGTCATCAGTCAACTGGAATAAACCAATACTTTCCAGCCAGATTGTCAGAGTCTTGTATCAATTTAAAGGGGACTGGCGCAATCCATACAGAGATTTATTCAGCTTGAGAAATTTTGAGGATTTTGAGCTTTCTTTTGGCGTAAGAATATAAATTTCCTCTTCCAGAGGAGCAAACAGAAAAGCGGCCTTCACGTCAAATTGCCTTATTTTGAGATCATGATCCAACCCGTACAATAAAAGGAGGAGTAGTGTGGTGAATTTCCCAGTTGGCGCACAAGTCTCGCCATAATCTATCCCTGGAGTTTGCAGATTTCCCATAATGCATAAGCAAGACTTACGCTTCTCAGGCAAGAGACTTGTGGCCGGTTTGATTCTACCAACCCACATCATCCTGAGAAAATTTTTGGGTTCAATTCCGGCGTCCTCCCAAACTTCCTGTGATTCTATTTTGTCCAATTCAGCTTTTCTTTCCACCACCCATTCACTCCCCTTACTTACAAAAGAGCCATAAGAATATTTTTGAGGTCTGATGGAAGATGTTCTCCTTTGCAGATTGTAGTTGCCGGGGATTGATGTGTGCGTGGCTTCAACTTTGGTGGGTACTTCTGTAGAGGTCTGAATCAATTTGGGAACAACTTCAGTGCCAGTGACATCATTTTTGATCTCAGATTGAGGAACACTCAAATGAACGACATTGTTCAGATTGAGATCTCAACCCAACTCAGTTTCCGCAGAATTGGACCCATCCCACTCATCACACCAGTTTACAACCTCAAACCTTGCATCACTGGAAGAAAGCTTTTTGATATCGGCATCAAAGTCAAGTAAGGTAATATGTTTTGTGTCAATAATCTTGTTTTTGGTTTTCAGGACTTTGTATGACAGTAAGTTATTTTCATACCCAATGAGCCTTCCACAGTGACCTTGAGGTTCCAGCTTTGAGAATGGTGCTCTTTCCTTATAGATGTAACTGACCGGATTGCCTATAGGATGAAGGTAATTTATGTTCAGTTTCTTTCCTTTGAAAAGCTCATATGGAGATTTTTTAGATTTGTGAGACGGTATTTGATTAAGTGCCAGAGCACACAATCTAATAACTATGTGCCATAGATTCTTATTCATGTTTGAATCGAGTAGAACGGTTCAAAGCAATTCTAGTATGAGTCGGTTGAAGCGCTCTGCAAGCCCATTTTGCTGCGGAGTATAAGCATTCAAGAAAATTTGTCTTATGTTGTTCTCAGCGCAGTACTTTGAAAGGGTTGAGTTCCAAAATTTGGTGCCTCAATCCAAATGTAAGATCATGGGGCTATAGTTGAACCTTTTTGATTCAACATTGATGAGAAAGGGGAGAAAATTTGCTACTTCAGTCTTGCTCTTGATTGGGATCACTGTAAAGAATCTAGTGCAGCTTTCAACGACAGTTAGAAAGTAAGCATCACCGCTTCTGCTTAAAGGATAGATAGGCCCAACCAAATTGCAGTGCAGTTCTTGGAAAGGTCTTTCAGGGCGATTGTGCTTGTTATTGAAAGGCGTCTTTGAGATTTTACTGATTGCACATGCCTCACAAGTCAAGCTTTTCTTTATTGGAATCCCTAGCTTCTGACGTATCCTACTATAACTTGCATGACCAAGAGACTTGTGAATGATTTTGTTGCAGGTGAGAAAAGATATATCATTAACTTTTGCATTGTCAAAATGAACAAAAGGAATATTGCACTTGTAAGTGCCGCTTCTCCTCCAATTCCCCTTACAAATTGTAAAATCATCTTTTCTGAAATTGACATCAAAAACGTCTAATACAAGAGTGCGCATAGACAGCAAATTGGCAGTTGATCGCGGTGAGTATAACACGTCTGGCAGAAGAGTTTCTTGTCCTTCAGCGTCCAGCAGCTTAACAGTCCCAACTCCGTCGTAAAGAAGAGAATTTTTTCCGGAACTTGTTGAAATGCAACCGGTTAGTGATTGGCCTAAGTGAGAAAAATATTTAGTGTCAGAAAAAATGTGTCTTGAGGATCCCGAATTGACTACAAATGCATCAGGAAGAAAAAGAGAGCTTGTATGAAAGGAGCTAACTGTGGTAGTTTCATTGGCCTCGGAAGTTCCATTTTTCTTCTTTCTCAGGAAGGTTGGTCTGAGATGAGGGTAAAGCTTCCAGCATCTCCTCTCTGGATGTGCAGCCCTTGGATTATGCCACTTTTCATCGCATGCCTTCAAACTGGAGCTGAGGAAAGATAGAGAAGTTGAGTTCTCCTCAATTTTATTAATTGCTGAGTCTCTGTTCAAGAAGCGATTGTTGTTGAACATTCAAAGGTGATTGAGTACATGTTTGGGGTTAATCTTCTTGTCTGAGTGTGTGATCTGTTGAACTATGGTGTCCAAGGAAGACGGAAGTTTTTCTAGAATTAAGTAGGCAATGATATTGGTTGGTAAGTCAATACCTACATTGTGCAACCGCAAAATGGAGGTTTTTGTATTGGTAATGAAACCAGGAATATCTGATAGAGAAAACGGAGCTCTAAGAAACTCTTTAAAAACCCTGGCTCAATTAGAGGCATGATTGGAGGCAAAATACTCGTTTATATCAGCCCAGATTTGATGTGCGTCTTTCTTGTTGTCCGCGGTGATAATATTGGCTTGGATTGTGGTATCAAGCTTGGAAGTGAGTATTGTTCTGATTCTCACGTTTTCTATCTGGCTGAGTCCGATTGGATTTCCATTGGCATCATTGTTCTTCCTCGTGAGTTTAGCAAACAGATCCTCTTGCAAGTCCATCATATTTACGACTTGGTTGCGCCATATCAAAAAATTATTGGTGGTGAGTAATGGAATTTCCTTGATTGCTGTTTTGAGTATTGTCGCGTTCAACAAATTGGTCATATTGGTTTCTGATTATAGGGAATTGACTGGTATTGAAGCGTTCCAACAATTTTGACTGTTAATTGTGAAAAATTAAGACCAGAAACTAATTTCATTTATCAGAGAAGTGCATATAAGAACATTAAAATAAACAAAAGAGACCTGTCCTACCCAAGGAATGAAAATGACACAGGTTGAAGATACTCCAAATCATAAACAGTAGGATCACACGCCTTGGATAAAGAAGAAAAAAATTCTGATGCCATGAAAAAGCAGTTAGAAGAATTTTGGAGAAATAAAAAGAAAGAATAAATGATTGCACCAAATTACTTGAAGACTTCTTCAGTGATCCGACTTATTGCCTTTCTTCTGGAACTTGAGTGGTGAGTTTTGAATCAGAAGAGATTGGAAAAGGAGAAAGCCAATGAGAGAAGAAGTAGAAGAAGAGGAAGAAGACCCTTGGTTGCTTGTTGTCTATTTAACATACATCATAGAGGCTACCAATACTCAGATGAATATAAATATGCATATTTTCTCTGCCCGCGCGTGCTGCTCATAAGTGTTGAAGGATGAAACGCGCGCATGGCACTTCTGATGTGAAATGAAATTGAGAAAAATTGAGAAAATAAAAAAGAATAAAAACATAAAAGAAGAAGAAAATGGAAAAGACATGATTCTGCACTTCTACAACATTGGATCTGATTGATCAGTAACACCATTTTTCATTGGAGTATAAGTCTCAAATGACTCCAATGAAATGAAACATATAGGTTTGGAATATGTGTCTTCTATGATTTGACCCATGTCTAATTTAGCCAGCCATTTTGAGGAGGGAATCTTTTGATTGATGTCTTCAACGTCAAGTCTTTGTTTAATCTTTTCTACCTCTTTTACACCACCAAGCATCTTAATGTAGCATGCTTTATGTTTTTCTAATGTTTCAATCATTTCCTTCCTAACTTTAAACCAACCATGTTCTTCATAACCAAGAGATTTAGCAATGACTCTAAATCTGCAATTCCCATCTCCCATCAGATCCTAAACCTCACCCAAGAACTTATGGAATTTGTTGGGTATTTGATTGCTTTATTTCTGGATTGGTTCCTATCATGAAAACTAACTTAGTATTCATTCATTTAATTAGATCAATTAAATGAATTTTCACCAAAGATGAGCTTCTGGTTGAGCTTTTCTGCACGTTCTCTTCCTCTGAAGAGGATTCTGATTCCAAATTAAGTGATCCTGATTCACTTTCAGTCTCTTCCTCTGAACTATGAAATTCAGATTCAGATTCTGCCAACTTTGACTAAAAATTCATCATTAGTTAGTAACTAAGTTCATTAAACCAAAAAAATGAATGTATCCCAAAAGAAAAGACTTAAAATCTTTTTTATTTTCTTGTTTGAAGCCCTTCTAGTCCTTTTTCCCCCCTTGAGTTGTTTTTCAACATGCTCAAACCAAGATGTTTCTTGCCGGGTATCTGTCAATTTTGGCCTGCCCCTACTTGATCATAAGACTTTAGGTTCAAGTCTTGGCTTTGATTGATATTTTGTAATCTTCTGAATGAATTACTTCAATAGTCCACTTTGCTCATGATCTGGAGATTCCAAGATCATTGCATTCAATTTTTCACGTAACTGAGGACTGCTTAGCATTTCATCAAAATTCCACTGGAATGATTCAAAAGGATCAAACATTAGTGAATTAGGATTCATTAATCAAAAAGCATTAAACACATAGTGATTTGAACAATCCAACTTGAACAATCAAACTTAAGCCAACTTACAGAACTAGAACTGCAAGGGTCATAGTCCAACCTCCACTGAGGATGAACATCTTTGGGTACCACAGATCCTCTGAATGCTAGATGGTCACCTATTTGATGGGAACAGGGCAAACCCATAGTCTTGGAGTATGACTTGGTGCACACTTTTCCATCATGATCACGTTTGAACTTCTCAAGTTGTTCCCTAATAAGATGAATTGCCTATAAAGACAATTTGTAACACAATGGTAACATTTCAGGAGGAAGAACTGTCCTTAACTTAATTTGAGAGTTATGAAGTGATGCATGAACTGATTTAATTTGATTTAAAAATTTTCTGCCAAGGCTTTTCCAAACATCAAACAGGTTTCCCAAAGAGTTTGCAAGGAATTGTTTGAGAGTTGCATGGGCCCCTTCAACCCAAGATGTTGTTTTGTTTCCAAAATCTAGGCTTATACAAGTCCACGCTGTTACAAACATTGTTGAATTCAGGAGAGGACTTCTCCTAGAATGGTTCCCAAGTTCAGAAGTTATTGATCCCTTGCGTCTGTAAACCCTGAGTGTGACTGTTCACCCTTCAACTGAGAGATAGAGAAATTAGAGTAAAGATCCTTCCAAAACCTATAATGATCCAATGTGATCCTCTGTGATTCACCCTCCTCCATCTGGGTCAAAGGTGCATTTTAAGTAAACCTTCCCCTCAACCCTAACCTAGGTAAAACTGCAAGCAAGCAATAATAATGAAATACAACCCCTAAGTACAGAACCCTAGCCCAACTCTATCCTTCCAACCCCATCCCATACCCCATATCCATCTGTATTGCCTGCCTACCATTACGTCCACCCGTTTCATCCTTCTCATGAAGCTGCCCTCCTGCTGTGCCCAACTTGGAGCTCCCTGCACATGTCTGCATCCACCCAACGCGCCATTCCAGAAATCCAAGATAGATTGGCGCTTCTTGCAACGGGAAATCCGTCCAATCCAATCCAATCCAGCCTGCGTCTCCAGATGCTGAGCCTGATTTGACTGCTGATGAGCCTGCAGCATGGCTTACTGCGGCAAAGCCTCACCCATTGCTGAGCCTGCCGCTACTGCTGAGCGCGCAGCGCGCAGCCAATTCCAACTTGCGTCTATAAAAGACCACCACATCCCCCCCAACTTGAGTTCTGTCCCCAGAGATCAACCACTATCTCACCTACCCCCAACTGTACCATAGTTACCCTACCTTCCCCTTTTGCACCACTACATCACACCAAGGAAAAAAAGAAAAACACCATCCACCCTACTTCACCCAAAACGTCCTGCACATTCTGCAGCTAAAACAGCCTCTCCTTCCAAATCCTTCCAGGCTGGGGCGCCTGTGTTCCGTGCCAAGCCGGCCACCTCTGCTGCTTCCTATCAAATGGAATGCCTTGCAACCTTCCTCAAGGTTGCCCCCGCAAGAGGACCCGGTGTGACTCATTTGTGCTCTTGAGCAATGATGAGATCTCCACCAATGAGTGGACCCCACCTGGCTCACCTTGCAACCAACCCCAAAGCACCGCTCAAAACCCTCTGTTGTGCAAGAGCCATGAATTGGGCTCACCATTCCATTGGGCTGGACCACCGCGGCACCAGGACTTCCCAGAATTTGCGGCTTATTGGAACGCCACCCAAGAGTGGGCCGCACGGGTACAAATGAATGTACCAGCAACAGACCCAAGAATCTTTAACCATCCGGCCGCGCCTCCCCCACCACCACCCTGTCCCCCCACTCCCCCAAGACCTGCTCCTCCAGCACCAACTCCTCTGCGCCTTCTCCATCACCAGTTCTCAGGTTTTCACCGGAAACGCGCGCGCCAACTCCCGTGGCAATCAAGTTGTCACTGGAACCCGCGGCCACTGCAACTCCTCCGGCCGCCACTCCTGAGATCCCGGAGATCCCCCTGATTCCAGCACTTCCACTGAACAATGCAGACAAGCTACTCCCGTTTTTCCTAGCAGTCCCCCACGCGCACACCACCAATGCACAATGCAACTTTTTGGCAGCCTTCCAAACCCTAGCTGTGGCGGCTTGCACGGACGCGGAGAAAGTGATGAGGACTTGGTTGACGTAGGCGGATTTCCCCTCCCTTTTCTTATTTCTTCCATCTTGTTTCCCTTACCTGGGCCTATCTGCAAAGAAAAGGACTTTTGCCGCGCCATCCTAAGTAGCCTTTGGGCTTGTGAGAATCTTGAGAGAAATAAGATCCCCGCACAGGATCCATGATTTGAGAGAAATCCGTAAGAGTGAGAAGAATCTGTGCCACTGAGAGTATCCGCTGAGATTGAGAAAAATCTGCACCACTGAAAGTATCCGCTAAAGGTACCTGGACCACCCCAGACAAACTGCCACACAGGTCCCCGTACGCATCTACAGAACAGAGAGATCACAAAGAAAACCAGCCATGGGCGCACATGCTTGAGATAGAGAAAGAGAAAAAGTATCCGCCCCAACCATCTATACCGTCCATCCATAAGATAACCAAAGAAAACTTAAAGAGTTTTTTTTTTTTTTTATGCACCAACCCGTTGCCAAGGCCAGGCCTTGCTTTTTGAACCACATCTGTTCTGCGCTACACGCTTTCCTAGTTCACTGAATCATCCATTGGAAATTTTTCATGCGTTTGTTTCCAGAATGTGGGGCTTGTCCTTGCGTCTGCAGACCTGGCTTTGCACCGTGCCCGTAACCAGAAGGAACTCATAAACTAGCCAGAAATAATCCCAAGAAGCCAATCCAGAGAGAAGAAAATAAGAAAACAACTATTCTGGGGTGTCTAGTTGTTCTGGCTCTGAACTGGCTAGAGCACCCCCTCACCAAATCCAATCATATCCCCTATTCATCCATTGTTCCCCCCCAACTTGACTGCTGTCCCTAATGGTCTGCAGTTGTTTACTCTGCCGGACGCGAACTGCGCGCGTGCTTGTCCTTGGACAAGGGATCCGCGTTGTTTTCCCCTTTGCTATCCAAACCAGCCATAAGTCTTCCAGGCATAAGTCTTCCAGCAACCGGGCATCCCGCGCTTCTTCCCTACTTCACACCTGCTCCTTGCTAGTCAACCGCCCACACAAAACCAGAGCCTTCCCTGCGCGGTAAACTTGGCCAACTAATCAAAATCCACCTCCTGCCCACCCTTGCAAACAAAATACGCGCCGGGGTCCTCCTCTTCTCCTCTTTCCAAATCCCGCATCCAATTCCCCAACCCTTGATTGTAGATTGTGGTTTCAAATTGCCCGCCAACCAAATCTCCCACCATCAACACTTCTGTCCTCACCCCAGGATCATACATCATTTGCGCTTGGAACCAAAACATGAATGGCCTTCCTAAAATAGCCTCCTTGCAATCAACCAATAGAAAAGAAAGTGGTTTACAGACCCTTGCAACCTAAACCTCTTCCTCCTTCCCAACCCCATCCATGCAACATGCCCTGCCGTTAAGCGCGCATTTCCGCCAAACCAATCCCAATTCATCAATCAATCTAGACAGAAGGAGGTTCACCATAGAACCGCTATCCACCAGCGCCCACACCTTCCTTCCAGCAATCTTCATTGGAACGTAAGCCAGCAGAGTTGAAACTAATTTCATCCCTGTTAGCTTGTGCTCCGCGTCATCCCAAGCCAAGCTCACCCGTTGCAGCTTTGGAGGGATCCTATTGTGTCTGCAATCCTTCAGCACTTGAACCATCTCATCCACCACCACTGGCAACACCGCCATAAACTCCTTCAAGGTCAAGGGAATAGTTGTTTTTTTCCCTCATCACTCTGCACAAAATCTCATCTGCCTTCTTCTTCCCTACCAGATTTGCCGGCCGCCCGTCCGTTTCCCAAACGCACGCAACTGGCTTAGGAGCTACTGGCGGTACCGGCTCTTTAGAATCCACATCCATCCTTTCCACCGCCACGGGCACCTCTGTTGCTAGTACCCTTACTTCTGCCTCTGCATGGGGTGGTTGCCATACCCCAGGACTGGTGACAATCCCAAGCAAAGCTCAAGCAGTTACCCCTAAATCCTGACCTTGTGCGCACACTTGCTCCATGAAGGTTGGATTCCCTGGTTCAGTGGAGATCTGTTTGCCTGTTGTGGAAACTTTAGAGGTTGTCCCTCAAGAAGTTGTCCCTAGTTACGGGATCAATGGTTCTAGCGTCTGTAAGACTGAGAATGCTTCCTTTCCTTTTCTCCGAGAGAGAGAGAGAGAGAGAGAGAGAGAGATAGAGAGATAGATATATAGAGATAGATGGATGAAGAGATCCTCCCCCCCTACAACCCGGAGTCAAGGGGAAAGGTATTTGAGCCCTCCCCCTCAACCCTAACCTAAGTACAAGCACAAAGACAGACTGGCAACCATGAAGAAGGAACCCTAGACCCAGAACCCTGACCCATCCCCCAACCCATACCCATACCCTATCCCTGCCAGCTCGCCTGCCATTACGCGCATCCGGTTTGTCTTTTCGTGGCGCGGCCCTCCGCCGCGCGATACCCAAAGTTTGCCGCGCTTGCGCGCATCCACCCGACGCTCCGTCGTGGATTTCCCGTCCCGTGGCCGGCCCGCGCTTGCGCGCGGCTGCCCACACATATAGCCCCGCTGTCGCCCCGCTTTTTCCCCCCGACTAGCCGTTCCAAGAACCTGGTTGGCCCAGCTCCATCCGTGAGTCGGACATCCAAGCGGGTCGCGGCCCGCCTCCCTTAGTCAGGCCCGGCCCGCAGTCGCGTGCTCAATCCCGCCGCACCCACTGCTGAACCCGCAGCGGCTACTGCTGAGGACCGGCGCACCCCCACTGCTGAGCCTAACCTACCAGATGCTGAGCGCGCAGGCCGCAACGCAGTCCCCGACCCGAGGCTATATAATGACACCACATCCCCCCCAACTTGAGTTCTGTCCCCAGAGGTCCCTTCCCATCGCCACCTCGACTACCCGCACCCCGCTCCTCCCTACCCACTCCTCTTCTCACACTCCACCGACTCCCCTCCCACACTCATTGCCATCATGCTCCCCTGCAAATTCTGCGCCCGGAACGGGCACGCGTGCTCGATCGCTCCTGGTCGACGCGCCTGTGTCGCTTGCCGTCGCGGCCATTGCCGCTGCTCGCTTAGCGATGGCATGCCCCGAGCTCCCCCCAACTTCGGCTCCCGCCCCAGGCCGCGCAAAAGGGCTCGTCCGGACCCGTTCGTGGTTTCGGACGACGACACCATCTCGGAGGACTCGTGGACTCCGCCGGGCTCCCCTTCCCGCCGCCCTCCGCCGAGCAAGGGTTGCAACTTGGCTTCCCCCCTTTGCCGCGCGGGACCGCCGCGGAAGGAGGATTTCTCGTCCGTTGACGACTATTGGAGGGCCCTACGATTCTGGTCGGACCACGTTTGGATGAGGGAAGGCGCGAGGGACCCGCGACTTGATGAGATTCTCCGGCGTCGCGCTGCTGCAGCCCCGGTTCCCCCTCCGGCACCTACACCGGCTCCTCCCGCCCCGGCTCCACAAGGTACTCCACCACCGCCCGCGTCACCAGCGGTCTTGGATGGGAGGCCCACTACCCCCGAGGTCCCTCCTCCGCCGTCCCCGATCATCGTTCCGTCATCGCCCCCAGATGGACCGAGCCCTCCGCGCAATGCCCCGGGGACCCCCTTATCACCTCCTCGCTTGTTCGGATCAAGCCCCGTCCCAGCACCGGCACCACCTTCCCTCAACTCCCCCGAGATCCCAGAGATCCCGGTTGTGATGGCACTCCCGGCGGCTGGCTTCAAGGCTTTTGCGGAACGGTCGACCGCAATGCTCCGCAACTTCCTGGCGACCCCCGGAGCCCAATCCTCAGAATCCCGGAGCAAGTTCTTGGCGTCTTACTGGGCCCTACTGGCATCATCAAGGGCGGACATGGAGGAAATGATGCAAATGGCTTAGACGCCCCCACCCCCTTCCTTCTCTCCTTTCCCGCCTACTTTTCTTGTCCTATTGTTGTACCGCGTTCTTTGGAGAAATACATATTGCTGCGCAAGGAAAAGAAAGGGCCGCGTCCGCGCGTCCGGGTGGAAAGTGAGTGAAAGACCAAGATCCGCGTCCGCGTGAGAAGTGAGTGTGAGTGAGGTTGAGGTTAAGATCCACGTCCGCGCGCTCCCTTCGTGAGAGACCGTAAGTGACCAGTTATTCCAAGAAAAGAGGTACCTGGACCGCCCCAGACGGACTGCCACACAGTTCCCCGTACCCGTACTACAGAACAAAACAAAAACCGCGCCAACAGCGCGCGCTCACAACCGGGAGTATAAGGGAGAAGCGATGGGAACGAACATTCTGGGGTGTCTAGTCGTTCCGGCTGTGAACCGGCTAGAGCACCCCCTTACCAAGCTAAGCTTTAATCCGCGTCCATACCATCCCTGACCGTCGCGCCCGTCCGTTGAAGAAAGAAACAGGAGAGAAACAGACAAAAAAAGGAAAGAAAACAGCCCGAATCCAAAGAAGAGAAAGAAAATATCCTATATTTATTATTTTATTTTATTATTATATATATATTTTTTTTTTTTTTTTTTTTTTTTTTAGCAGAGCTCTTTGTCCCGCCATCCGTGCGCGGGACTCGTCCTCGCGTTTGCGGGCCCAATGCCACGCCGCGCCTGCGTACCTGCAATAAATAAACCATAGCCAGTACCAATCCAAAGCCAAGCCCAAACCAAAACATAAGGAAACGAACATTCTGGGGTGTCTAGTTGTCCCGGCTGTGAACCGGCTAGAACACCCCCCTCACCAAATAAAGCTTAACCACCTAGCGCCCCCCCCAGCTTGACAGCTGTCCCCAGCCGTCTGCAACCTCCTACTTCTCCGGAGTTGCGCGTCGCGCGCCGCTACTTCGCTATCCGAACGGTCCGCGTCTTTGCCCGACTCTGGGACCGCCTCGCCCCCGGGCCCCAAATCATCGCTTGCCGTCTCGTCGAAAAAGCGGCATCGCATCCCTCGGTCCACTTCCACTCTGCCCCCTTACGCGTCAATGCCCGCATTGGACTTGCTACTTCCGCGAACCGCTCAATGAACATGCGGACGTAGCTGCACAACCCCAGGAACTGCAGGACGTGCAACACTGTCTGAGGGGTTGGCCATTCAAGAACCTTGTTCCGCTTCTTCTCCGCTATTTGCCTCCCGTCGTAGGCCACGACGTGCCCCAGTACTTTGAGCGCCAGAACGCAGACCGCCAACTTTTTCCCGGACACAGTAAGGCCTGCCTCCTCAATTCGGAAGAGGACTTGTTCCAGAGTCTCCGCGTATTCCCAGACGAATCGCCGGATCGCGGGTGCGTCCTCTAGGACCATGCCCTCGTAGTTCGTTCTGGGGCCTTTAATGCCAGTGTCGTTGATGAAGATCTGCACGCCTTCCGGAAGGTCGTCGCATAGTATCCAGGTCATTTGGGCTTGGTATACCGCCACTGAGTTGGTTGCACCTTGCGGTAGCCGCGTCAGCTGCATCCTTCCTAGCCCGGTTTCAAACGCCGTCAGTGGCCGTGAGTCAGGGTGGAGTTCTTGCTGGTCATATCCCCCCATCACGTCCACCAGCCCGTAGCAAGCGCGCCCGGCCATTGACTCCAGAAATTCTTCCACGCGCGGGGGAAGCCCCGCGTCGCAAATAGTGAACAAATTTAGCCTCTGAAGGTCGTGAACAATCCTTAGCGACTTCCCGTCCTGCTTAACGACCGCGAAGATAGGACTTGAATAGCTTGACGTGGATTGCTCGTAAAGCCCCGTCCTCACGCGCTCCCGTACCAGCTCCAGAAAGGGCTCCCAAACGGTACGGGGGATCGGAATCGGCTTGATTTGCCACCGTTCGTGAGGAACAGTGGGAATAACGTAAGGGTCCCCAATCTCACCTCTCAACAACCCGCGCTTGTCCGGTCCAAAAGCAAGCGCCTTCTCCCTCATCACCAATACCGACACCAGCAGATCCATCTCCTCCGCACTCAGCCATCCCGTCGGTCCGAAGTTAAGGGCGTCCACCCGCTCGTCTGTGATTCGCGCCGACCGCGTTATCCATCCATTCTTCCTAAGGGGCGTCTCCCACGGGTCGCGGGACCACGCGATCGGTCGTAAGGGTCCGTTGAGCCCCTGAGGCATTGGCTTGTTCCGTGGCCGGACTTTCCGCGATACCGGTTTGTACTTGCCCGCGTTACACCGCGCCATCCAGACCCGACCGTCACCGTCGTAAGTCCTAGTAATAACCAGACCGGGGCTCTCGCCTTTGCTCACGACTGTGGCACAATGATAGGGTTTTCAAAGCGTAGCGCCTTCCGGCAATGCATACTGAGGAATGGGACTTACTTCTGGCACCTGCACCCCACGCGCGCCCTCCCCCGCTTGCTCCTCACCTGTCGGCTGCCCGTGCTGAGCCGGAGCCTGCTCGGCACGGTTCCCGCGGCCGACTAGGAAAAATCCTCCGCAGGGTAACCCTTACGGTCAACCCCCGCGCCGGACTCCTCGTTGCCGCCAGACATTGGGTCCTGTACCCATTTCCCTCTCCCGTGATCGCAGATTGTCGTCTCGAACCGCGCTCCAAGCAAGTCTTCGACGGTCAGCGCCTCCGTTCCTTCCTCGGCGTTGAAGGCCATTTGGGCTTGGAACCCAAACATGAATGGCCGACCTAGAATCACGTCTCTGCATTCCACTGAGAGAAATGACAGAGGCTTGCAGACCTTGGCAACTTCCACCTCCTCCGCCTCTACTACTCCATCCACACGGCATTCCCCGCCATTTAACGCCCAAAGGCCCATCGCACACTTCCTCCGCACCAGACCGAGCTTGTCCACCAACCTTGATGGGAGCAGGTTGACCATTGACCCGCTATCCACCATTGCCCACACCTTCCGCCCGGCAATGGTCATTGCGACATAAGCAAGCGGGACAGATACCGACTTTGACCGGCATGGCTCGGGATCCGTTTCCTCCTCCGCCACGTTAACCCGCTGAACCGTTGTCGGCACCCAACCCTGACTGCAATCTTTCAAGGCCTGGACCATCTCGTTGACGACCGCGGGGGACACCGCCGCTAGCTCTCGTAGGGTCAGGGGTATTGGTGAGTCGTTCCCCATTACCCTTTGGACGATGTCCGCGGCCTTCTTCTTTCCCGCGGGATTAGAGGACGGCCCGTCCAAAATCGGTACTCGCGCAACTGGCTTCGAGGCCGTTGGTCGCTTGTCGACATCCATTGCAATACGCTCATTCGTCGCCAATGCCCTGACTTTGGCCTCCACTCTCGGCGCTACCCAGGTTCCGGGCGCGGTGACGATCCCAAGCGAGACCCGAGCAGTCTCGGTCTTAGCCTTTGCTCTTTCCCACACTTGCACCATTGGTGGCGGCTTGTCCTTGGTCAGGTCCACCAATTCACCCGTTGGAAATATGTACGTCATCCCGGATGTGCAAACAAGCCCTTCGTCCATGTCCCGAGTGAGGTCCTCACAAACTGACTTCCAGTGCCCTCTCTCCCCGCAATATGAACATCGCGGCGACCCGTACAACCCGGATGGTCTGCCAGGGGGCTGGAACCCCTCCGCCATGTGAGGCGGCACCGCGCGCGGTTGAGAAGGAGCCGCCAGAAACGGTGCGGCTGCCGGAGCTGTAGGAGCCGGTGTCCGGTTGAGGAAAACCCTTATGTCCCGCAGAATCTCCGTTATCTCCCCAACTGATGGTCCTGGAGACTGCTGGGAAAGTCCGGCATGAGAGGGCATTGGCGGCCGCGCGGACGAATTTTGGTTGGGGGCCGGCGCCAAGATTGTGACCAATTTCTTGGAGGAAGACGGGTACGTTTGTGCCGTATCCGCGATGAGCTTGTCCAAATCAATTTTGCTTTCCACGGCTTGACGGATAACCGAAAGATCGGGGAGAATCGCGACGCTTCCATCCAGCAACCTCTTAACCAGTCCGTGGTTGTACAGGTATCGTTGCACTCTGGAATGGAGCTGGGGCGCAAGACCCCCCAGAAACGCCCGCTTCATGGCACCCGTCTGACCCGCAACAACCTTGTTCTTTGCAAGGTACCCGTAGATTTGCTCAAACCTTGACATATATTCCACTAATCCTTCGCGCAATCGCACCCCGCCATTCTCAATTGCCTCCTCCGCAGCTCAATTGAAGTTGCTTTCCCGGAACCGGGGTTCACGCTTTCCCCACCTCGCCAACATCTTGCTTTTCAACTTCCCCCAGTCTTGCCTCTCGTAACCAACCATTTCTTCCACGTCCCGCAGCTTCTCCTCCTTGGTAATGAACAGCACAATAGTCCAAACCTTATCTGCGCCCGACGCCCCCTCCGAGTCCGCGATCCCTTTGAACCTAGAAAGAAACCGCTGTGGTGTCATTATATAGCCTTGGGTTGGGGACTGCGTCGCGGCCTGCGCGCTCAGCATCTGGTAGGTTAGGCTCAGCAGTGGGGGTGGGCCGGTCCTCAGCAGTAGCCGCTGCGGGCTCAGCAGTACCCGCTGCGGGTTCAGCAGTAGCCGCTGCGGGCTCAGCAGTGGGCGCGGCGGGATTGGGCACGCGACTGCGGGCCGGGCCTGACTAAGGGAGGCGGGCCGCGACCCGCTTGGATGTCCGACTCACGGATGGAGCTGGGCCGACCAGGTTCTTGGAACAGCTAGTCGGGGAAGGAAAAAGCGGGGCAACAGCGGGGCTATATGCGTGGGCAGCCGCGCGCAAGCGCCGGCCGGCCACGGGACAGGAAATCCACGACGGCGCGTCGGGTGGATGCGCGCAAGCGCGGTGAACTTTGGGTATTGCGCGGCGGAGGGCTGCGCCATGAAAAGACAAACCGGATGTGCGTAATGGCAGGCGAGCTGGCGGGGATAGGGTATGGGTATGGGTTTAGGGATGTGTCAGGGTTCTGGGTCTAGGGTTCCTTCTTCATGGTTGCCAGTCTGTCTTTGTGCTTGTGCTTAGGTTAGGGTTGAGGGGGAGGGCTCAAATACCCTTCCCCTTGACTCCGGGTTGTAGGGGAGCATCAGATCTCTATCTTTCTATCGGACTCTCTCTCTCTCTCGCACTCTCTCTCACTCTCTCTCTCTCGGAGGAAAGGAAAGGAAGCATTCTCGGTCTTACAGACGCTAGAACCATCGATCCCGTAACTAGGGACAACTTCGTGAGGGAAAACCTCTAAAGTTTCCACATCTGGGGGTCTGGCCGGGAACTTTTGATCCGTTCTCAGTCTCTTGAAGATTACGCAGAATGCTACCGACAACCGCTCCGGGATCCAATGCTCCCTTCCCTACCCTCCACGCCCGACTCCCGTCTCTGCTGCTCAACCCCCTCCGCCGCCGTCCGCTCATGCTCCTAGAGTTAGCGGGTTCGCTCCTCCCTTGGAGGGGTCGTCGGACATGGCGGCAGAGGCCCCTTGCCACGTTTGGTTGAGGCCAAGGGATTTCCCTCATCTTCGGTTCAGTACCTCAGATGTCGAGCGGTTCCTTTCTAGGTTCGAAGGGATCGCGGACTCGGAGGGCGCGTCGGGCGCGGATAAGGTTTGGACTATCGTGCTGTTCATTACCGAGGAGGAAAAGCTGCGGGACGTGGAAGAAATGGTTGGGTACAAGAGGCAAGACTGGGGGAAGTTGAAAAGCGAGATGTTGGCAAGGTGGGGAAAGCGTGAACCTCGGTTTCGGGAAAGCGACTTTGATTGAGCCGCGGAGGAGGCAATTGAGAATGGCGGGGTGCAATCGCGCAAAGGATTAGTGGAATATATGTCAAGGTTCGAGCGAATCTACGGGTACCTTGCAAAGAACAAGGTCGTCGCGGGTCAGACGGGTGCCATGAAGCGGGCGTTTCTGGGGGGTCTCGCGCCCCAGCTCCGTTCCAGAGTGCAACAATACCTGTACGACCACGGCCTGGTTAAGAGGTCGCTGGATGGGAGCGTCGCAATTCTCCCCGATCTTTCGGTTATCCGTCAAGCCGTGGAAAGCGAAATTGATTTGGACAAGCTCATCGCGGATACGGCACGAACGTACCCGTCTTCCTCCAAGAAATCGGTCACGATCTTGGCGCCGGCCCCCAACCAAACTTTGGCCCCGCGGCCCCCAATGCCCTCTCATGCCGGACTTTCCCAGCAGCCTCCGGGACCATCAGTCGGGGAGATAACGGAGATTCTGCGGGACATAAGGGTTTTCCTCAACCGGACACCGGTTCCTACAGCTCCGGCAGCCACACCGTTTCTGGCGGCTCCTTCTCAACCGCGCGCGGTGCCGCCTCACATGGCGGAGGGGTTCCAGCCCCCTAGCGGATCATCCGGATTGTACGGGTCGCCGCGATGTTCATATTGCGGGGAGAGAGGGCACTGGAAGTCAGTTTGTGAGGATCTCACTCGGGACATGGACGAAGGGCTTGTTTGCGCATCCGGGATGACGTACATATTTCCGACGGGTGAATCGGTGGACCTGACTAAGGACAAGCCGCCACCAATGGTGCAAGTGCGGGAAAGAGCAAAGGCCAAGACCAAGACTGCTCGGGTCTTGCTCGGGATTGTCACCGCGCCCGGGCCTGGGTAGCGCCGAGAGTGGAGGCTGAAGTCAGGGCATTGGCGGCGAATGAGCGTATTGCGATGGATGTTGACGAGCGACCAACGGCCTCGAAGCCAGTCGCGCGAGTACCGATTTCGGACGGGCCGTCCTCTAATTCCGCGGGAAAGAAGAAGGCCGCGGACATCGTCCAAAGGGTAATGGGAAACGACTCACCAATACCCCTGACCCTACGAGAGCTAGCGGCGGTGTCCCCCGCGGTCGTCAACGAGATGGTCCAGGCTTTAAAAGATTGCGGTCAGGGTTGGGTGCCGACAACGGTTCAGCGGGTTAACGTGGCGGAGGAGGAAGTGGATCCCGAGCCGTGCCGGTCGAAGTCGGTATCCATCCCGCTTGCTTATGTCGCAATGACCATCGCCGGGCGGAAGGTGTGGGCGATGGTGGATAGCGGGTTGATGGTCAACCTGCTCCCATCAAGGTTGGTGGACGAGCTCGGTCTGGTGCGGAGGAAGTGTGCGATGGGTCTTTGGGCGTTAAATGGCGGGGAATGCCGCGTGGATGGAGTAGTAGAGGCGGAGGAGGTGGAAGTCGCCAAGGTCTGTAAGCCCCTGTCATTTCTCTCAGTGGAATGCGGAGATGTGATTCTAGGACGGCCATTCATGTTTGGGTTCCGAGCCCAAATGGCCTTCAACGCCAAGGAAGGGACGGAGGCGCTGACCGTCAAAGACTCGCTCGGAGCACGGTTTGAGACGACGATCTGCAATCACAGGAGAGGGAAATGGGTACAGGACCCAATGTCTGGCGGCAACGAAGAGTCCGGCGCGGGGGTTGACCGTAAGGGTTACCCTGCGGAGGATTTTTTCTAGTCGGCCGCGGGAACCGTGCGGAGCAGGCTCCGGCTCAGCACGGGCGGCCGACAGGTGAGGAGCAAGCGGGGGAGGGCGCGCGTGGGGCGCAGGTGCCAGAAGTAAGTCCCATTCCTCAGTATGCATCGCCGGAAGGCGCTACGCTTCAAAAACCCTATCATCGTGCCACAGTCGTGAGCAAAGGCAAAAGCCCCGGTCTGGTCATTACTAGGACTTACGACAGCGACGATTGGGTCTGGTGGCGCGGTGTAACGCGGGCAAGTACAAACCGGTAGCGCGGAAAGTCCGGCCGCGGAACGAGCCAATGCCTCAAGGGCTCAACGGACCCTTACGACCGATTGCGTGGTCCCGCGACCCGTGGGAGACGCCCCTTAGGAAGAATGGATGGGTAACGCGGTCGGCGCGAATCACGGACAAGCGGGTGGACGCCCTTAACTTCGGACCGACGGGATGGCTGAGTGCGGAGGAGATGGATCTGCTGGTGTCGGTATTGGTAATGAGGGAGAAGGCGCTTGCTTTTGGACCGGACAAGCGCGGGTTGTTGAGAGGTGAGATTGGGGACCCTTACGTTATTCCCACTGTCCCTCACAAACCATGGCAAATCAAGCCGATTCCGATCCCCCGTACCGTTTGGGAGCCCTTTCTGGAGCTGGTACGGGAGCGCGTGAGGACGGGGCTTTACGAGCAATCCACGTCAAGCTACTCGAGTCCTATCTTTGCGGTCGTTAAGCAGGACAGGAAGTCGCTAAGGATTATTCACGACCTTCAGAGGCTAAATTTGTTCAGTATTCGCGACGCGGGGCTTCCCCCGCGCGTTGAAGAATTTCTGGAGTCAATGGCCGGGCGCGCTTGCTACGGGCTGGTGGACGTGATGGGGGGATATGACCAGCGAGAACTCCACCCTGACTCGCGGCCACTGACGGCGTTTGAAACCGGGCTGGGGAGGATGCAGCTGACGCGGCTACGGCAAGGTGCGACCAACTCAGTGGCGGTATACCAAGCCCAAATGACCTGGATACTATGCGACAACCTTCCGGAAGGCGTGCAGATCTTCATCGACGACGCTGGCATTAAAGGCCCCAGAACGGACTACGAGGGCGCGGTCCTAGAGGATGCACCCGCGATCCGGCGATTCATCTGGGAATACGCGGAGACTCTGGAACAAGTCCTCTTCCGAATTGAGGAGGCAGGTCTTACTGTGTCCGGGAAAAAGTTGGCGGTCTGCGTTCCGGCGCTCGAAGTACTGGGGCATGTCGTGGCCTACGACGGGAGGCGAATAGTGGAGAAGAAGCGGAATAAGGTTCTTGAATGGCCGACCCCTCGGACAGTGTTGCACGTCCTGCAGTTTCTGGGGTTGTGCAGCTACGTCCGCATGTTCATCAAGCGGTTCGCGGAAGTAGCGAGCCCAATGCGGGCATTGACGCGTAAGGGGGCGGAGTGGAAGTGGACCGAGGGATGCGATGCCGCTTTTGCGAAACTCAAGGAAATCGTGGGGCGCGACATCGTCCTTCGGGACCTCGCTTACGACGACGGAGGGATACGCCTGGCGGTCGACTCTAGCGAGTTTGGCGCCGGGGGGGTCTTGACACAGGAGGAGGACGGAAAAGATAGGCCGGTGCTCTACGAATCGGTCACCTTTACCGCGACAGAGAGTTGGTATTCGCAGCCGAAGCTGGAGCTGTGCGGTGTCACCAAGATTGTCCGGCGGTTGCAGCACCTTTTGTGGGGCGTGCACTTTGAGCTCCTGGTTGACGCGGAGGCCTTGGCGCGAATGATTAACTCACCGACGCTGCCAAACGCGCCCATGACCAGGTGGGTAGCGTTCCTCCAGTTATTCTCCTTTAACGTGGTGCACATCCCAGGAAAGGCGTTCACGATGCCGGACGCGCTGTTGCGGTACCCGCGGGACGACCCATAGGAGGGGGTGGAACCCTTGGATGTGGAAGCTCCGGTCGTTCGGGTAGGGAAGACGGAGGCGGCGGTTTGTCTTCCGTTGCGTCAGTCGGGACGTTACGCGGTCTTGTGCTCTTATTTGCAGGATCTCCGGTTCCCCAAGGGCACAACGGAAACGGTCACCCAATGGGTGAGGCAAAACGTTCTGAACTTCTTCTTACAGGACGGTCAGTTATGGCGGCGGAGCGGTTCCGTGCCTCTTGTTGTCGCGACTTCTAGGGCCGACCAGGAGGTAATTCTAGGAAGTCTGCACGACGACCTTGGTCATCGGGGTGAGGTCGAAAGGCGGAGGAGGGTGAAAGCAAGGTTCTGGTGGCCGGGGGTCGTTCGCGCGGTGCGCGACTGGGTGAAGTCATGCGAGGCCTTCCAACGGCAAAGCTCGAGGCTGCCCAAGGAGGTTGGCCGCCCCACGGGCGAGGACGCGCTGTTCGGGCGCGTTTCGCTGGACGTGGTCCACATCAAGGCGGGTAAGTTTGCGTATTTGCTGGTTGCGCGCAACGATCTGTCTGGGTGGGTGGAAGCGAGGCCCCTAGCGAAGCTATCGGCGGAAAAGGTGGCTCAGTTTCTGGAAGAAGACTGGTTTGCGCGCTACGGGTTGCTTCACTTGGTCACCGTTGACGGAGGGGCGGAGTTTTGGGGACGCCTGATGACCCTGGTGCAGAGTTGTGGAGCAAAATTTGGCCGCGTGACGGAATATTACCCGGAGGGCGCGGGGATGATCGAGCGGGGGCATCAGCCAATCAAGGATGCCCTGGTGAAAATGTGCGGCAAGGACGGCAAAAGGTGGCAGGCGGCACTCCCCGCGGTCCTTTTGGCCAATCGGATCTCCGTGAAGCGGTTGACGGGGTATTCGCCTTACGAGCTACTCTACGGGCAGCGGCCCGTGCTTCCCGTGGACATCGAGCTGAACACGTTTTTGGGCGTGGATTGGTGGAAGGTTAAGACGTCCGCGGATCTGATCGAGGCGCGGGCTGAACAGCTCCTTAGGCGTGAGGAGACCTTGGGAAAGGCCGCGGAGCGGTTGAAGAAAACCCGGACGGCGTCAGTCTGCTATTGGGACAAGCGCTGTTCCCATCGCCTCCGGGATCCGCTGCGGAAGGGGGACCTGGTTCTGCTGTATAATCGGAGTCTGGAATCCCAGTGGGGCCGGCTTTTCGCCAACCGGTGAAACGGGCCGTACCGCGTGGCCTCTAAGTTCTTGGGCGGCAGCTACGGACTTGAGGAATTGGACGGGACGCCGCGGCTTCGCACGTGAAACGCTTCTTCGCGCGCGGTTCCACTTCCTTCAACGAGACGGCGAGCGATGATTCGGGGCCCGGGGGCGAATCGGTTCCAGAGTCGGACGACGGCGCGGATCGTTCGGACAGCGAAGTAGCGGCGCGCGACGCGCGACCCCAGAGAAGTAGGAGGTTGCAGACGGCTGGGGACAGCTGTCAAGCTGGGGGGGGTGCTAGGTGATTAAGCTTTATTTGGTGAAGGGGGTGTTCTAGCCGGTTCACAGCCGGAACAACTAGACACCCCAGAATGTTCGTTTCCTTATGTTTTGGTTTGGGCGTGGCTTTGGATTGGTACTGGCTATGGTTTATTTATTGCAGGTACGCGGGCGCGGCGTGGTGTTGGGCCCGCAAACGCGAGGACGAGCCCCGCGCACGGATGGCGGGACAAAGAGCTCTGCAAAAAAAAAAAAAAAAAAAAAAAAAAAAAAAAGAATGAAATAATATATATAGGATATTTTCTTTCTCTTCTTTGGATTCGGGCTGTTTTCTTTCCTTTTTTGTCTGTTTCTCTCCTGTTTCTTTCTTCAACGGACGGGCGCGACGGTCAGGGATGGTATGGACGTGGATTAAAGCTTAGCTTGGTAAGGGGGTGCTCTAGCCGGCTCACAGCCGGAACGACTAGACACCCCAGAATGTTCGTTCCCATCGCTTCTCCCTTATACTCCCGGTTGTGAGCGCGCGCTGTTGGCGCGGTTTTTGTTTTGTTCTGTAGTACGGGTACGGGGAACTGTGTGGCAGTCCGTCTGGGGCGGTCCAGGTACCTCTTTTCTTGGAATAACTGGTCACTTACGGTTTCTCACGGAGGGAGCGCGCGGACATGGATCTCAACCTCAACCTCACTCACACTCACTTCTCACGCGGACGCGGATCTTGGCACTCACACTCACTTTCCACCCGGACGCGCGGAAGCGGCCCTTTCTTTTCCTCGCGCAGCAAGATGTATTTCTACAAGGAACGTGGTACAACAATAGGACAAGAAAGTAAGCGGGAAAGGAGAGAAGGAAGGGGGTGGGAGCGTCTAAGCCATTCGCATCATTTCCTCCATGTCCGCCCTCGATGATGCCAGAAGGGCCCGGTAAGACGCCAAGAACTCGCGCCGGGATTCGGAGGATTGGGCTCCGGGGGTCGCCAGGAAGTTGCGGAGCATTGCGGTCGACCGTTCCGCAAAAGCCTCAAAGCCAGCCGCCGGGAGTGCCATCACGACCGGGATCTCCGGGATCTTGGGGGAATTGAGGGAAGGCGGTGCCGGTGCTGGGACGGGGCTTGATCCGAGCGAGCGAGGAGGTGATGAGGGGGTCCACGGGGTGTCGCGCGGAGGGCTCGGTCCATCTGGGGGCGATGACGGAACGATGATTGGGGACGGCGGAGGAGGGACCTTGGGGGTAGTAGGCCTCCCATCCGAGACCGCTGGTGACGCGGGCGGCGGTGGAGTACCTTGCGGAGCCGGGGCGGAAGGAGCCGGTGTAGGTGCCGGAGGGGGAACCGGGGCAGCAGCAGCGCAACGCCGGAGAATCTCATCGAGTCGCGGGTCCCTCGCGCCTTCCCTCATCCAAACGTGGTCCGACCAGAATCGTAGGGCCCTCCGATAGTCGTCAACAGACGAGAAATCCTCCTTCCGCGGCGGTCCCGCGCGGCAAAAGGGGGAAGCCAAGTCGCGGCCCTTCCTCAACGGAGGGCGGCGGGAAGGCGAGCCCGGCGGAGTCCACGGGTCCTCTGAGATGGTGTCGTTGTCCGAAACCACGAACGGGTCGGGACAAGCCCTTTTGCGCGGCCTGGGGCGGGAGCCGAAGTTGGGGGGGGCTCGGGGCATGCCATTGCTAAGCGAGCAACGGCGATGGCCGCGACGGCAAGCGACACAGGCGCGTCGACCAGGAGCGATCAAGCACGCGTGCCCGTGCCGGGCGCAGAATTTGCAGGGGAGCATGATGACGATGAGCCTGGGAGGGGAGTTGGTGGAGTGTGAGAAGAGGAGTGGGTAGGGAGGAGCGGGGTGCAGGTAGTCGAGGTGGCGATGGGAAGGGACCTCTGGGGACAGAACTCAAGTTGGGGGGGGATGTGGTGTCATTATATAGCCTTGGGTCGGGGACTGCGTCGCGGCCTGCGTGCTCAGCATCTGGTAGGTTAGGCTCAGCAGTGGGGGTGCGCCGGTCCTCAGCAGTAGCCGCTGCCGGCTCAGCAGTACCCGCTGCCGGCTCAGCAGTACCCGCTGCGGGTTCAGCAGTAGCTGCTGCGGGCTCAGCAGTGGGCGCGGCGGGATTGGGCACGCGACTGCGGGCCGGGCCTGACTAAGGGAGGCGGGCCGCGACCCGCTTGGATGTCCGACTCACGGATGGAGCTGGGCCGACCAGGTTCTCGGAACGGCTAGTCGGGGAAGGAAAAAGCGGGGCGACAGCGGGGCTATATGCGTGGGCAGCCGCGCGCAAGCGCGGGCCGGCCATGGGACAGGAAATCCACGACGGCGCGTCGGGTGGATGCGCGCAAGCGCGGTGAACTTTGGGTATCGCGCGGCAGAGGGCCGCGCCACAAAAAGACAAACCGGATGCGCGTAATGGCAGGCGAGCTGGCGGGGATAGGGTATGGGTATGGGTTTAGGGATGTGTCAGGGTTCTGGGTCTAGGGTTCCTTCTTCATGGTTGCCAGTCTGTCTTTGTGCTTGTGCTTAGGTTAGGGTTGAGGGGGAGGGCTCAAATACCCTTCCCCTTGACTCCGGGTTGTAGGGGAGCATCAGATCTCTATCTTTCTATCGGACTCTCTCTCTCTCTCGCACTCTCTCTCACTCTCTCTCTCTCGGAGGAAAGGAAAGGAAGCATTCTCGGTCTTACAGACGCTAGAACCATTGATCCCGTAACTAGGGACAACTTCGTGAGGGAAAACCTCTAAAGTTTCCACACCGCTCGACATCCGAGGTACTGAACCAAAGGTGAGGGAAATCCCTCGGCCTCAACCAAACGCAGCAAGGGGCCTCTGCCGCCATGTCCAATGACCCTTCCGAGGGAGGAGCAAACCCGCTAACTCTAGGAGCATGAGCGGACGGCGGCGGAGGGGGTTGAGCAGCAGAGACGGGAGTCGGGCGTGGAGGGTAGGGAAGGGGAACATTGGATCCCGGAGTGGTTGTCGGTAGCATTCTGCGTAATCTTCAAGAGGCTGAGAACGGATCAAAAGTTCCCGGCCAGACCCCCAGATGTGGAAACTTTAGAGGTCATCCCTCAAGAAGTTGTCCCTAGTTACGGGATCGATGGTTCTAGCGTCTGTAAGACTGAGAATGCTTCCTTTCCTTTTCTCCGAGAGAGAGAGAGAGAGAGAGAGATAGAGAGATAGATATATAGAGATAGATGGATGAAGAGATCCTCCCCCCCTACAACCCGGAGTCAAGGGGAAAGGTATTTGAGCCCTCCCCCTCAACCCTAACCTAAGTACAAGCACAAAGACAGACTGGCAACCATGAAGAAGGAACCCTAGACCCAGAACCCTGACCCATCCCCCAACCCATACCCATACCCTATCCCCGCCAGCTCGCCTGCCATTAAGCGCATCCGGTTTGTCTTTTTGTGGCGCGGCCCTCCGCCGCGCGATACCCAAAGTTCGCCGCGCTTGCGCGCATCCACCTGACGCGCCGTCGTGGATTTCCCGTCCCGTGGCCGGCCCGCGCTTGCGCGCGGCTGCCCAAGCATATAGCCCCGCTGTCGCCCCGCTTTTTCCCCCCCCAACTAGCCGTTCCGAGAACCTGGTCGGCCCAGCTCCATCCGTGAGTCGGACATCCAAGCGGGTTGCGGCCCGCCTCCCTTAGTCAGGCCCGGCCCGCAGTCGCGTGCTCAATCCCGCCGCGCCCACTGCTGAGCCCGCAGCGGCTACTGCTGAACCCGCAGCGGCTACTGCTGAGGACCGGCGCACCCCCACTGCTGAGCCTAACCTACCAGATGCTGAGCGCGCAGGCCGCGACGCAGTCCCCGACCCGAGGCTATATAATGACACCACACCGTTGGGAAAATGAATCCCATTCCCACTGGTCAAACCAATCCTGCCTTGAGGTCCCTTTTGATGTCATTGCACCCCAACTGCCAATGACCCTTGTCCCCACAGTAATTGCATAACCGCGGCATGGGCGGATTTGATGGCAGAAGCGGTCTTCCAATGTGAGGAGGTGGATTTCCCGGCATTGACAGCATTTGACTCAGGAAGCTCCATAAATCCTTCATCAATTCTTTCATTTTGCTAATCCCCAGACCCGTTGTCAGTGATGTTGTTGGAGTGAGTTCTGTTTTTGAGGGACCCGCGACCAGAGCTTGTGTTGGTACTGCCGGAGTGTGGGAAGCAGACTTCTTTGACCCCGTTGGGAACAACCTTGCCGTGTCCTCCATCAGTTCCTCCAAGTCCAACTTTCTTTCCACCGCCCAATGAATGATAAGGATGTCCAAAAGAAGCATGATACTCACATCCAACAACCTCTTTACCAAGTTGTTGTCGTACAAGTGCCTCTGCACCCGCAGGCAGAGTTGGGGACCAAGTCCTCCAAAAAACACCCTCTTCATTGCGCCCGTTGTGGAAACAAGAGAGGTTATACCCCTCAAAGTTGTCCTCAGGTTCTGGAAGTTATTGGTCTAAGCATCTGTAAGGGGATTGGGTGCAATCAGTTTCAGAATAGAGAGGGTGATGATGATATATGATATGATCCAACCCGGAGTTGAGAGTGAGGTATTTTTGAGTCCTCCCTCTCAACCCTAACCTAGGTACAACCACAAGCAACAAGATAGATGAAATATGACCCCAAGTACAGAATCCTAGCTCCACCCTAACCCTACCCCATACCACCCACCCCATCCAAAACCCTCCCCTTTGATATCACGTACGTCCGTTTTGTCCTTCTCATGGCGCAGCCCTCTGCCGCGCCCTACTTGGAGCCCCCAGGTTTTATCCGTACGCGCGCGTCCGCGGATCTTGCAATCCATGAGTCAGCCCATGCTTATGCCTGCGCAAAAATCGGATCCCGCAATCCATGAGTCGGCCCACGCTTATGCCCGCGCATATAACCCCTGATTGCCCCGCCCTTGCCTTCCGGACTAGCCACCTGCAAGCTTGGTTGGGCCGGCTCCATCACTTGGTCCGCGTTCCCTGGGCGGGTCGCGGCCCGGCACCCCCCAGAGTAGGCCCAACCCGCACTTGGTGCCAAGCCCCGCAATCCCTGCTGCTGAGCCCTCATCCACTGCTTCTGAGCCCGCAGCAGGCACTGCTGAGACCGCGCGCACCCCAAATGCTGAGCCCAACCTACCCAACTGCTGAGCGCACAGCCTGCAACGCAGCTCCCAATCTGAGGTTAAAAATACAACACTACACCATCTGCCCTGATATCACCTCATTCGTTGCCAGGTAGCAATAGATCTGTTCAAAAATTGCTACATACTCCCCCAATTGCATCCACATCCAGACTCCACCAGTTGTGCTTGCTTCTGCTGCAGCTTTCTCAAAGTTGCTTTCCCAAAACCAAGGTTTGTGCCTTCCCCACCGTGCCAAGATTTCCGCATTCAGTTTTGGCAAATCAAGTTCCTGGTACCCTTCCATCTCATCCACATCCCAAAGCTTCTATTTTTCCATAATGAAGAGGACAAAGAGAAAAGCCTTATACAAACCCATTGCACCTTCTGCATTGGCAATTCCTTTGTATTGTGCAAGGAGTCACTCAATGTCCTCAGTGTTGAACCAGATATGTGGATAGTCCTGCGGCCTGATGAAAACAGGCTTGTGATTGGCTCCATTGTCAGAGCAAGGGACACTGTATCCCGCCCCTGATTAGGGTTGCTTCCAAGAAGCCAGAGGAGGAGGAAGAAGAGTTGGGGTAACGTTAGACAACCCCGCAACGGTTGTTGGGTGGTACTGGGACATCACGCTTGTTAGTTTCAAGAGAAAAGGAACACAAGGTTACTTCCCGGCCAGACCCCCAGATGTGGAATTCAGAAGAGGAATTCTCCTAGAATGGTTCCCAAGTTTGGAAGTTGTTGATCCCTTGCGTCTTTAAACCCTGAATGCAACTTTTCACCCTTTGACTGAGAGATAGAGAAATGAGAGTAAAGATCCTTCAAAAACCTATAATGATCCAACGTGATCCTCTGTGATGCTCCCTCCTCCATCCAGGTCAAATGTGCAGTTTAAGTAAACCTTCCTCTCAACCCTAACCTAGGTACAACCACAAGCAAGCAAGAATAATTAAATACAACCCCTAAGTACAGAACCCTAGTCCAACTCTATCCTTCCAACCCCATCCCATGATCCACATCCCATACCCCATATCAATCTGTATGTCCTGCCTGCCATTACATCCACCCGGTTTGTACTTATCATGATGTGGCCCTTTTGCCGCGCCCAACTCAGAGCCCCCCACACATTTCCGCATCTGCCCAACATGCCGTTCCAGATATCCAAGATACATCCCCGCAATCCATCCAATCCAATCCAATCCACCCTGCATCTCCAGATGCTGAGCCCAATTCAACTGCTGCTGAGCCTGCAGAATGGCTTACTGCAGCAAAGCTGCACCCATTTCAGATTGGGCCGCCTATGCTGAGCCTGCCACTACTGCTGAGCGTGCAGCGCGCAGCCAATTCCAACTCATGTCTATAAAAGACCACCACAATGTCTCTTTGATAGGGAAAATTTTATTTTCCATATACTTGAGTACATCCTCATAGTCTTTCAAGAAACACTATACAAGTCAAAAGGTCAGAAACCAAAACTAGGAAGAATAAGAAGCAGTAATTTGGACCTACTCTGAGTTCTGCATCATTGACCTCCGCCTCCTCCTTGGTCTTTGAGGCCCCATACTTTGCCCACAGAGTTGTAAAGCTTTTCAATCCTTCAACGTCATTAACAAAGCGCACTTTAAAGTCTGCTTGTATGTTTTTAGACAAGTGCCAAGTGTAAAATTGTCTTGATTACTCATGGAAATTAGATTCAATAGCACAAATCAGAGCTTTTTCATGGTCCATCACAAAGACTTTTGGAAGTCTCTCAGGATCATAAGCCAACTCCTTTAATGCATTTTTAGACCAACTTTAGAACTCAAAAGTTTCTTTTGTTATAAAAACAAGAGCTTTTGTGAAAGTTTTCCAATTTGCTGTCATTCCTACAACATGCAATAGTGGTGTTTTGCACTTATTTGTCTTATAAGTACAATCCAACATAGCAATATGATGGAATTGTTTTGAAAGCTTTACTGCCTCTGGATGTGCTAAGTACAGGGCCTCCAAGTGACCCTCTCCACTGAACTTTGACCGGTGAATCCAACTTGTTTCTTCAAGCTGTTCATAGAGTACCTCCATAAAACTTTTGCCCTTTAGTTCTGCAAGCGTTACCTTCCTCTGAGTGTTATAGATTGTTTGGTCATCAACATAATCCCCCCCATCAATCTTGCTCAATTTTCTCTTCAGTTGTAACATATTGAGCCCATCATTCATGCCTTCTACTAGATTGTCTAAGGCCACCCCCAAGATTCTCCTCAGTTGAGGATTCACAGAGGGATGTTTAGATAGTTGATGGTTTTGTTGGGTTTCTTTGTAGGAGAGGTGCCACAAGGGGTCTGCCTTTTTGCAACTTGCATGGATTAAAAACTTCCACCCAACCTTCCTTGTGTGAGTTTGTCTAGACCGTTTGGTAAGAAGATTTCCTGAATAGGGAGCATGTCTATCACAGGCTAAATCCACATATTGGTCACGCTTTGAGTTGAAAACTGTTAAAGCGTAATCATGCTTCATTGCCCATGTTTGACAATAGTTTTGTGCCTCTTCCCTAGAAGCAAAAGCTCTCAAGGGAGGTGGTTCAAGTGGATCTTCCATAGTTACATAGTTATATTGATGGAATGCCCTCCATCAGTTTCAATCAAATTAAATAAGGCAAAGATGAAGTAACATAAAATTTCACTCACAACCAGAGGTCAAATCCTACTGTGAAAAATTTTGTTCCTCAATTGTCACCCTTGATGAGGATGCAATTGGGGCTTCCAATGTTTCATTACCCAAATCCTTTTTTTTTCTTTTTCCAAAGCTTAGTTGATGGCACTATCAATGTAGACCTTCCACGCAGCCATGTCAGAAGAAGGAGGGATTTCCACTGTTCCCATGCAAAAAAATGCAATGGTATACTTCAGTATTCAATCCAACTTTCAATTGAACAAACAAAGTTTGCTCACTTTTGAGTTGAGGAAGAATTGTTCACAGAGTTTTATGTGATTTATTATTTCATTTTTCACTTTAATTTCACTTTGGTTTCACTTTAATGTCTCTTTGGGATCACTAGGTGTGGAACAACAGTCCCAAAAAGTATGTGTTAATCCCAAATTTGGGTTGACAGAACCCAAGTGTGGTCCAGGGGGTGCCCAAAATTCTGGCATGACTTCTGGGGGGTTGTGTACCCCCAAACACGGCTAATTTGAGCTGTGTAGGGCCCTACACAACTACCACACGGTTGGAGATGTGAATTTAACATCACCCTTTTGTGTTGAGATAGTGAATTAGTTTGCTCTTAATCTTTCATCCGTATATTTCCCACTCTATCTTACTCTTATATTACAAACTAATTTTACAAGCTTTAGAGCACTTGTATGTATGGTTGATAGTTATTCCAGGTTACAATCTCCAGTTTAAGTCACAATGTTGTTGCTGTTTATTGCTCTCTGGTTTATGATTGATCTGTTACCCTGGTGTCTGACTTATGTCTCTTGTTTGTCACTATTGTGACCACAGGCTTTTGCCTGTTCATGTCTAGACTCATGTCACTGGTGATTCTTTTTCTTTCTCTTTGAATTTTTTCAGGCCCGCTTCCCTTGGACCACTCTGATGAATATGCTTCTATCATCTGACCAGACACACTTTATGGGTTCTCTAGTTGTTACTACTTAAACTGTCTTTTCCTTCAACACAAAATGAACCCCACTGATTCTCATATCCTCTTGACCACCACACCCTTAGTTCAGTCCCTCCTGGCTTCTCCTTGCAGGTTGATCTTCTCCTCTCACTTGAATCAACAGTCTCTTAACTCAACATTTTGAATTATTCATGTCATCATTTTTCAAGATTCCTGATGTTTCTAATGAGGGAGCAAGTAAAAATTGATTTCTGAAGATTTTCAGTTGGAAGGAAATTCTTGAGGAATTTTTAGTTTGAATCAATAATCTAAAATTAAAGAATTTCAACATCATCCTTGTCTGACAATAAAACCAATCTTTTCATGCACCTAAACGTTCTTTGAAATTCTGAATCAAGTATCTTTTTTTTTCTTCAACAAATCCAAACAACAGGATGAATAAAACAGTTAAGTTTAAATTTTTTGAAATGATAGAAGACAATGAGGGCCTTCTATGGGAACCACCAAGATGATCAATTTTCATAATTATGCTTCATGTTAAATCACCTTATAAGTACTTAGTATCAATTCAACTACCTCAAAATTTGAAACTAATGGATTCAGTTACACCTGGGATGCATGTGCATTTTATCAGAATTGGGACTGAATCCAATTTTTCTTGGGAAAGAGTTGGATGGTTTTTATGTTGGATAAATAGGTTTCTTAATTTCCAATTACACCAGATTTATATTTCTTGAAGTAAGACCAAAATTACATGGAGGCACAAGCTTAAAAACCAAAAAATTAAACTCTCCATCCTTGTATGTATTTGATAAATCCTGTTTGTGCTTGTTCTAATTCAAGTAAAAAGGTTTTCTGTGACCTCTAATCATATTTTGATTTTCAATCAGGAATCCATTCAGTCAATTGATCTCCATGCTTTGGAAAATTGAACTTATCATCAACCAATCAAGTTGATGATCACCATCAACTTTGATCTTCTTACTGATTTTAAAGTTTGATGGATCATCCTCTCCACTAAATCACCCAACCAAATCTCAAATCCTAATCATTCTTGAACAATTTTCAATGTTTTAATAGTTTTATAGGTCCAATTTATAGAGAAAAGTAGATAAAAGGATCATCAAGCATAATAAAATATGAGGGGGGGAGGGGGTTGGGGAGATCAAGTAGGAGGATGATTGAGTGGCTTACCAAGGACTTTTTGAAAGTCCCACTGGTGAGTGAATCAATTTTAATATGACTCATAGATCATCATCCCTGATTGTTCTTCTACATCCTTGAGTTCAATCCATCTTAAAACTAGACCAAGGTCCCATTGTTCATCAGTCTCCTGTTTTGGATGATTGATTGGTTTGATATTCTGTTTTGATGATGATCATTTTGGATTTAGTGATCAGAAAAGGAGTTAGTTTCAAAGCTTTTCCATCTTCTCCAATCGGCATCTTAACATCTAAGGTATGTTTCAAATTCACACCCATCACTTCAAACCAATCAAAATCTCTGAAACTCTTCACACACTATCATCCTCATATATCAAAAACACACAAAAAAACAAAAATTAAAACCCTGTGAGAAGCTAACCATTTCAAAACAACCCATGAATTGAATTTCCAAGAATACGCTGGCAGCAGAAATTTCTAACATCTGTTTTTTTTGTTTTTTTTTCTTCCTTTTGGTTTCTGTGAAATAATTCACATTGAAATCACTGAAAAAATCAAATTCAAATTTTCAATTCAATTTCATTTACTCTTTCTTACTTACATCTAAATCATCAGGTTCCTTAAGATTCAATGCATTCTGTTGCAGATATCAACCATGGGGAGTTACAGGTGCCTTCAGGGTTTGAAGATTCTCCCCCCCCCTCCCCCTATCCTTTAATTTTTCAGTTGTTTTGAGGTTTTCTGGTATGTGTCTTGTTTGAATTAGTAAGGTAAATATGGGGATTTAATATTTTCTAACATCTGGGTTTGGCCAGATGCCTGGAAGAAAGGAAATATATCTTTAATGATTATAATATTCAAATGATTTCCAAATTATTAGAAGAAAAATAAAATGTATAAGAGCTTCCTTAAAACATGTATTTTGTTCATTTTTCATTATGATTATTATTTTTTTCTTTCTATTCTTTTCTGATTCAGAATCAAGTGAAATAGGTAAACTGATGGCTGTGACCATTGGAACATCAGTGATACCAAATCATTTACTTCTTCCAGTGAGTTTGGATACCTTTAAACCTAAAAAGAATACAAATTCTCAACCTCTTTGAGATTTTTCCCAAGATCAACTTCCAGAACAGAAAATTCAATTGATTTTTTTCCCCTAGAATCTGATGGAAGTAAGGGTATTTCAGACCTTAGGAGCAAAGATCTGTTATTTTTGATGGGGTATTTCTGTTGGAATTGAAACAAGATGACAGATTAGAGGGAGTTGAAACAGGGAAAGTCAAATTTTTTAGTTCAGTTTCTTACCTTTATGCTTCCATAGAAGATGAATCTTTCCACAGAAATAAAAATAAAGAATGATTCAGGTGTCTATTTAAAGTATGGTATCAATAACACTTGAAGGTAGGTAATGTTTTGTTAAATAATGGCCTCAGAAGCCCAGGGAACAATGTCAAAACAATTTTTGAGTTTGGTAAATACTGTGGGCCAATATGATTGATGCCTTCTTAAACAGATGGTCCCTCATATTTCTTGAATGTTTAAAGAGTGGTGGTGTCACACTCCAAACTTAAAGTTCATTCTTCACATCACTTTGAAATATTCTCTCTCCTCAGTATTGTCTACCTCAGTCTAAGAGTATGATATCAAAAGCATGCTAACCATCAAATGCAGTCTGCTTACTACTTTTGGCATTGAACACCAGGGGCCTTCTATCTCCAGTAACTTAGTCATCACTTGCACCTGCACTTTGCAGTATCATCTATGGCTAGTACCAATCAATTCTGCAATTGGGTTCACACCCTTGTACTTCCTTTCTGGTCAGCTATGGACTTCAAACCTAGCTACCATTCCAATCCATTTCCAGTTGCCATTGAACATTCAGTTTGCACCCTGTATAGCCAACCATCCCAATTACTTGCCTGACTTATTCAAGCCTATTATGCTCAGGACTCAGTCTGCATTTGTCATTCAATCATACTACATTCATTACTTGGTCACATTTTCAATTCATTGTCTCCTTGCATTTGCATCTTGTCATCACTTGCTTTCCCACTTGTACATACCTTGAGCACATCATTCCATAATACCATCATTTTGTCACTTCATCATTTAATTTAGTCTTGCATTGCTGTATGTGTATTCATTGCAGCTTTGCTATTCCTAGCTAGAGAGGACATCTATCAGGTTGCATCTAGTCACCCTAATTAGGATGTAGATTATCAGCCAACATTGCAGAATTTAGTTTAGCATCAGCACTACTTGATAAACTTGACACCAATAGCCAACCAAACTTACCAGACTGGAGCAGGATCCAGCAGATATTCAATCAACGTCCAGAATTTTACACCAAAATAACCAATCGAAAGCAACTGAAGGCAAACAGTAAGACAGATGGTGAACGTGAATCAAAAAAAAAAAACTTATACATTGACACTACAGCTTATGCAATGAAAAACACGTTTACTGATTTGCTGTTGATCCCTGACAAATCCTGTTCGACTTCCAAGGCCCTCCTCATATCGATACCCATCAAATCACCGAGTCTCTCTTGAGTTGAGCCAACTGACCTTGGCTATAGCCAAGCTCGGTCAAGATCTCTCGGGTGTGTTCACCTAACGTGGGTGGTGGTGACTTGATTGCTAATGGTGATCTTGATAGTTTAATCGGAGTTCCTAGATGATATCAAAGTTCGTCATGTTTGAGTCATCGAGTAGCCGACAGAGTGGAGGGAGAGAGAGGGGGAGCAGACCGATCAAGCGAATTCGACTACTAGTGGATTTGGGGCAATCGATCTCTTGAATCATACAACGATCGACGGCTTGAGAATCGAGAAATGCATCCTTGACAGAATTCACCTTAGAACAAGGTAATCCTATCTCATTAAGTTTATCGACCCAAACTGTCGATGGTTGAGATCTTAGTCTGTTACTCAAGATTTCGATCAACTCGACTCGGTTTTCGACTCGATCCGAGTTCGCCCTGAATCTCTCATCTGTCTTTAATTCTCCCAGGTTTAAAACATCGCATAGCTTCTCGAACCTGAACATTGGCCACGATCAGATGGGTAAAACCGACAAGTACAATCGTTCGAGTCCATCCTGTTCATCAGTTTAACCTTTTGATGTACGAAATCTCGAGTTCATGTCTTCCCTCGACTTACTGTCGGTTATTTGTGGTACCTATGATCATGTATCCATCCTGGACCTCAAAGGCTTGATAAGGCACTAAAGTTTGACCGGTCAATCGTACGAAAAGGAAGAGAAGCATCTGAGCTATTTTTCGTCGATCTCTTGAACTATTGCTCGTAGATCTTTGATCGTAAAAGACCATCGGAGGGTTTCGATATGCGTACCGATCGAAGGGTGAGAGGTACCCCATCTTTGGCCATCTTCACCAGAGTTCAAAAAACTTGAACCAACGTTGAATAAGGTACTGAGACTGGATTCCAATAGGGAAGTTTCGACCTTTTGACCCAATCGATCGACGCTAGACTCTCGATCTCGATGGTATAAGCTCGATAGGATGCCTATGGTGGCATGCAACCCCGTGATCACATCACAGATCGCGACACCAGTTTTCATCGGCGGTCGATCTGGTTCCCCGGTGATCGACATCAACCCGGATCGAGCGGCTGCGATGACATCATAGCCGGGTGCTTTGGCCATCGGACCAGTAGTACCATACCCAGATATGCTCGAGTATATCAATCGTGGATTTATCTGGCGTAATGTCTCGTATCCTAGACCCAGTTCATCCATCTTACCTGATGACATTGACATCCATCAGATTTCGACAATCAAGTTTAGCTGAACTGTTTGTTTTCACCTACTAAAAAATTCTCAATCCTGGGAAGTGGGTAGGACAAAATCAGTCGGATGTTACGAAACTGTTGAGAATGAAGCGATTGAGTGGATCGTGTTGCGCTCGATTTCCACCAACCCTTGAACTGTGCTTTTCTGATTGGATTTGCACGGTTTGCGCGGGGGAAGAATGAAATTTTTAAGAGACTTACAAAACATCGCTCTTGATGACCAATTTCTTGAGGATCTCGACACCCTCGGATTTTTTGAGGTTCAGGGTCAAAGACCTTTTGTTTCGATTGCACGATATGAAGTAATTCGAGAGTGTTGATGAGGGGTGGAAGACTGGAGGATCTTGTCCTTGCTCCAATTTAGTTTGAAGCCAACGAGTATCATCGCCCATGGTGGGTTCTTCGACCTTGATCACATCAGCACTTGATCCAAATTTGCGAGAGATTGCCAGGGGCAAGGGGGTGAGGTTAAAAAAATAGTAGTAGTAACAATAGAATCACGACGTCAACAGCTTTATGAGCACGCCTCGGATGGTCGATCGTGCTGATGGATTAGGTGATGATTGGTGAGAAACATTTGATTTAAGAACACTCACCCCAAATCAGCTTCGTAGTCGAGAGAAACATTGGTTCGACGATCGAGAGGACGGGAAGATGGTTTTAGCAGAAGGATCAGCTTGATTGCAATCGAAGTGAGAGTAATTGATCTTGATCACGATTCGACACTCAAGTGGCTCACCCAACATCTGAGCGGCGGATGGCCCAGCTAAGATGCGGGAGAGGTCCAAGACCTTGACACCCTGTAAAGGGCCATCGAGACGGTTATCTCCGGTGACGGCTGCAAGTTGATGATCCGATGGCTGATGACTGTAGGATCGTGGATGGAGTCCCGAAAGCGATGAACTTGGGTTGCATTTCGACTCGAGCGCTAGGGTCGATCGTAGCCTGACGAGTAGATTGATACGATTGATCATTTGATCGACTTGAATGAAGAAAGACCGAGGTTGTTATCGATCGGATATCATGCAGGTATGTACTGTACTTATGTGTATCCGTCACTGTAACATACGTAGGTGGGTGGATGAAGTTAGAATGAGCTTGGGCAATACATTGCAAGTAGAGAGGTGTTGCTTGAAGGAATGAGATTGAAAAGGAACAAGTGAATAAATACTTACTTCTCTTAGTTGATCGTGACCATCTTCGTCATGGTTTGGGTGAGGGATAGGCTTCTTGCAATTGCATCAGGCAGCTGACTCAACTCACGAGGTGATCTGGTCTGGACCTACCACGGAGGAACCCGAGTGGGCGGGAAGGGCCCCGATGAGGTCTCCGAAGAGCTCGGTCTACGTGGTATTCCAGGGAGGCAGGGTCCCCTTCGAAGACCACACTGCAGCCCAGACTGGTACTTATCATCTCGATATATTTCTTTAATTCACCCACCACCTGATGACCATCGACACGAATTCAATCATCACTGATTCAGATCAAACTCAGCCAGCGCCAGATTCGAGCAAGACGACCATCCAGAGAACTCTCACCGCAGAGTCCACACTACCAACAGTCCCTGAAAATGCCCCGGAACATTGTCCAGGTAGGAGATTTGGATCCCCACCATCTACCGAGAACATGAGAGCCCATGAAGCATTCGAATCGTCATTTTATGATGCTTAAATCAATTCATGCCTCAGTTGTTGACTGCTCCCCCTAATTCGATATTATCGATAATCATCATAATACCCAAACAAATCAGGTGTCGAGTCCAAGCTTGCAGGAAATGCCAGCAGTTGCCATGGATGTGAAAATCAAGCGATCTGTAAATCCTTCTCCAATAACTTGAATTCTCAACAACAACAACAGGATGAACTCAACGATCTCATCCAAATCGATAGGAGGTTTAAGAACGTCAAACACAAGATCCTCATTCTATCTGGTAAAGGTGGCGTCGGTAAGAGTACGTTCACCTGTGGACTAGGTTGGGCTTTCAGTGGCGATGGTGATCAAGTAAGCAAGCCCCGAGTTGAACGCAGCTACTCTCAAGTCCCCCGATCGATTTAGTCCTTCATTCCAACTAAATACATACTCCACACCAGACGGCTTTACTAGATATCGATATCACCGGACCCTCATTACCTATGATGCTGGGTCTTTCCCCCGACGTTCACCGTCTACATGCAACCTCGACGGGTTGGTCACCCTTGTACGTCTCTGAAACGCTAAGTGCGATGTCAATCGTAAGCCAGTCGAATACTCGCTTTTCATCTCGTCGAAGTACGATTGATAACTCTGCACGTCTCACCTTATGTATCACCAGGGCTTCATGCTCCCCAGTACCGATTCAGCAGTGATCTGGAGAGGACCCAAGAAGAATGGGATGATCAAGCAGTTTCTGAAGGATGTTGATTGGAGCTCGGATGATTTGTTGGAATCTAATGACCGAGAACCAGATGGCGATCATCATCCCGGCTTGATGGCGAACGGTAACTCGAATACAAGCCATCAAGAGGCGGTCGAATTCCTGGTCATCGATACACCACCCGGTACGACTGACGAACATCTATCGATCGTAAGTTATTTAAAGCAGACCGGAATCACCGGGGCCATCATTTTGACGACCCCTCAAGAAGTCTCGATTCAAGACGTCAGGAGGATCATTTCGTTCTGTCGGAAGACGAACGTGAACATTCTGGGCGTTGTTGAGAACATGTCCGGGTTTATCTGTCCGAACTGTGAAGGCCAATCTGAGATCTTCTTACCTACTACTGGGGGCGCTAAGCGATTGTGCTCGGATGAAGGTTTGGAACTCTTGGGTCAGATCCCTCTGGATCCTAAGATCGCCAAGGGTTCGGACTTGGGGATCGATTGGTTGAATTCGAATCCTGATAGCTTGGCTACTAAAGCTTACTACGATATCGTTGATAGAGTGAAACTCAAGATCCAAAAACCTTGACGAACGCATCCAAGTTTTTTTCTCTCTTTGTTTAAATACCTTTTGGCCAATAGCATCATTCTTCCTTTCATCTTCATCTTTAAATGGACGGTTGCTGTTTTCTTTTTTTTTCTCAATTTTTTTTTTCTCCAAAAAAGGAATTTCGAACCGGAGAAAAAGAAACTGTTTCACGCATGTATTGTATCTTTGCCACTCCATGACCATAGAAAACGCCATGAAACGGATGTGAAGCGTATTGTTGAAATTCAGATCAGGAAACATTAAACTGCTCCGAGTCAAGCAGTGGTCGACCACACTGACTCTCAAATTAAAGTTACTGCTGGGATGAAGAGGCTTCATCCTTTCCACTTAGTACACTTAGTATCCTCTCTCATCTCATCATCTCAGGATTGTTTTGTGCACTTCATGACAAAAGCTGTTGCCTTGAGGACTACTATCATCAAAGTGTATCATAGTCAGAAACCAGTGATTCTTTGAATGACAGGCTTCACCCCAAGGATCCCATGCCAACTTTGAGATGAGAGAGATGAGAGGCTCTATCAGAGTTAGCCCAGTGCACCAATTGTTTTGATGGCAGGTTTCAGCCAAATCTACCATTTTTCTAAAAAAAAAAAAAAACCAATGTATTTCACAAGAGGCATGTGAGTTATCCATGAGAGAAGTGGGTTTTTTCAATCTAGTATTGCCAAGTCAGTAAAGCTCAGACCCTTGCTCCAACCTCATGAGAAATATCCTCATTGTCAAAATCTACCCATCCTCACTTCACATCCACTCATCTTCCATCACCACTTGACTCCAGTGAAAACTAAAGTGAGTAAGGAGTCCAGAGGAAGGATAAATTTATAGAGAAAAATCTGAAAATTGGAAGACTAGAAGAGCTAAGAGGCATAAAGTCAAGATGGGAAGATTCTAAGACAAGAGCAATAGCTTGATGGCTGGATAGAAGTAGCTTAGAATGATAATAAATCTAACAAAAAGAGCAACAGCATGAAAGGAGTTAGTATAAGACAGCACTAGCTGATCAAGCAGAGCAGAAGCTATGAGTATTTGAAGTCAATAGAAATATCCAGGAAACACTATGCAAATGCTATGAGCAGCAGAAGTGGCAAGAGATGACTTCACAGGAGCAAAGGATCTAGGACCCATTTGAATCCTATGGGAAGAGAGACAGCATGGATGAGTATTTCAGAAGTTAAACGGGGAAGTTTAAGTAATCAAAAAATTTGAAGTCCATTCAGAGAGAAATGAATAGATCACTGGTATGAAAAAGGTGAAATTTCACAATTTCATGGAGTGTCACTTTGTAAAACAAGAAAATTTTAATAGTAGATTTTCTATTATAAATTTGAATTACTGGTTCAAAGGAAAAAAGTGAGAAATGGGGCAGGTGAGTGAAAATAGTTAGAAGAATGAATAAAAATAATTAAGGATTCCTTTTTTTGGAAAAGCTGTATGAGTCAATGCATCAATAGGAGTTTAAAATATAAAACAACTCCAACTGTTTCAAACCAAGTTTTTTCAAGTCAAACTTGGCCAAGAAAGTCAAAACAGAATTCAAAATCAGAAAATCTAACTACCCATTCAATTTATAAAGGTTCTGTTTGACTAAAAATAGATGATCATCTCATTCTTCTCAACTAGCTCAACAATCCTGTGGATCATGGTACTTGATTTTGCTCAGAAAAACCAAAATCCTGTGGGTTGAATTGATGAAATTTCTAAGTTGAATTTCAAACTTTTTGATGGCCAGTGAGCAGAAGGTAAAGAACCATAGTTAAGGTGAATTTTCAATAAAAAAAAAAACAAGGGAGTCATTCAAGAATTATTTGGGGAGGATAGAATTAATTTCACTCTATGTGCCATAAAAACTAATTCTGGTAAGTATCAAGAAATCTGATAAATAAAAAGTAATCAACTCTGAGTTTTTTTTAAATTTGAATGAAGATCTCATTCCTAAAATTGAATTTATGAAATAGTTAGGAGAGGATGAAAAAGTGAAGCCTGTTCCTTTTTTTGATTAAAATAGATCTGAGTTCATGAATCCAGAAGGGATCAACTCCAATCTCTCATCTAAAATCTGTGAGAAGAAACCAAAAATAAATTTTGATAAGCTTATATCTAATAAAAATGATGATAATACAGCTATATGAAATCCCCACTCCAATACAACTCAAAATCTTCAATCCAACCAAATAATTTCTTGGGTCCAAAATTTAAATCATTGGATGCATTTCTCCACCACTTAGATGAATTCAATAGATTTATCAGCCTGAGAAAATTTGATACAGAATTTGCATCCCCTAATTAAAACTATCAAAATCTCTGTAGAAATCTAATTCATAAATATAATTAAAGAATTTCTTACTCACTCTCATCTTGGTTGGTCATCTCTGGCTTGATGTCAACATCCTCATAATTTTATGAAGAAGAAGAAGAAGAAAAAAAAAAAATTGAAATCCATAGTTCATGTTCCCTACCATTTTAAATTTGGAAGATAGTGATCAAGTATGTCTAGGCTAGTTACTATCAGAACTGTGAAAGTTAAACAGGAAATTTCCAGACTCAGAGAATATAAAACAAAAGATCCTCAAAAAGGAGCAGATTCCCCCCCCCACCCCCCCATTCTTAGTTGATAAAAAAGAATTGATTTAATATTTAGAATAAGATGAGATTAAAAAATAAATTATCAAGTTATTATTATTATTATTGTGATTATTTTATTTATTATTTTTTTTAAAAAAAATGATTTTTTAGAAAGTACTCATCAATTTATCTATGAAAAAAAAAATATTCAGAGTGAAAAAAAATGAGTTTGATATGATTCATTGGCATGATATTAATCCAATTGAGAAAAAAAATTAAATAAAATCCAGAATTAAATTAAAAAAATAAATTGGAAATTGTTAAGAGTTCTCAAAAGAAGGAGGAAAAATTGAAAGGATTAAATTTAGTTAAAGGAATTGGAAAGTTTTTGGGGAGAAAATTTCAGATTTTTTTTTTTTTGGTTATCAATATGGATTATGAATACTTATGAGTTGATAAACTTCAATGAATTCTGAACTTGGAATTTTTCTCTAAACAAAAAAAAAAATGAAAATCTTGTGCAAAGAAATGATTTAAATTGTCAAGTTCTTCAAATCCTAAGTCTTGGATCCCCAGGAAGTTAAATATGAATCATGATGATCTTTAGATCTTAGAAAATTATCTAAAAAATCTAAGATTCATTGAAAGTCTATCAAAGGTTCAAATTCAGTGAATCAGTAATAGTCATCAAGTTATTTCATATTCATCAAAGTTTGGAATAATCTTTCATCTAAAATCTTTGGTTGTTGTAGGATAAATTCATGCCTTCAGAATTAATAAATCCACACCTTTCTTTTTTTTCAAAGGATGCATTATTTCATTATTTTCCTTTGCTTGAATGATGCCTCTTTTGAAGAAAGCATTAATACATTCATCTTTTCTTAATTTTCCAGGATTAATTCCTTCTTTTATGTTTTCCCACCCCAAAAATGTATGCAAACCTTAAAGAGTAGTGACAATCCTTTTTTTAAAAAAGATATAATTTTATAAAATTAAATGTTGGCACAAAAATTGAAGGCTTAAAGGATTACCTTGGTTGGGAGAACACACCTTCTTAGGAAGGCTTTGCTCCCCCCAAGGCCTGTAAAAATTTATTGAGGCCTTAGGAAGGGAAGGGGGGGGGGGTTGAAAGCAGTCATTCAGACCCCTCTTTCCAGGGGAAAAATGGAGGCAAATGCTAGCATTCCCCCCTCTTTAATTTTTGTTTTACTGACAGAAATAACTCTGGTATAACTGGAGGCTAAGCAAACCATATCTCCAACATAAAAAAAATGTAACTCTTTCCCAGCAAACACCAAACTCAGTTCCAATTCTGATACAATGCAAATGTTTCTATCACACAGAGACTTGAAACAGAGCCAGGGTGGCATTAACTAACAGAAGAAGGAAGACTAGTACCAGAGGGGGGGCATCCACAATAGATTGAGCTGAGAGATTCAGCAGAGAGGATTGAGAGCTCCAAGGTGGGTAAGAACCCAAGGAAGACTCAAAATGAGTCTGGATGGTACTAGTAGGAGATTAAATCTGGAAAGGATTGGACTTGAAGTCAGGGTGCAGAAAAAGAAGAATTTATTTCATAAGGAAAGGAGGATAACAATCATGAGAGTTAAGGTTTATATATTTCTAGATACAAACTTTCATTCTCCTACTTGTAAAATATTTGTAATAAATCAAAAGAAAGAGTAAGAAAATAATATTTATGTGAATAAGATCAAATTAATTTCAAAAATGTGACAGAATCCCCAATGAAGAATAGGTAAACTCCTGAACACCCTTAAAAAATAAAGTAGGTTTAGAAAAAAATGCTAGCTAAGAGATTGTAGTATGCTCATGTTGAAAGCTACTGAAGTCACACATGATACTAGATTCTGGGGGTGTAGATTCAGTTGTTTTGATGACTGGGATCTTGCCATAAAATGTTTGTTGTGATTCTTAGGATATTTAGTTTATTTGTAATTCATATTACTTTACCCCCACTACCACTTGCACTCCCACTTGTCAAGAAAAGAATTTTTGGACACCCTAACAGGCTCTTGAGAGAATTTTCAAGCAATAAAACCAGCCCTGAAAACCATAATTCTACAAACATCAATTCAACAAGCGTGTGAAACTATTCAAACACAAAGTGCAGATACCAATTGTAGTGCCCAAATTATTAAAAATAGATTGCAAAGCAATTGTGGATCAATCCTAGGGGGTCTATGAAAAGGATGAAGAGGGTGAAAGAGCAGATGGAGAAGCCAAAGAAATGGATTCCGTAGAGGCCATTCTACCTGAACCAATGGCAACAAGGCTGCCATTGCAACCACAACTGGATCAATATCAAACATCCAGGTTCTTATTGTTAACAGAAACACCAAAGGACCTGTTTCAGAGTGGGAGAAGAGAGGAACCAGTGAAGGGACTTGTTTTTCTGAGATTTATTCCACTAAAAGCCCTAGAGTGGCACCAACTGCCTATAATACCCACGCTGGGGTCTTGAATCCATAGTGTCCCCCAGACCTTCAGGAAAAGGTTGGGTGGACATTTCTGGCTCAATTTAAAATCTTGTGGGGAATAAATTGATGTCAGGAATCTTTTAAACATGCAATTAAACCCCCAATCAAATACTTTCAACATTTATAACTCCATCAATCCTGGATTTTAATTATATTGCAAAGGGGCTGCAACTCAATTGTCAAAATTTAAAATACCTTGAATCTGTGTTCCCCTTATTCCAAGAGCAACACTGCCATTTTTTTTTCTGAATTATATCTAACTGTAAAAGATTTAAGAGGTATTTTGAGAAAAGTGATAGGTGAAAAATAAAAAAACCACATTCTACTCATGAAATCTTTTGGCCAATGTTAAATTTGCAACCCTGTGGTCACAAAAAGGCGCAAAACACTGTTTGAAACCCATCTGAGTTGCAATTTGTCATTTGTGACCCATCTGAGTTGTGTTGTTATAATATATATACATTTTCTTAACATTTTTTTAAATTTTTTTATCTGTTATTTATTTTTTTGATGTAAATGAATTAGAAAAAATTAGTCAATTAAATTAAAAATATAAATCTATAGAAAAATATAAATATATAGAAAAATATAGATATATAGAAAAATATAAATATATAGAAAAATATAAATATATAGAAAAATATAAATATATAGAAAAATATAAATATATAGACAAATATAAATATATAGACAAATATAAATATATAGAAAAATATAAATATATAGAAAAATATAAATATATAGAAAAATATAGAAAAATATAAATTAAAAATAACAAATGAATTGATTGATTGAATTAAAAATATAAATATAAAAAAATATGAATAAATAAAATAAAATAAATAAATAAAAAAATTAAATTAATTAATTAAATCAAAAGTATATATATATATAAATATATATATAATGAAATAAATAAAAGGGAATTGGGTTTTTCACGCCCCCAAACCTGCAATTCATGCGGTTTGGACATCCCCACAACGTCCACCGACGTTCCCAGCACATGGAGAATACCTGGAAAAAACTTGGTTAGGGGGTTGGCAAAATAAAAATACTAGGGGATAGGAGGGAATGTCAAACCCCTGTAGAAAAAATCTGAAGAATTTTGGCCATTCTTAAGGCCTTCAAAATTTCCCTCAAATGACTGAAAAAAAAAGCTCCACATCTCAAATCTTTTCACATTTTTAATCTTTCTTCTTTGATTATTTTGAGAAATCTGAAGAGACAAAAAGTTTCCAAATATGGAAGGCCATTCAATTATATTTTTTCCATAATTTTAGTACTTCACTTTCCTGCCAGAAAATGGGATTTACATAAAAATGAGACATTATTTTCAATTCTTTTTTTTTGTTATTTTTCCATGAGATTTTCAAAATTTTCAGTTTGCATTATTTTAGTGGACATTTTGAATGGCCCAAAAAAATGATTTGGGGATTTTCAGGATCAATTATTCACCCCCAAAAAATTGATGCATCTACAACAATAATGGGAAGTGTCTGTTTGGGGGTGTGTTTTGAAGCAATTTCTGATACTATTTTGATTCTTTTTATGGACAAACTGATTCTAAAGTTTTAAAATGAATTTCAAATGAAACACAGAAACAAAATTGTCTTTTTCATCTTCTGATAATCTTGAAGTGGTGGCTTTTGATCAAGTCAATATGAATTGTTTTGTTTTCATTTCATCTTTAATAATAATAATCTTTTTTTACTTAGTATCAATACAAAAATTTCATTTTCCCAAACAAAGCCATACCAAAAATTTCACATTTTCAAGATGTGATGGGTGATTGGAACTGTGGGTTTAGATCAGTAGCAGTTAATTTGCGCCGTAAATCTGAAGATTGGAGCTCAATACATCAGGAAATGATCAAGGAAATGGAATCAAACTCTATCTTCAAGGATGAAAACTTCATGGATCAAGTCTGGGATGAAAATTTTGACAAAGCAAGAAAAAATATCAACCACACTTCTGGGCCTGCCCCTCAAAGTTACTGGATGAAATTCCCTTTCCATGGTTTCTTGCTTGCAGATACATACAATAGGCCAGTGTTAATTTTATCTAAGTTGATGCCATCAACTTATTTGCCCCTCAATTCACCTCAAACTGCCAATTCTCAAACATCTCCCATATGTTTAATTATTTTGTAAGATTTTCAGGACATAGTTTCTTTCCACAATAATTATGAACTGTGGCAGGCTCCCCATTTAGATCCCCTTTGGATGTCTTTTGCTAGCAAGGAATCACAAAAATGGGAAGATTTGATTCATAATAATTTGGAACTTGGTTTGAAGATTTTTTTTCATGGTAGTAAAAATAATCAATTAGTAAAAATTGATCTTGATTGAATCACTTGTGTGGATTTTTTATCAATTTTTCATTTTTTTACTCATTGATTTAGAGAAAAAAACAACACTTTTGTTTTTTCAATTATGAATTCTTTGGGAAAAAATTAGCTACAAAAAAATCTCCAGATATTTTTTTTGGGCCCTTTGAAATTCTCACTAAAATAATGCAAACTGAAAATTTGGAAAATCTAATGGAAATATAACATAAAAAAGAATTGAAAATAATGTCTCATTTTTTATGTAAATCCAATTTTCTGGCGGGAAAGTGAAGTACTAAAATTCTGGAAAAACTATAATTGAATGGCCTGAAATATTTGGAAACTTTTTGTTGCTTCAGATTTCTCAAAATAATCATAGAAAAAAGATTAAAAATGTGAAAAGATTTGAGACATGAAGAATTTTTTTTCAGTTTTTTGAGGGAAATTTTGAAGGCCTTAAAAATGGCTCAAATTCTTCAGATTTTTTCTACAGGGGTTTGAGATTCCCTCCTATCCCTCAGTATTTGTTTTTTAAAAGCCCCAAAAAACCTTGTTTTTTGCAGGTTTGCCGCGTGCGCTGGGGACATCGGGGGACGTTTTGGGGATGTTCAAACCGTGTGAATTGCAGGTTTGGGGGCGTGAAAAACCCAAAACCCTAAATAAAATCAATTTTTTTTTGCCATTAACTACCCAAAATGGGTTGTGTGGTGCAGTTTGCAACCTGCCAATCTTTTAGACCATTCACTGGTTGGAAAAAAATTGACAATGATTTTGGAAGGGTAGCAGCCAAAACTCTTGAATAGTTGAGTTGTTAAAAAGGTTATTTGATAAACTTAGAAATGATTTATTATAAAAATTACCTGTTAAAGAAATTTCAAAATATATTCAGTACAAAGTAGATGCTGTGGATTCAATGAAAAAACCCAAAACAAGATTGCACTCAATCATGGCAATATATCTAACCAAGAAATCTGCAGGTAAATCAGGAGGGAAGGTAAATAATCATAGATTTCAAATTCTCCTAATTGATTGGTTTTCTACAATGGTGCCACCAAAAAGGAATATCAGCAAGGAGAAAAAAATTGGAAAGAAATTATAGATTTATTTTGTCTTACTGAATCAGAAATTATTTCTATCCACTTCTGTTGTGGGGTTTTTGAAGCTAATGATTCAGCTCTGCATCATAAGTCAACAAGATTAACCTATAAAAAAACTATTTTTGTTAATTTGAAATTGGGGTGCTTTTTTAAAAATTCCAGCTAAAATTATGCTTTTATTTTGCCGTTAGTTCATGCCCTTCATGAATCAATTTCTCAGAAAATCAATGTTGACCGTCCTGACCATGATGGAAAATCAGAACCAAGAGTGATAGTTCTGCTCAAGACCAACCAAAAAAATGGGTAAAAAGCCCCTGAAAGATTTGTAAAAGTGGAGGAATACGCTTTTAGTATGAATGAAGCAGCTAATTAAAATCTGGATATCATTTTTTGTTTGAAATGATGAGATTACAAGAATCTCTTTCAAATATTAAAGCCCTAATTAAAGATTCCTGAAATATTGGTGTTTTAATTAAAGTTTTGATGCATATACAGGCCCATACTGGTGAGTATATTAGTTCAAACAACCAGTTTAAAAACAGTATATCAATTTTTTTCTTAAAAGGGAATAAAGAACCAGCTGGGGTGGTATTGTGTTCCATATTTCAAGGTCCAGATTGGCAGAAGTCACATTCTCCCAAGATGTATTGATTTTGATTTTTTGTGGAAAGGTACTTGGAATTTTATAACAAATTTCCAAGAATGAAAAAATAAAAAAAGGTATAATCTATATAAAGCTGATTTTTTGATCATACATCACCAAAATATATTAGCAATTTGAAAGAAACCTTGAGTTAAAATTGAAACTCATTTTAAGCATGAATAATATTTGATTGCACATTTGTTGGAGATTATTTCAACAGAAGTTGTGGTGTGGGTATTTGGAAGTTATTTGAATAAATTGCCTGAATTAGGACAGAGTTACAACCTAGTTGTAACAAAGTTGAAACATTTTTAAAGGGTGGCACATGCTTGTTAGCTGATTCCATGGCTGGGAGCATGGCAGCAACTGCAGCAAGCCCGGAAGAGGGGTGACAAGATGTATAGGGGAGTGAGGAACAAGGCCGGAGGCCAAGGAGGACCTACAACAAACCAAAAAGATCACGCTCTCCCCATCCTCTCAAGATCAACGTTGTCAACTCTGCAACCTGAAGCTCAAAAAACCTCAGCCTCACCCAGACAAGCAAATTAAGGAGGAGCACAGTCCAACCCAATCAGCTCCTGCCTCTTGTATATGTCTAGGACCAGTGAGACTTAGCTAGTAGAGCAGCATATAAAGGTATTGGCCAACCTGCCTTTCTTTTACTGTTTTATCTTCTTATCAAGTGTTTTATCTTCTTATCAAGTGTTTTATCCTTTTTACTTCATTAATTAGATGTCATTCATCATTTGTTTTTCTCTCACAATGTAAAAGATAGTCTTATTTCTATAAGAGCTACCTTAACTGCTGTGACTGCAATAAAGAGTGATTAAATCTCTCGTGGGAGCAAGAGACAACCCTTGGTCACAGGTAGCTCTTAAGAAAAATAAATCTAGGTTTTAAACAGCAGGAAAATAAAAAATGAAAAGCGCATGGGAGCAAGGAAGAAACATTCAAATTGAGGATTTGTTGAGTGGTCAATCCAATGAAAACTATTCCACTATGGTGAAGCTTTTCAAGCTTGACCACCATAACTGGCATGACTGGAATTCTTGGTTTGAGCATCTGTTAATTGGAAAGGGTCATGAAGAGGTCCTCAATGGGAAGTGGATAGAGGATCACAAAGGCACTAACACTTACCAAAAGAAGAACTCCTAAGCCCTCAGCCTATTTTATCAAGTGGTCAAACGCAATCTTCAGTCCAAGATTAATTCATCTTGTAACAACTTTGCCTTAGCCTACCAATCTCTTGCTTGCGCTTGTGGCAAGAAGTCCATAATTTTGGCCAGGGATATGCTCTTCCAACTCATCCATTTGGCATACAAAACAGGAACATAACTTTTTCATCATGCCATTTGCTTCAAGAATCAGTTTTTCAATCTTGTTGAAACCATTGAAGGTCATCCTCCAGAGTTGCAATTCCTGGAAGTTTCTCAAGCCATGGTTGCAATTTTGTTTCTCAAAAGTCTACTTGACAATGCTTCATTATTGTCTCTAGTGCAATTGTCCTACAATCTCACTCCCTTTAACCTAGACACTGTCAGAAATCAAATTATGCTGGAGGACAGTTGATGGGAGTAGCACAACCTGGAAACCAACTATGCAGTGCAACCCTCAAAGACCAACTTTTGCCAACAACCAAAGGCTTTTCCACAAAAAAACCAGTCAAAACATCCCACCTCCCTCTCTGATGCAAATTTGCCCAGACCAGTTGCTCTGACCAGAAAGGCCCCTGCAAAGATGGACTTGGAAATCCAGATCAGAGTCAATCACCTTGCCAAGGAGCTGAAGAAAATTCAGTCTCAACTATCTTTTTACACAGTCAAAGAGGGAAGTGTGTCAGATGGTGAGGAAGTGGCAGACGCAATTATCAATGAAGATCCTGACCCAGAAATCTTGGGATTTCTAGCTCAGGATGATGGGATCTACAGCACCTCTTGCTCAAGAAAGTCTTGGTAAGAACTCATCTATGACTACAGAGCCTCTCAATCAACCGTCTGTGACTTCTCCATCCTTCTCTACCTCACTCCCATAAGCAAGAATCTGAACACGTATGGTGGCAAAGTAAAGATTACTCATGTGGGGTAACTGGACATTGGTGGGATGCTTATTTACCTGGTGTATTATGCTCCACAGGGTCCAAGAAAATTGGTTTTGGCTACTCAATTGGAGGATCATGGTCTGAAGATTGTACATCAACATTGTACCATCTGATTCAATCTGTCAGATAAGATTGTTTTCCTCTTTTTTTGCATTGGAAATCTATACATATCCTACCTCAACTCTTCCCGCTATCTTGCATCTTACTCCTTGGCTGTTCCACGCCATGAGATCAATTGTAATCTTGTTCTGGGTCACCCCTTGGACAAGTATATCAAGCACTTTCTCACCCTCCACTCAATCACCAACCATGATCCAACATTCTCATCTGCCAATTGTGAGGTGTGTAAGACCTACAAGATAAAAGCAATTGCCTCACTCTAACCCGCTTCCCTCTTCTCCCTCTCCCTTCCATCACCTCCACCTGGACGTACTTCAGATAACTCCGCCATCCAAACATGGGATGCGCTACCTCCTGGTCATAATCAAAAAATTTTCCCGGTTCAATTGTTTCTATGTGACAAAGAAAAGCTCAGAATCTGAATCCCAAATCATCAACTTCATCCGCAAGATCATAAATCAGCTACGTATCACTCCTGCTTTCCTAAATTGTGATTGTGGAGGTGAGTTTGGTTCTACTGGGCTTCTTCTGTTCCTTCAGTCTCAAGGAATTGTGCTCAAACAGGGTCCAGGAAACCTGCCCCAAACAAATGGTCTAGTGGAGCAGTTCAACCAGACAATTCTCACCAACATTTGCTGCATTCTTGCTCAGTCATCTTTTCCAATCTCCTACTGGGACAAGGCCGTTCACTACTCTTCCACCCTCATCAACCTCCTACCCTCCCAGGCTATTAAGTGTTCTTCTCCAGTTAGCTTGCTTGCAGTGCAAAACTGTACCATTGAACCAGTTAGGGATGTCACAAAGGTTATTCCCTTTGGACTCAAGGTAAATGTTCATCAACCCTCTGCCTCAAAGATCCTCCAACAGTTGTCTCCCCTCCTCTTCCTTGGCTACAAGTCCCACTCTGATGCAGGTTGATTTCTCAATCATCTGAAGAAACATGTGGCAGTCAGCCTGGATTTTACTCCTCCATGGGCCACCTTTGACTATGGCAGCTTGCTGACCTTGAAGAAGCCTCCTACATCTCTGCCAAACTTGGACTCAACTCTCAGTGCTTCTTGATCAAATGAGGTGTCTCTGTCTCTGCATGCGCCCTCTGACACATCCTCTCCTTCCATTCATCCTCCAGCTGCTCAACTGAACCCTGAAAATTTGGAGTCTCCCCCAATCAACCTCCAAGCCCTTTTTGTACTTGGCTTGATAGTTCTTTAATTTCTCCATCATCTGTTTGGATGAAAGATTCAGCCTAAATTTTGTTTTATTCTTTAGCTCATTGGCCATCAGGAGATAAACATTAAACTTAGAGGATGGAGGTTGGCCAAATTGAGTTTCATTTTTGGATCCAAAGCAAGCATCATAGTTTGAGGGAATTTTGAGCCAGTTTACCAGGATGATGTGATCAGCTCTCTTGGGCATACTTGAGCGTTGGGAAGCTGATGGGGGAGGATTTTTTGTTGTAGAGTTCCTGGGGGATTTTTTCTTTGGTGCATTGGAATTTTGTGTGGACTTGCAGGGGGAGGTTTGCTGAGGGGAAATTTGAAAAGAGTAAGAGGGATTAAGAAATGAGGAAAAAAGAACAATCAGTGATGAGAGTTAGGAAGTGATGAGAGCAATAATTGATGAGAGGGTTAAATTTATTAGAGTGAGTAATGAAGAAATTACAGGATGTTAAGGGGAGTCAGATGCTCTTTGAATTAAAAATGAAGAATGACAAGGCAGCAAATTGAGCTTCAGAAAGTATAGTAATGATTGAATTTCAGCCTATAAGATCACAGTGATTGTTTTGTTTGTTGCAGAATTTAGATGATATTACCACAGATAGTCTTGTGGAAAGATTGAATTAAGATAAGAAAAAAAAATCTGGACACAGGCTCCTACAAACAGGAAGATCTTAAATGGGTGCAATGTGTCAGTGCACAATGTGATAGTTGGTTCTGCTTTTGCTTCTTCTTCAAGGAAGAGAGAGAGTTGTCTTGTTAGTTTGTTCTCTTGCTGGCAATGCTATTTTTTCTTTATTTGTTTCTTGTTTCTCACCTCTTGCCTGTATCTTTTGTCAGTGAGTTTCTACGCTCTAGCTGTGGTGGGCCCTGGCTGCCTTCTCTTGATCCATCTTTTCAATATGGATTTGCTTTGGCTTGGTTAGTTTAGTTTTGTGATTTTTGTGCTGCTTGATCTATGGCTTGGGCCGACTTACTTGGTCTGTGATTTTAGCTTTTAGCTTATTTCTGTTTGATTTGTCTTGGAACTCATCTTGACACACCCCCATGCTCTTTTCCGCAAGGACTGGAGCAGGCCCCAAGAAGCAAAGCTCACCCAACGCTCAACTGATTACTGCCTTTGGACAGGCTTTGTTTAAGAAATTGGCATTGTTGGTGTTGGTGCTGATGTGCCTCAACTCCATTTCACCCTTGACAATGAGCTCTTGCACGTGATGCAATCTGACATCCATGTGCTTTGTTCTAAACCCATTCTGGCCAATTTTGCTTTGAGCCAAGTCAATGGTGCCCTTTTTGCCTTTGTGGATTATGATGGGCAAGTGGTAATCTGGATCTAAAACTTTTTAAATGGCTTGCTTGAGCCACATTGTATTAGATTATCAGAACTGAAAGGTTTTGATTTCATGGATCAGGATCACCGTGCAAGTAACAAAAACAAAGAATTTGAATAATACCTGAAAGGTGAACAAAAAGGTTAGGAAGGAAAATTGGAAGGAAGGATACAGTTTGAGACAATTGTGAAGCTTGAATGAAAGAGTTGGTTGAGGAGGGATCACAAGAAGAAAAAGAACCAAAAACAATCAAGCAATTGCTCCAGTATTTAGGAGTAAGAGACAGAGTACACTGAGTATGAAGGAACACCAAGTTTATGACATATTTGAAATAAACAGTAGACCAATTTGAAATAAAAGAGAGCATTGTGAGGAAAAATATAACGTGAATTCTGAGAGTCTGTTAAAGTGAAATATTAACACATTGCTTCTCTACATGCGTCAGACAGTGCCTTGTACTCTGCTTTGGTGGTCAATGGAGAGATTGTTTTCTGATTGGTGTATTTCCAGGATATGACTTTGGGCCCCATGAGTATTGCAAATCCAGTGACCAAATAATGGGTTTCAGGGCAGTTGGCATAGTCTGCTTCAACAAACGTGTTGATTTTTTTACCGCCAGGGGTGAATAGGAGCCTCAGCGCCTTTGTACCCAAGAGATATTGGAAGACAAATATTGCTGCTTGGCAATGCCGTTCTGCCGGCTTTTCCAAGAATTGTGACAGATGGCTTACCGCAAAGGTTATATCTGGCCAATTGAGAAATGAAAAGTGATTAAGTGATCCAACTAGGGCTCGGAAGTTCATTTGACTCACTATTTCCTTCTCATGCTCTTCACTTTTTGCAGGGTAAAGTTGGCTTCTTGCAAGCATTGGTGATCTGACTGGATGGTGGTCTAGGAGGTTTTATTCCTCAAGCTTCCTTTCTATGTATTGCTGTTGAAAGATGCTAATGCCTTCTTTTCAGAGCTCTATCTTCATCCCCAGGAGGAATTCCGCAGATCCAATTTACTTTATATCAAATTCTTTGGAAATTTCTTCCTTGAAGATTAGAGGGTGATGGCTAAAAATGGAAATTTCATCAATGTGAATGAACAGCCAGCTTGGGTGTTCACCCTTCCTCCAGAATACACAGGGGTCAAACCCAGAAGCTTTGAAGCCCATAGTCTTGAGGAATTGAATCAAACTTGTATACCAGACTAGCAATGCCTGTTTTATGACCTAAATGGATTTATTTAACTCAAAGACTGTGCCTGGAGCTGCAGGGTATCCGTGCGGTGGCAGAAAAGTAATGTTTTTGTTTAGGTTTCACATGAGGAATGCACTCCAAATGTCTAGTTGGTGCACATCAAGATTTGTTGATACTGCATGCAAGACTAGAATTTGTAGGGAAGAAGGTCAACCAGTTGGTGTGTACTTGGACAAAAAGTTCAATCCATGTGTTTGCCTGAACCCTTGTGCACATATGCGGGCTTTGTACTAAATAACCTCATTGTCTGCGCCAAGATTCTTCCTGTATGCCCATGTGGTGGGAATTGGATGGTCAGTGTCTCAGGGTTGCCTCTAAATCCAAAAAAGGTGTTTGTTCATGTTAAGAATTTTGTAAAGTTTTCAGCATGTCAGCCTGACCAAGTGAAAGACACAGCCACAACAACTCCCAAACCTAACTTCACATGCCCAACTCTGTCTATGATAGTATAATAGGTTTAAACCAAGAGCTTTTACCCAATTTCTATTTCCAGCCCTGTTGTACATCTCTTTCTCTTTTCTTCACTCATTGTTGTGTCCTTCATTCCTCTTTCACCATACCCACCTAGGTACTTTCTCTTTCTCCATCTTGTGTCAAATCTCCTTTGGTCCCAAGACCTGAAACTCATTTTTGACACTTGCTGGTGTCTCTTGAAAGGTTTGAATCTTTCATCTGCCAACTATATCTACTTTGTTTCTTTTGCTTTCTACAAAATTCAGAACTCATTTTTGTGTCCTTCATTCCTCTTTCACCGTAACCACCTAGGTACTTTCTCTTTCTCCATATCATGTCAAGTCTCCTTTGGTCCCAAGACCTGAACCTCATTCTTGACACTTTCTGGTGTCTCTTTACAGTTACTTTCTCTTTCTCCATCTCATGTCAAGTCTCCTTTGGTCCCAAGACCTGAAACTCATTCTTGACACTTGCTGGTGTCTCTTTACAGGTTATGAGCCCAGCCCTACCTAAGCGCCCATCATGAGTGTGATCTTAGCACGTTGCCTTGCTTCCTTCACCCTACATTCAGAACGGGGGTGTGTTGAGATATGATCAATGCTTTCATGCAGTCTTCAGGACCTCAGTCCCTGCATGCTTGTAGTTGGTTACTCAGTCATCATATGTCCTCACAAAGTGACATTGTCATTGACCTCTACAAGCATATCTTGATCACCGCAAGCAAGTGTCCTTAGTATAGTTGGTAGTACACTTGCCATTCACATGAGAGAACTGGGTTCAATTCCCAGAGGACACATGTTATGTACACATTCTTACAAATTTCTCTCTTCTCAGCTTCAACCCAGTGGGTGGGCTCATCTACACTCATTGCTTCTTTGTGGGACCTTGGGCTGATTATGTTGGTGGTTATGTATGCTACAGGGATTTGATATCTCCTCTAATTGCAAATTTTGTCAGTTGATATATCTCCAACAATAAGAGTGGGGTTCCTGGGTCCCTTAACAACAATTCTCCTCCCTTGCATCCCTTGAATTGGGAGAAAATCCACCAGGTTTTTGAAGTCGCCATCAGGGCTTGAGATTGCTGCTTCTGGGAGGTTTTCTTCCTTGCTATAAGGGAGAGCGTGTTCTTTCTGAAATATAGGGTAGGTAGCGTAAATGGATGGCTTATGGTGGCTGAAGCTGACCTTAATGATGGGAAATTTGTTTCATAAAAGGTAGTGTGTTTTCTTATGATTGTTTTTAAGTTTTTTTGTCTAACTATAAAATAAATAGTCATGTCATTTGAATACCCTAAAAATACACCCTCCCATGTGATTTTCTCAAAATTTGATCCTTGATTCTGTTCTGGTTTCAGCGCCCAGGCCATGCACCCAAATGGTTTGAATGTTCAGATACTGGGCTGCTGCTTGAAAATGATGAATGTAGGAGTCAACTTGATTTTTGATAGGGATGGAAGTTTTTTTTTTGACTGTGGCCATGGTGACCAGTGCTTCTCCCCACCATTCAGGCCTGAAGTTGGATTGTACCATTATACAGCATGTTGTGGTAGACCAAAACTGTCCTATAGCCATCAGACTCACTTTTGTACTATAAAAACAGCTCAAACCCTCAAATAAACCTCAGAAATGGATTCTACATCCAAAATTATCTATAGTCACTCAGCCAAAGTACCACCCTACCTCATGGATTAGAGGATACATCCCAAGAAACCTTCAACTGTGGTAAACTCATACCCAACAAGGTTTCACATCTCTGTGAAAGACATAAGGCATAACTTGAAAAACCTCAAGTAAATACCAGTGGAAGCTTACCCTCAACACCAGGACCATACACCAGATCCTGTAACCTCATCCAGAATACAGTAATACAGGCACAGGAGGCAGTGCAACAAGTCAGATCCTGTCACCTCAGTCATAATACAGCAATACAGATCCAGGAGGCAGTTTAATAAGTCCAGATCCAGTCACCTCATCAGCATACAGCAATACAGGCACAGGAGGCAGTGCAAAAATTTAGATCCTGTCACCTCAGTCATAACACAGCAATACAGATTCATGAGGTAGTGCAATCAGTACAGATCCAGTCACCTCATCAGCATACGGCAATACAGATCAAGGAGGCAGTGCAATCAGTCCAGATCCAGTCACCACATCAGAATAAAGAAATAAGAGGAAGTGCAACAACTCAGATCCTTTAACCTCAGTAATAATACAGCAATAAAGATTGAGGAGGCAGTGAAATCAGTCCATATCCAGTCACCTCACCAGCATAAAGAAATACAGATCCAGAAGGCAGTGCAATCAGTCCAGATCCAGTCACCCCATCAGGATACAGAAATAAAAATCCAGGAGGCAGTGCAACCAGTCCAGATCCAGTCACCTCAGCCAGAATACAGCAATACAGATACAGGAGGCAGTGCAGCATGTCAGATCTGCTCACCTGAACCAAACATGCAGCAAATACACATAAAAGAGGCTGTGCAGAAGTATATAGGAGCAATATAGGCAGGAGGAAGTCAAACCAGTCTCAAGTAGAACCAAAAAAACATGCAGCAAATACACATAAAAGAGGCTGTGCAGAACTAATACAGGAACAATATACATACAGGAGGCTGTGAAGAAGTATAAAGGAGCAATATATGCAGGATGAAGTCAAATCAGTCTCAAGTAGAACCAAACAAACCACAAGTATTGCATAGCAATACATGTAGGTAGAATCAAGAAGCACTAAACAAACCACCAGTACTGCACAGAAATATATCTTATTTAAACTACACAGCAATTTATTCAGGGATGTGCATGCATGAAACCCCCATAAAAGCTTTTTCCAACCAGCAGAAATGCCTCATGTAACTGTACAAGCTTTTTCCAACCAGCAGAAATGCCTCATGTAAATTTATCTCACTGTTCCTCACCAGAGCAAGTTGAAACCTCAGGGGAAGCCTTGAGAACCCCTTGAGGCAGGATTTTTCTATTTAAGGAGGGCCTCTCTTCCCTATCCAAGTTTTATGATCATTCACCCAACCCATCTCATGCCATCTGGCCACCTATCATTCACCCATCCCATCTCCTAAGGCCATCTGACCCATCAACCTATCAGTAGTCATCTGTGGTACCTACCAAGATAAATATTATCAGTGAACCAGTTATAAAGGAAACAAGAAATCAGAAAAAAATTTATTACCAATCTTTAGCCAATTAAACCACCCAAGATGTTCTTGAATAAAGGTTCTTCTGATACATAATTATTCAGCACCAGATTAAAGAAAACCACCCATTAATCAATAATTAACTCTTAAACAGAAAGAGAGCACAAAAAAAAGGAACTAAAAACCCTTTCTTCTAACCAGCCCCCTGTGGGTAAACCCATTGTTGGGTCCTCTCCTGAACCATCCCCCTGATAAAACCCTTGAACCCTTTAATATTGGGATATTGGTTAAGGTCACATATATCTGGTCAACAATAACCAATAATCCAATACATCTGGTCCATTATTCAACAACCCTACCAATAAAACAGTAATAATTAATCTAGGTCTGATCTGAGACCTATTTTAAGTCTCAAAGAAACCAGACATTAATTTAAATAAATTATTGTGCAGACTTAAAATAGTACTAGAAGGGAAGGCAATTCAAAACCACCTTAGTCTTACTAATACTCTAAAGGAGTAGAATTAATACTAAATTCCCCTTCAAGGACTGCCAGCAATCTATTTGCTACTTTATTTATATAATCCCACAGGAGTCTCTACAGCATCATTTCAATAATGGTTCTGTTTGCCCTCTCTGAAAAGAACATGTCACCACCATATATGGTGGTGACACGTTGTGTGAAATGCCTTCTCTCTGTAGGAAGCTTGAAAGCTTATGGTTGCAGAGTTATCCTCCCCCATCTGTTAATAGCTTCTTTACTTGGCGTCCTGTCTGTTTTTCAAAGAATTTTTTGAATTTCATGAAGGAGTTAGTTGCCTTGTCTTTGCTTTTCAATAGGGAAACACTGATTTAACCAAAGTACTGGTTGACCAGCATGAGGAAGTATTTAATGACTCCATTGGTTGAAGTAAAGATTGGTCTGCAGATGTCACCATGCAATACCTTTAATGAGACATTTGCAGGTTGGAATCTATGGTTAAATGGCTTTTGAACCATCTTTCCTTTCATGCATGTTGTGTGTGGAAGCTTCTCTGATTTCAGTACTTCTGGGACTAGTAACTGTATCCTGGAGAAGCTGTCATGGCCAAAAATCTGGTGCCATGCTTGGAGAGCATTTTGTGGTCTTTCAGCTGTTAGGGCATGGGCCTTGTAATGGTGTATTGGACTAAATGCTAGTGCAAGTACTCCAGCACCAATGTTGCATCTGAACTTGATTTGCTGGCTTATTTGAACCATGGCAACCTTTCCTTTGAGAGTGATGGTGGCCTGTCCTTGTAAGAGCTTGCAGAAAGAGATAAGGTTCCTGCTCAAATCAGGCACAAATAGAATTTTTTTCAGTCTCATTGTTCTGCCATTGTCAAGATTTATGACTGCATCTCCTTCATGGGTTGCTTGCAGAATTGTCCCAGTCTTCCAAGTAATTATGTTCATGTTGATGGTATTGAATGTTGTGAACCAGTTTCTGTTGTTGAGAAGATGGTGGCTGGCCCCCAAGTCAAGGACTATAGACTTTTAATTGTCCTGAGAATTGAAAAGGTTGGTCCCAAATTTAGACTTTTCATTGTCCTGAGCATTGAAAAGGTTGGTCCCAAATTTTGGTGGCTGGTAGTGCATGCCATCTGAGGCAGCTATCATAGCTGAGCCTCTTGGTCATTTAATGGGTCTGAGTTCTGGATACAAGGTCCAGCACTGATCCTCAGTGTGTGCAGTGGTGGCATTTTGTCTCCCTCTTATAAACCTTAACTGTTCATATCTTTATTTCTCCTTTCTCTTGATGGCAAGCAGTGTGGCGGCATTGTTGATAGGAGGAATGTATGTGTTGGATGCAAGACCATGATTAGCTATGTTGTTGAGTTGCAAAATTAGTTTTTCTGTATTTTCAAGGAGTAGTTTGTCACAGAGCAGGGTTTGTATTATTCCTGGGCATCTGTTGGTGATCCTAGATATGATACAGCAGGCCAAAATTTGAGGAGGTATGGTTAGTCCAATCATACATGCATTTGCTACAGCCGCCTTAATATTAGCAACAAAAGATAGGATATCCTTGTTGTATTTGACACCCTCAAACTGCTTCCACACACCATAAACCAAGTAAATGTTGGTGGTGGCGTAGGCTTGCTTTATCTTCATCCAGATGGCTTTGGTGTTGCACTCAATTTTTGGAGTCACAATGTTTGATAGAATTGTGGCATTCAGGTTTGACATTAGGGTGATTGTGGCTGCCTTGGATTTGGTGAGGTCTTTCTTGGATAATTCCCTGGGTGGCAGATTTATGGTTATTTCAAGACAATTTTGAAAATTTAAGAAGCCTTGCACGTTTTGTACCCAGTGGGTGTAATTATTGTCTTCAATGGTGATGGGCTTGATTCAATCATTGACTGGATGAGCCAAGTTGATAATCTGTTGTTGCATGGACTGTGATTTCCAGGGAGCCATTTGAAGGAGTTGGGAATGGATCTTGTGTTGTCCAATGTGGAAATTTAGGTGAGTAAACCTCACTTAGTTGTCCCTAGGTTACAGAGCCAATGGTTCTAGCATCTTTAAGGTCTAAGGATGCCCCTTTAAGAGAGAGAAAAGAGAGAGATGATGATGATAGATTCCCCCCCTGTGATGCCCCCCTTCTCCAACTTGTGCTGAGGGAGCTGGCGTTTTATGCCCTCCCCCTTAGCCCTAACCTAGGTACAAACACAAGAACAATCTGACAACAATTGAAGAAGAAACCCTAGACCCAGAACCCTAACCCCACCTTAATCCATACCGCCCTATCCCTTCAGCCCACCTGCCATTACACACATCCGGTTCATCCTTCCCATGGCGCGGCCCTCCGCCGCGCACTACTTGAAGTTCACTGTGCTTGTCCGTACCCGCCCAATGCGTCATTGTGAATATCTCAGTCCCGCGGTTGTCCTGCTCCTACTACTCAAACTAACCGCCCGCAAACGTGGTTGGGCCAGCTCCATTCCTGAGCCCGTAATAACCAAGCGGGTTGCGGCCTGCCTCCCCTAGTCAATCCCAGCCCCCAACCGGCGTGCTGGTCCTGCTGCGCCTATGGCTGAGCCCCACAGCAGCTGCTTCTGAGCCCGCAGCAGCCACTGCTGAGAACGTGCGCACCCCAATTGCTGAGCCTGACCTACCAAATGCTGAGTGTGCAGGCCGCCACGCAGTTCCCAAACCAAGGCTATATAATGACACCACACCGTTTGACTGTTAATCTGAAGAAATGACAGGATTTTAAGGGGAGTTGGATGCTCTTTGAACAACAAATGATAAATTACAAGGAAGCAAATTGAGCTTTAGAAATTATAGTAATGATTGGATTTCAGCCTAAAAGATCACAATGATTGTGTCATTTGTTGCAGACTTTAGATGAGATTACAACAGATATTTTGATGGAAAGATTGAATTAAGAGAAGAAAAAAAAATCCGGACACAGGCTCCTGCAAACAGGAAGCTCTTAAATGGGCGCAACATGTCAGTGCACAATGTGCCAGTTGGTTCTGCTTTTGCTGCTTCTGCAAGGAAGAGAGAGAGTTGTATTGTTAGTTTGTTCTCTGCATGGAAATTCTATTCTTTCTTTGTTTGTTTCTTGTTTCTCACATCTTGTCTATGTCTTGTTTCTGTGAGTTTCTATGCTCTAGCTATGGTGGGCCCTGGCTGCCTTCTCTTGATCTTTATTTTCAATAAGGATTTTTTTGGCTGGGTTAGTTTAGTTTTGTGCTTTTTTTCCTGCTTGGTCTATGGCTTGCGCCAACTTACTTAGTCTGTGCTCTTGGCTTTTAGCTTCTTTCTGTTTGATTTGTCTTGTTACTCATCTCAACAAGGAAGTGATGAGAGGTTTAAAGTGATGAGAGTGAGGAAGTGATGAGGGAAATAAAGTGATGAGAGAAATAAATTTATGAGAGTGAGGAAGTGATGAGAGTGATGAATCAGATTTTTGCAAACAGGTCAGAGGTAGAAGTAGGTGGGAAACCACAGGTGTATGAAATGGAACAATACATGGACCAATGTGTAGTTACGGTTGCAAAAACCTTCAAATAATTTATCTGAAAAAACCCGTTTATTTTCAGTTAACTCTTACACATCTGATGTGAAATAAGTGTTTTTTTTATTTCATTTTTAAATGTGATACCCCCTTGGCATATGTTTTTCCATTTGAATTTTTCTTTAAAAATTTGACCTTTGATATCAAAATAGTAATTTTTTCGAGTAAGATGACAAGACATATCATTGTGCAGAAGAATTACAATTCAAAGATGATGTTTACAAGCAAGCATTTGTCCAAGTGTCTATCTTTCCTAAAATAAAGGAATTTTCAATGCTCAAACAAAGCTCTATACTTGAATTCTATCCGCGGTTAGGAGGCAGCCTCCATTTAAGTAGATTTGCCCAGCCAGTCCCTATCACGAAGGAAGAATCTCCTGATGATGATTAGAAACTATTACTTGCGCTCCATCCAGGCTTCAGGTTTATACTCACGCGATTGATGCACTGTTGGAGGAGGTTTCCATAGCCACCGTTCCCATTGTTAGTCAAGACAAGCTGCGAATCGCTGATCAGGATCAAGGGGCAATTGTCCAATACTTATAAGTCGCCAGAACAAACTACACATCAGGATTTGAGAAAATTCTCGTACACATTTATGCCGTTGGGACAGCTAACCGAAATCTGGTAGCGTCCAATGTGTAGCCACGAAAGATTGGAAATCAGTGCATGTGATTTGTGAACTACTTTTGGTTACGTGGCAAAAACATTCTGGTACATACCTCGCAGCTCCCGTAGTCACCAATGAGCTTAGTTCCTGCGTATTGCAGCTGCGTTCTCTGAGTTTGCCAGGGCAAGTTCATGAATGCACTAGTTCAAAGTAGTCAGGGGGCTCAGAAAACTTGACCAACACGTTGCTGCTACCTAACGGGAACAAAGATACTCTGTGCTAGAAACTTACAGGTTACATTCATGGGGCAGCAAGCTGACCGGGTTTCCACATCCTGCATCATACGGTGAACTGTCGCGAGCCTGGAGAGCTAAGCTGGTTACGTGACTCGCAAACCCACACAGACACAGCGCAGCAAGAAGAAAAAAGTTTTTAATGAAATTGAAGGATGGCATGCTAAATGAATGGAGATTCCTGAAGAGTTGTAGTCACGTTAGATCAGTACTAGCCGAAGCTAAATAGTATAGTTCTTAAAGGAATGCAAAGGTAAACGAGGACAATGAGGAAATTCCCTTAGACGGCTTCCATACCTTCCCTCTTTATAGAAGAATGACAGCTCGTAGTCAGACTCGTCACTCGCCCAGCAATCATTCATCGCTTCCGAGGCGCTAGAAAGCATTCGGTGTCGTTGCGTGTTGAAACGCCTAGCTGAATGGAATGCCTTAGCGACTTCGGGGTATTGCTTCGGTTGCGTTGTCCCGTCTTCATGATTCTCCCGGGCAAAGAAATCCTTGCCTCTATCGATAGCTTACATTGTTTTGAATGCGAGTTTGTTGGTTCCGGTCGACAAAACTCTCGGGATCCACTTGCTGCCGCATTTACTGAAGGTTGTATCCCTTTGCGTCAACAGCTGTGCCGTTGCCCGGACTCGAGCAGGTCTAGCAAGAGTTGCCCCTGGTTGCAGAGCCAAGGACTCCATTCGACCAGAGCCAACCATCCCCTCGTTTAAACAGACAGTCGAGCTTACCAACCGTACGATTCGCGGCAGAAGCTTGAGTGCTTGGGTGATACGAGCCTTGGGACATTTGAGGCATTTATTGCTCTCCTTGAACTACTCATTTGTTGATGGATCAGTGTTTTTTGATCAAACAGGCTCGAAGCAGTTCAACGGAAGAGACGGGGTATCTTGTTAAAATCTCGGTCAGGTAATCAATTATAATTAAATCGATGACATCATTATTCACTACCCTTACGAGTCCTTGACTGATACCCTGAGGGTTGCAACAGACACTGACGTCATACAACCACCGCACCGTCTGATCCTGCTGTTTGAATCATCTGCACCTCTTGGTCCACTCCTTCTCATTGATCAGTATTTCGATTGCACCGGGCAAGGAACCAGTGGCAGTTTCCCCCATCGCTTCTAACATTGTCTTTGGTGCTACTGTAAGCCCTTTCATCCAAATTGTTTTCATTGACAACTGCGCTCTGAACTCCAACCTTGATTTTTACATTAATTCTTTAGTCAAAAAGTGTCTTTAACTTTAGAAGTGGTCCAATCTTAACAGCCAATTATGCTACCAGTTGCCAGAAAACTGTCCGAATTTTTCATGACTTTTGTCCTGTTGTTCAAAATTTTTGTCCTATTTCTTTTTTGGTCCTCTTTTTTCTTGTTTTTTTCCTCCTTTTCTTTTTGTCCTCAATTTAATTTAAACCAGGCAGTCATTCAAAATGAACTGTCCTGATTTTTCTTTCACCTGTTCTATTTTTAATAATAATTCTTCCAAATTTTAATTTTGGCAGACAACATTTTTTCAAGTAGAATTCAATGACAAAAGAGGCCTCAAAAAATTTGTATTTCATTTTTTTAAAAGCTAAGTATGCTCTTTTGATAAATTACAGTAGTCCTTGAGTAGTTAATTAATAAATAATTCTCAAGTAAGTAATTAAGCACTTGAAAAAAAAGCAAAAATGCGGAAAAAAACTCGAAAAATTCAAAATTCAAATGAAGTTAAGTGAGATAACTACTGGGATCTTTGATGATGGTTCCTGTCATTGGTTGCATGTAACCACATGCTTTATAAAATTTTTGACAATGAAAAAATCAGTTTCCCACCATTTTCCCAGTTACCTTCTCTTCAATAGGGTGTATCAGAGTTAAGCAAACCCACCATTTTTCAATGGCGGGTTTCAAACCCGCCATTGAAAATCAAAAAAACCCACTTATTTCACATCAGACATGTCAGAGTTGCCCAGAAATAAGTGGGTTTTTTCAAATAAAGTATTTGAAGGCTTCCACCACCTGTCCACGTCATCCACCCCTGGCTCCCCACCTCCTTCTAACTCCAACTTCATTGGAAAAAAAATTTGATTCATTGCTCTTCATCTCTTCATCACTATCCTCATCACTTTATTGCTTTCATCACATTCATCTAACTGTCATTGGATCACTATCCTGATCAGTTCATCACTCTCATCTGTTTATTGCTTTCATCACATCCAGCTAACTCTCATTGGATCACTATCCTTATCACTTCATTGCTTTCATCACATCCAGCTAACTCTCATTGGATCACTATCATCATCACTTCATCACTCTCATCACTTTATTGCTTTCATCACATCCTAACTCTCATTGCATTATCCCTCTTGTCACTTCATCACTCTCATCTCTTCCTAATCTCTTTGCTTCATTAATCTCATCCTCTCATCACATTATCACTCTCACAACTTAAACACTCTTGTAGCCCTTCATCCCTTCATCCCTCTGACTATTTTTGAATGGCCCATCAGCAATCCTCCCCCCACAAGTCCACTAAACAATCCAATGGACCCAAGAAAACATCCCCCAGGAACTCAACATCCAACAATCCTCCCCCATCAGCTTCCAAAGGCTCAAGTCAGCTCAAGAGAGCTGATCACATCATCCTGGTAAACTGGCTCAAAATTCCGTCCAACTACAATGCTTGCTTTGGATCCAACAATGAAACACAAGTTGGCCAATGGCCATCCTCTAAGGTCAATGGTTATCTCCTGATGGCCAATGAGATCAAGAATAAAACAAAAGGTAGGCTGGATCTTTCATCCAAACAGATGAGGGAGCAATTCAAGAATTATCAAGCCAAGTACAAAAAGGCTCACTCCATGTCAATCTCCACTGGCTTTGGTATCACCCACTCTGACAAAGCCAAGGGAATCAACTCAATGGTTGATAAGTTGGACTCCATTTGTTTTTTTTATATTCAAATGGTTGAAATCTTTGGAAAGAAGGCCAACATCACCCCCCTAGCTGCTTTTGATGCCCAACAATCCAATTCAGTTGATGCTGAGGACTTGGCTGGGGATGCTCAGCCTATCAATGGTGATCCCTAAGAAACCTATGAGTGGCCCCCATCCAATGCCAAGGAGGATATTCAAACGCAATCAGCTCCAATCATGTCTAGTTCTGCATTGATTGAGGAGTCAAACCCAACCTTGGACCCCTCCCCTCCTTCTTTGGATTTCTATCTTCCTGGGGTGGAAGAACTGGAGAACTTGGCCAATGAGGAGGATTTCATTCCTGTATCACCATTTCCATCAACATCTGCTAAAGTAAGGAACCAAGTTCTTTTCTCTTCTGTCCAGTTAATCCTGACTGATTTAGATTCAATAGAAACAGGCTCATACATTCCTGAATGGCCAAAAACTCAAGCCAATGGGGCCTCCAACATCCCCTTCAAATGAGAGCAATGATGTTCCCACACAAAACTTGTCTGCAAAGGGAAAGCAAAAGTCCTCCAATTCCATCAACATCAACCCCAATAGCATTCAAAAGAGGAGAAACACTTCAAATTTTTTGGGCTTTGAGGAGACCATGGAGAAGCAAGATTCAAGTAAACTCATTGGGTTCTCCTTGCTTTCAAAATCAAGCTCATTCCTATTCCCCTCTGAAAAACAGTGAAATCACAAATTGAATCTGAAAAACTTCAGTTTGAAAAGGAGAAGTGGTATTGTCAACTGGCTATTGATTTTCAAAAGCAGAAAGCCAAGAGTTTGGCTCATCAGAAAAAATGGGATGCTGAGTGGAAGTTGAAACAGGCTGAGCTAGAATTTCAAAAAGAGGAAAAGGAGAAGGATTGACAGCAAGCACAACTGCAAATGGAGAGGGAACAACTGGCAACAGACAAAAAGGATAAGTGGTCAATGGCTGCAGCATAAAGTGGTAGCAGCAGAACAGTAGATGAATTAAAGCAGATTACTCAAATGCTGGGTTTGTAAATATATTTGCTTTGATGAAAAAATTAAAAAGAAAAAAAAAAATTTTGATTATAACAATTCTGAAGACTATTTTTAACCCCACCAATAAAAAAATATTTTTTCTTTTTACTGATATTTTTTTCCCTGGAGTATATTTTCCCACTCCCCAAGTCCCTGAAAGTGTTTCTAGTTGTTTTGTTGATTTGCATTGAAATTGCCATTCTTGTATGAGTGGCATTCTCCACAGCAGGAAAAATACAGTTCTTGTACTTATTGGCTGCCCAAACCATTTTGACCACACTTTTTTGCTTGAATTCAATTCTAAAGCCCAGGTCAGGAAAAATGGATTGGCCATCAGATACTTGATATTCATCTGTGTTTTCAATAAGTCATCCATTTTATTTCCTGGTTGGAACTGAAAGTAAAAAGGAATGCTCAGAGATCCTCTTTTGGCAAGCAGCCCAACTCTTCCAACCTCTCTGTGTGTTTTTCAAGCCATCTCCTTTCATCTTGTTCCCCCCAATCCTATACTTAAATTGGGGTGAGGAACAAGATGGGATTTGATTGTTTGTGTAGCATTTTGAGGGGGATTGAAGCCACTTTTGGCAAGCAGCCCTACTCTTCCCACCTCTCTGTGTGTTTTTCAAGCCATCTCCTTCCATCTTGTTCCCTCCCAATCCTATACTTAGATTGGGGTGAGGAACAAGATGGGATTTGATTGTTTGTGTAACATTTTGAGGGGTGTGGGAGAAGAATTGGACATTCACCAATAGGGGTTGAGGGATTGAACAAAAAAAACCAAAAAAACAAAACAGTCAGTCAAATGGACATCATTGATGAAACAAGATTTGATCCAAAAAAATGAAACCAAACCTGGAATTGATCCCAAGTTCACCAGAAACTTGATCACCAAAAAAAAAAAAAAAAAAAAAACATCAGCACCCCCCCAAAAAAAAAGAAAAAAAAACTTACTGGGTGTGAGGGAATTGGGCCAGGCCTTTGGTTTGGGTTTGGGTTGGCGGGCCTGGAGCCAGGTAGGCAGGGCCCGGGAACCAGGGGGGGGGGGTTGGTTGGCCGGGAAGGCAGGCATTGGGGGGCGGGCATTGACGGGGGGGGCTTCCAAGGGGGGGGGGGGGGTAGGGCCAACGCAAGGGGGAGGGGGGCGGGCTGCGGCAATCAAGAGGGGGGGCCAAGGTGGGGCTGGAAAGCAAGCAAGGAGGGGGGGGCCAAGGTGGTGCCGGCGGGCGAGCAAGGAGGTGGGGGCAGAGGTGGGGCTTGCGAGCAAGGAGGGGGGGTGGTGGTGGGCCTGGAGAGCAAGGTGGGGGGGCGGTGGTGGGTCTGGCAAGCAAGGTGGTGGGCAAGGTGGTGGGGGGAAGTGGTGGGGCCGGCAAGAAAGCAAGGAGGGGGGGCGGTGGCAGGGCTGGCAAGCAAGCAAGGAGGGGGGGGGGGCAGTGGTGGCGCCAGTAAGCAAGGAGGGAAGGCGGTGGTGGGCCCAGCAAGAAAGGTGGTGGGGGCCAGTGGTGGGGCAAGGAGGGGGCGGTGGTGAATGAGCAAGCAAGAGGGAGGAGTCAGCTAGGATGGAGGGAGGATGAGGATGAGGAGGAGGGGGGGAGCTTACCTGAGGATCTGAAGGTGCCTGGAGGGGGATGGAACAATTGGTTAGCTTCTGATGATGGGGAGGATGAGGAGGAGGATGAGGAGAGCTTACCAGGGGTGACAAAGGTGGTGGGTGAGGTGGAGGTGGTGGGTGAAGAGGAGGTGGTGGTTGAGGAGAGTGGACCAGTGATTTGGTGGGGTGAGGTGGGTGGTGTGGTGTGGTGAGGTGTTGGGTCAGTTTTGTCTAAGAAGAAAAAAAACACAGTGAGTCAGCCTAGGATTCTTGGTTGAACAACCAAAACAAAAAGAAAGGACTGAGCAATGGAAAGATAGGATAGCAATCATGAATCTTTTGGTGTATGAGTCAATGGTTCCATAACCAACTGAGAATAGATTTTCTAATCAATGAATTGCTTCTCCATTTCCATTTGATCCCAATCTACAAAGAGAAACAGCCAGTTGGATAGCTGGATCCCATTGAGGATTCCAAGAATCGTTCTGGAAGATGTGGTGGTCTTCAATCATCTCAAAAAGTTTTATGAATGAAGGCAATAGAGTTTGGAAAAGTTGCTGGAAGTGTAAGTTGGGGAGGAGATGAAGCTTTTGCATTTCATACATAGGGTTATGGAGAGTTTGTCTTCTTGGAACCATGTATTGCTTTTGTAATAGAGCATTCAAAGCAAAACAAGTTGATTCCAAATCGGAGTCTGAATCAGAATCTGAATTGGAGTCAAATACTAAAAAAGTTCAGTCAGCCTTTTTGCATTTTCAACTTGCTGGCGGGAAGTTTGATTGGACATGTTGAGAAAGATGGTGATTTGATGTGGGGTGATGAGATGATGATGGGTTTTTTTCTGAATATGGAGATGTGAAGCAATAGAGATGTGAAGAGATAGAGATGTGAAGCAATGGATATGTGAATCAATATAGATGTAAAGGGATGAAGATGAGATTTGCCTGAAGCAATGGAGATGTGATTGATGTGGATGGGTGTTTTGGATGTGATGCATGGTGTATGGATGATGATGCATAAATGGTGGGTTTGATGTTTGAAATCTGCAATTTTGAAATACACCAGTGAGGGGGTATGTGTATTTCAGAAATCTGCCATTAAAAATGGTGGGTTTGGTCAAAAAAATGGCAGGTTTGCTAAAACTCTAACCAATTTGATTCCAAATTGGAATCTGAATTGGAGTCAAATACTAGCAAAAGTTCAGTGAGCTTTTTTACATTTTCAACTTGCTGGTGGGAAGTTTGATAGGAAATGTTGAGAAATATGGTGATCTGATGTGGGGTGATGAGATGATGATGAGTTTTGTGTGAAGATGGAGATGTGAAGCAATAGAGATTTGAAGCAATAGAGATGTGAAGCAATGGAGATGTGAATCAATAGAGATGTGAAGGGATGGAGATGTGAAGAAATGGAGATGAGATGTGCATGAAGCAATGGAGATTGGATTGGTATGGGTTTGCTGATGTGGATGGGTGTTTTAGTTGTGATGGATGTTGGATGGAGGTTGATGCATAAATGGTGGTTTTAATGTTTGAAATCTGCCATTTTCATTAAAACCGCCATTTTGAAATACACCAGTTAGGGGGTATGTGTATTTCAGAAACACACCATTAAAAATGGCAGGTTTTATCAAAAAAAATGGCGGGTTTCTAATGGCCGGTTTTCTAACTCTGATACACCCTAATAGCACCACAAATTGATGTGGAAAGATCCATGAAAATTTGGATATATTGTTGCTTGAAATGAATCTTGATGATGTTGAAGACAAGCTTTATTTGATTGATACTTGGTTAGTACTTGGGGAGGAATTTGATTTTGGTTTCTTTGCTTGATTCCTTCATGATTTAGCATAATCAATCAAAATCTTCACCCCAATGGATGGATGCATTTTCCATGATTATGAGTGATTCTGTTGGGAAAAACTCATGGAGGCGGAGAAGAAAGTTGGAAATTTCCAAAGAAACAGCACCATCTTTTTTCTTACCGTCTTCATTGAGTAATTTGTAATAGATCATTCCGGAGTTGGCCAGAGCTCCAATGAGATGAATCATGCTCCACCTTGAATTTGATTCCAGGGAACCAGGTAAGTAAGTAAGGATAAAAAAAACCATTTAAGTAAGTACTTAAGTATACTTACATAAGTAATTAATTAAAAAAAATTTATATTAAAAACAATCTTACCAGAAAGTGAAAAACCATGAGTGGGCTGAATCTGGGAATTTAACCCAGACTCATCAATGAACATTAAATTCCTTCCTAAATCAGTGACAGGATTGACCACAAAATCATGTTGCTGTTTTAGGAAGGAAGCTTCATTCCACTTGCAAGGGACTGGAATCACCATCTTCCAGGTGATTTTGAGGCTCTTGAGTAGCTTCTGGACAGATGGGATTGAGATGGTGATTTCAGATTCATTCTTGATGTGAATGGCCAGATCCTTCAATTGACTAGAAGGATTTTCTTAACTTCTTGGTCCAGTTTTGATTTTGCACCTCTTGAAGTAGTTGAGTGATTATTGTTTCCATTCCTTGCTTGATTGATTATCCTTTGAAATTTCCAATCCAATATGCCAAACATCTTTGAAACCTCAACTGGAGTCTTGTTCTGATTCAAGATATTTTGCTCCACAAGATTCTTAACCTCTCTGCTAATTGTTTGATGTAGTTGTTGGACTTGGCTGGTTTGGGATTTTGCCTTTTTTTCTTTCATTTTTTTTCTTCAGATTTTTGAATGCCGCTTTGGTGGAATTTTATAGCCACAGATTGGGAATTGAATTGCTGGCTGCGCGCTTGGAAGTAGGTGCAATCTTGCTCAGCATTTGAGGAGCGCGGGGGCTCAGAAGCAACTGCTTCTGCGTGTGCAGTTAGATCAGCATTTAGTGTGGCAGGTTATTTGGGGATTGGGAGGTATGCCAAAGAAGAAGTGCGGGCCAAACCATGGATTCCAGAGATTTGAAGACAGGGCGTTGGGTCAATACAGACAGGTGCAGGGGGCTCTGAGTAGGGTGCAGCGCAAGGGCCATGCCATGAGAAGTAAAAACCAGATGGACTTAATGGCAGGCGGGTAGGGATTGATGAATGTTTAGGGTTGGGCTAGGGTTTTTCTTCTTGATTGTTGCTTGGATTATAGTTGTTCTTGTACTTAGGTTAGGGTTGAGGGGGGAGGACTTAGAAACCTCAATCTCAACTCCAGGTTGTGGAGGGGGGCCATGAGATATATAGGCTAACACCAGAGCACTGGATTGGGGAAGGAAGGAAGAAGGAAATCATCTCTCATCTCTCATTTGTTGGTTTAAAGGTGTGCTACACTCCTTACAGACACAAGGGACCATCAACTTCCAAATGCAAGGACAACTTGTAGGGGTAATCATCCTCTTGTTTCCACACTGCTGAAAGGTGTTGATTGCAAAGAAGTTTCTGATTGGCCTCTTTGATGGAATTTGAATGTTATTCAATATATTCGTGATATCTTCTTTTTTCATCATAATGGTTTTTGGGGCTACTGTTGCTTTTTTCCATGCTGATCTGATCCAAAAAAAAAAGCAATTAAGTAATTCATTGAGTAAGTAATAGGATGGAAGGACTGAATGAAGGAAATTTAGGGTTACTTACTTACTTTGAGTTGATGGATTGGTTGATGGAGTTGTGGAAATTTGGGTTGGTTGATGGAGTCAAAGAAATGGCTTGAATTCTTGACAGATTTGAGAAAAACCTGGACAGGAATCCTGATAGAGGCAAACTGTCATGGGATATCTTGTGAAATGGATTTTAACTGTGTGTATCTGGTTTTTTCCCACAACTGTCCAAATTTTTCAGCCGCTTGTCCAGGCTTACATGTATTCCAAAAAAAATGCAGAAGTTCTTTTGGCAAATGATGGTAATATTGTTGCCTACATCATTTTTTCATGTGTTTCTTTACTTTTAAAAGAAATATGATGTTAATAGCCACTGGGATTGTGGCCTAAATTCTTCTCAGACCTCATACTAAAATTCACATATCTTCTGAACCACATTTCTACCTTTGCAAATCTAATTTTCTGCACATTTAGTGACATTAAACCCAATTTCTAAACCTAAATCCAGCTTGAAGATTGTACTTAAATAGCTCCCTTACTTCATGTTTCCTGTTTTCTTATTGAGTTTTTTCCTCAATTTTCTCACCCTGACCTTGGTTTAATTCTCTTTGTCTCCTCAGTTCTGTCTCAAGCATTTCTCAAAAATCATCTAAGAATGGCAAACCAAGAGGTTCTCTGATCTATGACTGTTTGTAACATGTCTAAAATTGTCTCAGAACAACAAAATAATATTTTCCATCTTCTATATTGAAAATTTCACTCAAAAGAAGCCATATCAAACCTGATACAGCCCCCTTGTTAAGAAAATGGGGTTTGAGCCTTGGATTGTCCTAAATTTCCCACAAGTAAAGTAAACCATGCTCTTGAATAGTGGATTGAAGGAGAAAAAAATAGAACAAAAGATACACCTACCATTAATTATGCCAAGTCATGAAGCCAGGAAAAAATTAACAAATTTCAAAATGAAAGGAATGGTATGTGTGAAATACAAGGAGATAAAAAATTATTTCACAAAGGAAGTTCCAAGACATCATGGAGAATTATATATCACATATCTTGTTAATACTTTGACTGCAGGATCATCCACCCACCTAGTCTCCCATTTTTCTCCTAGAAAATATTTGTGATACAGAACCAGCTTCACCTTGATTCATAGACTGATTACAGTGAATGATTAGGTTCTGCACTTCAAAGGTTAAAATTTAGTGGTAACAACTGAATGGTTCATGAAAAGAAGATATCCAAAGAAAAAAAAGGATTTTTTTTGGAATCCAGGGGGGGAAATGAAAGGAATTCAGCTCAAAATCAAACACACCCAAAAATTCAACCATGAATGACCCATATTCAGCAACTCATAACTTTTTCCTTGATTAATCAGTCCCAATGCATGGAAGGGTAGTGGATGGTTCTTTATCACACAGTGTGAGAAAGAAAAGGCCATCCTTCCCCCCCCGACCCCCATACACAGAGGTGGAAAGATAATAGGTGGAAACACCAAGAACCATCTATTGATTCTCATGTTTTTCAATTATTCTATGTCCTTCCACTGGGTTATCAACACCAAGAACCCAATCCTGGAATTTGATGGAGAAAATTTTAATCTATGGGATATGGTGGTGGATAGGATATTGAGGGAGGAATTCAATTAAAAACCAACCTTTTTGGGAAATCCACTGAACTTTAATGTGCTCACTGGGAACAAGAACAGGTTAATTTTCAAACTCTTGTAAAAAAATTTTAACAGCAAAATTCATGTGATAATTTGGGAAGCTAGAATTAATTCTGGAGAATCCATATAAAAAATCCATGTGAAGAACTTCAAGCAATTAGACTTGAGGAATAAGCTGGAAGGTGCAGAAAGGATGATAGGGTTACTGAAATCTCCAGAAGCTGAAATGGCATGCATATTTGGTTGCACACCATCATGGAAGAGCTTAGTTTCCTGGATATACTGCAGATTGAGTTGGTTGAACTTCTGGTCCAGACCTTGGTGGTGGAATTTTCAAGGATTGAAAGCAAGATTTACAAAATCTCTGTTACTAAACAGATAAAAAATTCAAAGTTTCCTGTGCAATTCGTAATTTTTTTCAATGTCCTCCTGGCGGAAATTTTAAACTTTCATCAAATTTTTTCCATGCTATAAAAACAATGGAACTAGAAAAAATGAAAGGAATGAGGAAATATTTTACCCCTCACTGCTGTCCCCAAGTGCAGGCCCATCCACAAGAGTCAAAAAACTAAGGGAAACCTAGCTTATCCATTGATTTGGAAGCTTGCTACTCAGCCAGGCCAAAATTTAAGGTAATTCTGGATCAGAATGGCTGAGTGTTTTTTTATTGCAGTATAAACAGCCACTGGTATCAAAAATGCAATTTATTTGGGGGAATTGTGAAAATTTGAAATTTTATGGAACCACCAGAGGAACATGTGTCAAAGTTATTGTTATAATAACCTCCAAAGTGGGTGGAAAGAACTGGACAGGAAGCCTCTTTGACGGGAATATTATGCCTGTATAGTGGAAATGACCAAGTTGTACAAAGGGGTGTTGTGAATGGATTCTGAGGCCAGTTTTCATTTGAGTGGCCCCTCTAAATAAATTTTAACAATGGCAAAGCTGAAAATGCATAGAACCTTCCTCTTGGATGTTTAAAATGTTTGCATGGATGCTTTTTTTATTGGCAGGATCCTTTTGGAACAAAGGATGGGCACAATGGTCATTTATGGCATATAATGTTGTCCAAGGGTCAAAGAAATCATTATATCAATTAGTAGACTCCTGGAAGTTGGGTGAGAATTTTAATATCATGGGGTGAGGGCAGTTTTAGGGGACCCTTTGGGGTTTCAATATTAAAAGTGGGTTTGTAACTCATGCTGAACTGTACACGATTATGCTGAAATGAAATATGTTTTTAAAATTTCATTGAAGGAATCATCTGGCCCATATAAATTGAATTTTTGCATGTGAATTTCCTCCAAAAATGTTTTCAGGCATTTTCTGATGAAAAACATCACAGAGGAAATCAGTGGCCTGTGGCAGTCTTTCTACTGAAAATGTTTAAACTTCTAAAAAATTCTGGAAAAGAAACCACCAGGTTTGGTGTGAAATACACACCTGGCATACTGAGAGGAGAAGGATAAGTTGGATATTTCAAAATTGAGAAATACCAACACTGCAGGAAATCTCAAATTTAGTAAGACAATCCATCAAATTTCAAAATTGATTTTAAAAGTCCATTGCAAGGTGAAAGAGGAAATCTTTTTTGATAATCAAACTGACACAAAGCTTGATGTAAATACTTTGTCTCAGAAATGGTTCAAGAATTTATGAAGTTAAATAAATGAGGAAAACATTTGAAGTTGAAGGGCTTTCCCTTTTAATTTAATCAAAAATGTTATGGGAACGACTAGATAAAACCTGATAGATGTCATCTATAGCTATGAATAGCAAGGAATGTACCAAAAAAAAGACTGATGAAATATTAAGTTAAAAAAAAACAATAAGAATTCATTTAATTCAAAGACTAGGAGACTATCAGAAAATGGAATTAAAATTTGACAGAGTAATTAGTTTAGAATATGTTTGAACAAAGAATGCAAACAGAATGCTGAGAATACTAGGGCTGGGGATTTGGAAATAAACTAAGATGATTGTATATACAAGTTTAAAACTTATTGTTTTACATTGAAAAGAAATGAATTGGAATAATGGCTAGTTTTGAACTCCATAGATGACCAGAAAAGAGGTGTGAAATGGTGCAAGCCCAATGAAGAGTTGATTGGAAATATTAATAGATGATACTGCAAAGTGTAAGTGCAACCATGAGTGATTACTGAGTTACTGGAGATAGAAGGTTTGTTTTGTTTAAAGCAAGCCTAGTAAGCAGACTGCATCTGATTGTTATAAATATTTTTTCTTCACACTATCAGACTGAGGTAGAAAATATTGGGGAGAGCGGATATGTTGAATTACGGTGGAAAATAACCCTTGATTTTGAAGCATGAAAATTTCCACAGTATGAAACTTGCAAGATCCTGCAAGGTTCCTGTAAGAGCTTCTCATTGCTCAATGCTCTGAATTAACCAATAAATTAATACCTCATAACCCATTGATACCCTTAACTAAATACTACTAATCTGATCTAAATTTCTCTTCCTATGCCTAGATGAAATAACTGTGTTGTGATTGTTTAGCACTATATCCCAAGTACTGCAGCCAATGGTAACCAATTAAAGTGCAAAAAGTGTCAACTTTTCAAATTTTATTGTGCCTTTAATTAATTGGAGCCAATTAGACAAGAAGCTGAGTTTCTGGTAGCATCAAACAGTTGGAATCATTTTTTTCTCAAAATTCCTCATGTAAAATAGCAACCACCACCTTCACCCAGGATCAAATTCATTGGAGATGGTACTTCTAGTAAGTTTATTTATAAAATTTAGATATAAAATAAAACAAATTAAACTAATTCAAAGCTCTTCTATTTTATCCAATTTTTCAAAGATATTCAACAGTGAATCCACCACCATAAATTGGTCCCCAAAGCAAGCAATGATTAATTTTATTGAGGGGAAAGTGAAAAATGTGGATTTTTATAATGCAATAGTGGAGCCAATCCAAGAAGCTGGGGCCAAATACAAGAGAGGACTAAAAAAAAATGAAACTGAGGAAATTTAATGGAAGATGGGAGAAGGATAGGAAATTAAGGGATTTATGAGATGGGAGGGATGGGATTGGAAGGCTGAGTAGAAAAAACCCAAGAAAATGCCAAAGTATTTGCACCATGAGAAAAAAATGTGAATGTTATTTGAAAAAAGTTTGAATAAAGCAGGCATAAAATGTAGATATGGAGAGAGTTTGATGAGATATAAATTCAAATTGTTGGATTTTGGTTTTTCTGCTCATAGCCTCACTCTGCTCACTTATTATTACATGTCACTTAACCTGTCACTGATTCATGTTTCTGCCATGGTTGATTAGTTATCACTGTCCTCCACTATAGTCATTACTGCCTTAGGCCCCCTGTGAGGGGCTCTCTAGTTGTAGGCCCCCTGTAAGGGGCTCTCCATTTGTCTATTTAAATTGGTCTTTTCCAGGACCTTGCAATTTCACCATCCAGTATGATTCTCTCAAAGTAAGAGCCACCTATAGTGGCTGGGTCCCTCCTAGCCTCCGGGTTGTAACTTTATTGAGGTATTCCATTGAGAAGTAAATTTCCTCCTATTACCATTTCCTCAGGCCCTATTTAGGCCAGCTATCACTCTCTGCTACTGCAAGACTTCAGTCATGAAACTGGTCTTGCCTTATCTACCCTTAATCCGCTCCGCTACTTTACAGTCTAAATCCTCTATCCTAATCCTTGCGGACATCCAAGTCTCTTAGTATTAACACAAATCAATATTAAACTGAAAAGTGCAAGACAATCTTTAATGAAGGGTTTGTCAAGCAAGTAAATATAATGAAGAGAATGTCCCAACTAATTGATGGGGAGGAAATTGAGGAATTCTGGGTATCAATATAGGAATCAAATGAAAGCTGGGAAAAGTTTGTATAGAAAACAAAAGAAATAGAAATGGAGTTAAAATGTTCTTCAAAAAAAATATAAGCTGATTTTTAAATAGAAAAATGAAAATTAAAAATTAAAAATAAAATATTATTGAAACTAAATGAAATATATTAAAAAAAATGGGATTGGATGGGAATTGATTGGAATTAAGGTTTTGAAGGTTTGCAAAGAAAGTTCAAATCAAAATCTCAAATCAAGTGAGGGAAAATTTTAAGATGGTGGGCTGGTTCCCAAGAGGTGAAATCCTCATTGGGCTGGCATCCAGTCCGTTTGAAAATTTAATTTTGATTCTGTTTGAAAATCCTTGAATCAAGGAAACGGATTAATTACCACTCTAATTTATCTTGAATATTTACAGGTTCTGAAGGGGGATGGTTCTTGCCCAGGTATAGGAATTGAGATGGATGTAGGAAAGACACATGAAAGACTGGATTAATAGCTTATGATTTCAATGTTAAATCAAGATTAAAAGTATTTTTTGAAATGACTAATTAAATTTTAAAAGGAAAAAGCTTTTTTTAAGGGAATTTTATATTAGGAAAAAATTTTCAAATTATGCAAAAATTGAGCCAGATTGAATTTCTTACTGCAAATTTTGGTGCCAAATATTGAATTTTTTCGGCTTGCTCCTTGTAGTGCTCATTTGAAGCTTGAAGTTTTGTTCCAAGTTTCTGTTGAAGTTATTAAATTGGTGTGAGATGGTCAGTATAATTATGAGAAGGTGCTATGTGAATAGAGTGAAAGGGGGGTTAATTCCACAAAGAGATTGGAGAGAAAGCCTTCTGTTGGAAGAATGAGTGGATTTTATTTATGCAAATTTTAACAATGGAAGCCACTTTCAAAAAGTTTATTATTGGTAGCAGATGTAAATTTGAATATATTTTTTGAGAATTTGATTAAATTTCTTGGTTTGGCCATCTGATATTGGATTTTAAGCCATTGATAGATTACAAGTGATATTTAAATTTTGGTACAGAGAGAATCAAAAGCTACATACTAAAAAAGTGACACAATCACTGAAAATATTATCAGGGAGACCATTCTCAAATAAAAAATTTCATACAAAGAGTTTGGGCAAATCTTCTGAGCAAACAGTAATCCTTCTAAAAAAAAAAAAAGCCATCTTCAAGAATAAATCTATTATCACCAGCATATCATGGTATCCATCAGAAATATTCAATTGATAAATTAAATGAATTTTAAATGAGTTCCAAGGAATATGCAGGATTGGAAGTGGCTGGAGAAGCCCATACTTCCAGTGATTCAAGGAATTTTTTCCATTGCAATAATAGCAGGTTTTAAAATAGTATTTTAATTCACTGGTCATGAAAATCCAATAGAAGTATTTTGAAGTCAAAATTTAGGCTTTATCCTGACCATAATGTACATTAAGAAGATATTTAAGCCAACTTTTAAAAATATCTAACTTAATACTAGGTTTTTTGGGTACTAATATACAGTCTTTATAAAATAAATAGTACTTGTTGTTGAGTGATTAGTACATTAAATCCAAATTTTCTTTATTTTGAATTTTGATGCAGTGAGGATTTTTAAATTGAGTCATTTGAAGTTTGTAGGCATTTTATCAAATATTAGTAGTGATTGAACCAAGTTGGGCAGGCTGGGTTGAGAAAAGTCTTTGAAAATTCTCAGGGTTTTTTTCAGGAAAGGTGCTCCTCAACCTGGGGTAAATATTTTTCCAATGTGATAAAGGATCAGGGACTACCACTTATTTTCTGGGGAAATACATGATTTTCAAATTGAATTTTGAAAGTTATTTGGCCAATTTTTCCTGTGTACATGTTAAAAATTCCATGCTCATGAAATACTTAAGAGAATTGTGGTCATGTCAGACCCCAAAAGGTTCCCTTAGACTTGAAAGGTATGAACACCATCTATTCAAGCAATACAAAATTTCACAAAGCTCCAATCATGAATATTTTAGGTTCTGCTGATTGAAACTTCCAATATTCAAAAGCTAAAGTATTAAAAAGATTTTATATTTAAGAAATATTTAAAATGTCACCTGAAATAGCATATTTGCTTGAATCTTTTTTGAAAATATTGCAAGCTAGCTTGTTAAAGTGAGCAAGTATGTGTGCCCTGGCAAAGGCTTTTTTCAGAGCTTCAAACTACACATAATGCTGCTTGTTAAAAATAAAATTAATATTTTTTTGAAGAATATTAGGCAAATCAATGGTTTTCTTGGAATTTTGACAGATGAATTTCCAAGAAAAATCACTAAAAACAAGGAAAAACTTGAATACCCAAACTGAATTGGGTGCAGGCCAGTCCAAGAGGCACCGGAATTTAACAGGGTCCATAGATAATGCCTTTTTTTAAAATGACCACACCAACTAATTCTTAAAAACTGAGAATTGTATTTCAAAACAAATACCAGCAGAAAATTAAAAGATACAAGGGGATATCCAGTTAAGGTATTTGAAAATGAGGGAGAATTTGAAGCAAGAAAGCATGATCTCACCAGCGGGGTTGAATCAGGATATGAGACAAGAAAAGAGATTGAAATGAAACAAAAGGGAAAAAAGGACAACAGGAACTGAAAGAAAAAGTCAGATTGACAGTAAAGATTTGATTTGGGAGAAGATTAGATTGATCTCACAACTGGAAAAAAATGGACAGAGTTGACATTTGCAAGGATTGATGAACTAAATATTTGATTTGAGGTGGACTGTTGATTGGTTAAATTTAGATAATTTCAAGGTTGAGGTAGAGGGAGCATGCAAGTGAGGTATTCAAGACAAGTGGCAGAAGAAAGGTTGAGAGAGGAAAAGAGAGGACAAGGGAGAGATTGGGAGGAATGAGGAAGGATGAGATTCAATGAGAGGGGAGGAGAATAAGATGGGTTCAGCTTGAGAATGAGAGAAGAGATGAGAGACCCAGGTGGGAGAGGAGAGAGAGGCAAGAGGCTCAGGTGAGCTGATTGAGTGGTAACAATTTAGATTAGTGTATTTACACAGTTTCTGGTGCATGAAATTTGAGGGAAGACCAAAAACTCAAAAAATTGGATATTGCTTTTATAGAACTTGCATTAAAAATCTTTAGCAAAAAGATCATTCTTTCAAAGTTTTTCCAAAGCTTTGCAAAAAATCCAAATATAATCTTTGAGGCTATTTGATTATACTAGTATATCCTCAGATTATAACACTGGGTCCTTCTCTAAAATTTCTGTAAAATATTTTTAAAAAAATGCTCAAAAGTGGAAGTAAAGTTACTGAGACCAAAGGGGATAACTTTATGATCATAGCTTCCAAACCTAGTTTGCATAGAATTCAAATATTCATGAAATTTGGCTATTTGGATAAATTTATAGGCTCCTCAGATATTTAAATTTTATAAATGAGTAGCTTAATGCAATAGAGTCAGGAGATGAAAAATAGGTGTTACTGGACAGGAATTCTTCCAGCTTACCCAATTCAATTTCCTATAGTCAAAAAAGAGGCAAAGGCTTCCATATTTCTTTGGGAAAAAATATTATTGAAGAACTGGTGTTTGAATTTCTTGGTTAAAGAAATCATCTCAGTACATTCTCCACAATGTATTCTTGGGGCATGGTTGAATTATGCTTTGAGAGGGAGTAAAGGGGACTTTGTTCCAGAGTTGTCCCAGTAATCAAACTCTTATGATAATAGGGATGGGATGAATGGATTTTATTTTTTTTGAAAGCTGAAATTAAATCAGTTTAGTAGTTTAGTCATCATAAACAGAAAGTAAAGACTCTATTAGTTTTTTTTTAATCTTCATTCACTTCATCATCTTCAAGCACAGGGTTTGAATTATTGGATTGATACAATAGTATCAAGGAGCTCAAAATACACCTTCTAGTAGGTGCCTGCTTTCCTTCACAGAATAAATAAAGATTTAAGTTGTATAGATGACTAACCACCCCAAGATCTGAAGATGGAATTTTGGACTTGAATTCAGGATATTTAAAATCTCTTGAAGAAAATTGACATCAAACCCAATGAAAGTGTCAGGGAGGCTGTTTAATTCTAGATTTTTCAAATTGAGAGCATTCCAGGGATGCAAGGTTCAAACTTTGATTAATCCTTCTTGCCAATTCCCATGGGGATTCCCATGTAGTAGAAATTAATGGCCTAGGATTTTATTGTCTATTACAGGTTTTCAAATAGAAATGAATCCAATTTAAATCTGGGGAAGGGCTGGTCCCAGGGTGAATTCACACCTTCAAAATTACCAAATCCACACCCACCATCAAATACAGGCTTGCTTTCAGCATTTTTTTCTAAAATAAAACCTTCTTTGAAGAAAGGCATGATTAAAGTATTTATTATACTAAATTCACGCATTCTGGAACGGTTTAACACCCAAGGAAGGTGTTTAAAACTTAAAAAGGTATTCAAATGCAAAAAAGATGTTAATATAGACATTTAAGATTTGGGACACATTTTGAATGTTTAAAGGAGTTCCTGGGGTGGAAGAACACACCTATTGAGGGCATGTTGATCCCAAAAAGGGGTGTAACCATTAACTGAGGCATTGGGGGTTAAACTAAGGCCTCCAAAATTTTTGAAATGAATTCAAATCTGAACTAAGATTTGAATAAAATAATCCATCCAGTGTAAGAAAAATATTAAAAATAATATAATTGATTTTGTTTACACAAAATGGAATATCCTTGGTGGAATATAAATATCTTTTTACCAAACAAAAAAATAGTAAGATAAAATAGAAAGATGATAAATATAAATATTTCATTAGAGAAATTCAAATATTTCCAAATTTTACAACAAAAATAAAATCCCTTACAGACATAATTATGCAAAATATGAAAAAATATTTCTTTGAAGAAAGCTCAATCTTTTTGTTGGAATTCAAATATCTTTTCAAAAATAAAATAAAATAAAATGGAAAAATAATATATTTCTTTATTTCCTAAGGAGATTAAAATATGTTTAACTATTCCAAAAAAATTTCCATCAAGTAAAAAAACAGAAGAATCAAATAAAAAAAATTTATTTCTTTCAATAAGAATTGAAATTACCGCAAGATTTAAATACTTAAAAACAGAAAGACATAGGAATAGAAGAATTCAAAATCTAGCTATGGTACAAGTGGAATCAAAATCCTTTTCAATACTCCAACATGCAATTCATTGAGGAACAAAATAAGAAAAATGGAATTGACAATTGCTTTCTTTGATTATGAGATATTATTTGTGATTGAATGTAAATATCTCCTTGCTAAATATGGAAAAGTATATATAATTCCACAAAAACATATTTTATTAGAGTAATCAAAATATGCTTATAAATTATAAAACAAACTCCATAAATTTCAAGAGTAATCAAAGAAATATCAAAAAATTTTATGATTTTTTTAATTTGGTACAAAGTCATTTGCATTTCATACAAAATATTTATCTTTATTCAAATAAATTAATCTTTGAAATTTCCTCTCTTATTATTAAATTTGATGGATTTTTTTAGGAGATATTCTATAAAATTTAAAATATTCCCATTTAATATGTGTATTGACAATTTTTCCAACTTTTTTTATTTTTTTAAAAAGGGAAATGTTAAATTTGTGATCCAGGGGTTGCAAATGAGTGTGAAAAGCTTTTCACAACCCATATGAGTCATGGAAGAGGTTCAAAACCCACAAATGTGCAAAAATAAATAAATAAATATATCAATAAATAAAATAATCAATTGATTAATTAATTAATCAAAGAAAAAAATGAATAGATGAATAAAAAATAAAGAGATAAATGGATAAATAAATCAATACATAAATACATAAATAAATGAATAGATGGATAAATAAATAAATAGATGGATAAATAAATGAATAGATAAATCAATAAATAAATAAATAAATAAAGGGCATTAATTTTCTCACGCCCCCAATCCTCCATTTCACAGAATATTACATCTACCTGCCGTTGCGCACCTCTGCTGCCACACAGACAAATACTTTATTTCATGTTACTTTCAAGAATGAACTTTTTTGAGTTCTGAAGCCGCAGTACTGTAGCAGGGCTCATAAACACCCCAAAAAAATCTTTTGTTATTTTCGGAGGCATTAGAACCCCCCAAAAATCCAAAAATTCCGAAAACCCCAGTTTTTCCATGGGTTTTTGGATCCTTATTTTGGCTATTTTAATTATTATTTTTTGGTTATTCAACTACGAAATATTTTAAGAAAAATTCAAAGAGCTTTTCAATAATCTTTCAAAGATTTTTTGGATGTATCCTTTTACCTTAAAAAATTCCTTCAGAAAACCAAAAAATTCAAAAAATTCAAATTTCTCATTGGAAATTTGCATCCTGTTGTTTTCCTTTTGATTTGATTTTTTTGGTGATTCAATCTTCCAAAAATTTGAAAAAAGTAAAAGAGAATTTATATATTTTTTCAAGATTTTGATGATGTATTATATTACCTTAAAAAAATTCCTTCAAAAAAGCAAAAAATTTGAAAAATTCAATTTTCTCATGAGACTTTTGGATCCTTTTGTTTGCCTTCTTGATGATTTTATTTTGTTTTTTCAAGATTTTATAAATTCAAAAAAAATTCTAAAGGGCTTTTTAACATGTTTTTCAGAATTTTAGGATGTCATTTTTTACCTTAAAACCTTCATTCAAAAAACCAAAAAATTCAAAAAATTGGATTTTCTCATTGGATTTTTTGATAATTTTGTTTGCCTTTTAAAATATTTTTCTGGGGGTATTCAAGCTTTTCAAAATTTCAACAAATAGTAAAATAGCTTCTTAATACATATTTTTTGGATGTACGCATACAAACTCCAAAAGTCATTCAAAAAATTAAAAATAAGGAACAAATATGGATACAAATACTAAAACTTGTTCAACTATGATAGTTTTTATGTTTCTAATTCATTTTCTTGGAGGTAAAAAAAACTACTTACCAAGCTCTCAATTTTTCTCAATAATGGTTTTCCAAGATTTGGAATCCTTTGTCACAAAGTTTTTCCAAAGTGGATCTAACCTGGGAGCTGGCCAATGATCAGACTTGAACTTGAATTAGACTATATGTTTGAAATCTTCTAAAATAATGAAGCAAATAGTAGAGGATTTGGAACTTGGAGTGGGAGGGGAATTCAAAGTAAGATAATTTAAAGGCATAAAAAAAGAAAACAGAACCACTGGAAACATATACATTTCAACCAGAAGCAAACCATGGCACGGTAATTTCATCCACATATTTATGGTATCTGGGCCAGAAATGTGGTTGAGTTGCTTTGTTGCTTCTTGGAAATTTTCACCCCAGATAACAAAAATTAATCTTGTTTCCTTGAAGATTAATCAAGCTCTTTCACCATTTATTTCCTGAATTCAATCCAGTCCTATGAGTTCCTCCCCAAACAAATGGCTGGACTCTCAAGCCACAGTTCCCATCCAATATAACATCTTGAGCATGTGATACATATGGAATGGCTGTTTTTTGGGAAATAAAATATTTTTATTGGAAATAAAACAAAAAATCAGAATTTATAATAGCAAAAAAATATGGTCTCAAGATAAAACTCACTTCTTTAATTGAGACTTGGTTAATGATTCCAGAAGAAGAGTACAATAATGTGTAAGAAACCTAGAGGAAAAACCCAAATGAAATGAGGAAAAATTGAAAAATGAGAAAAGAACAAATTTAATCACTTTCTAACTGATTTTTGGGGCTTTTAATACCTTCCTTCCAGGAGGGTGGTAAGGAGCATTACCATCTTCATTGGATACCTTTGATCTCTTGATTCTTGTTCCAGGATTGTATTCAGGAGAATCAATGAAAAATGACTTACTAAAATTCTGAAAAAAATGTTAAAAAGCTCTTTAGAAGTTTTTTTAATTTCTAAGAGCTTACATAACCAAAGAAAAATAATCAAAGAGTCAAAAAAAAGGGTCCAAAAGTCTAATGAGAAAATTGAATTTTTTGATTTTTTGAAGGAATTTTTTAAGGCAATATAATAAAGGGTGATGTTAAAATTCACGGCTCCAGCAGTGTGGGAGCCGTGTGAAAGGCTCCAGGCGTGTGGGGGCCGTTTTCGCATCCCCAAAAGGCCTGTGGGAGTCTTGTAGGGCCCCTCAACGCGTGGGGGCCTGTACACTACTCCATATAATTTATAATTTATTATTTATTATTTATCATTATTTATTATTTATCCCTATTTATTATTTATCATTATTTATCATTTATCATTATTTATTATTTATTATTTATTATTTATTATTTATTATTTATTATTTATTATTTATTATTTATTATTTATTATTTATTATTTATTATTTATTATTTATTATTTATTATTTATTATTTATTATTTATTATTTATTATTTATTATTTATTATTTATTATTTATTATTTATTATTTATTATTTATTATTTATTATTTATTATTTATTATTTATTATTTATTATTTATTATTTATTATTTATTATTTATTATTTATTATTTATTATTTATTATTTATTATTTATTATTTATTATTTATTATTTATTATTTATTATTTATTATTTATTATTTATTATTTATTATTTATTATTTATTATTTATTATTTATTATTTATTATTTATTATTTATTATTTATTATTTATTATTTATTATTTATTATTTATTATTTATTATTTATTATTTATTATTTATTATTTATTATTTATTATTTATTATTTATTATTTATTATTTATTATTTATTATTTATTATTTATTATTTATTATTTATTATTTATTATTTATTATTTATTATTTATTATTTATTATTTATTATTTATTATTTATTATTTATTATTTATTATTTATTATTTATTATTTATTATTTATTATTTATTATTTATTATTTATTATTTATTATTTATTATTTATTATTTATTATTTATTATTTATTATTTATTATTTATTATTTATTATTTATTATTTATTATTTATTATTTATTATTTATTATTTATTATTTATTATTTATTATTTATTATTTATTATTTATTATTTATTATTTATTATTTATTATTTATTATTTATTATTTATTATTTATTATTTATTATTTATTATTTATTATTTATTATTTATTATTTATTATTTATTATTTATTATTTATTATTTATTATTTATTATTTATTATTTATTATTTATTATTTATTATTTATTATTTATTATTTATTATTTATTATTTATTATTTATTATTTATTATTTATTATTTATTATTTATTATTTATTATTTATTATTTATTATTTATTATTTATTATTTATTATTTATTATTTATTATTTATTATTTATTATTTATTATTTATTATTTATTATTTATTATTTATTATTTATTATTTATTATTTATTATTTATTATTTATTATTTATTATTTATTATTTATTATTTATTATTTATTATTTATTATTTATTATTTATTATTTATTATTTATTATTTATTATTTATTATTTATTATTTATTATTTATTATTTATTATTTATTATTTATTATTTATTATTTATTATTTATTATTTATTATTTATTATTTATTATTTATTATTTATTATTTATTATTTATTATTTATTATTTATTATTTATTATTTATTATTTATTATTTATTATTTATTATTTATTATTTATTATTTGTTATTTATTATTTATGATTTATGATTTATTATTTATTATTTATTATTTATTATTTATTATTTATTATTTATTATTTATTATTTATTATTTATTATTTATTATTTATTATTTATTATTTATTATTTATTATTTATTATTTATTATTTATTATTTATTATTTATTATTTATTATTTATTATTTATTATTTATTATTTATTATTTATTATTTATTATTTATTATTTATTATTTATTATTTATTATTTATTATTTATTATTTATTATTTATTATTTATTATTTATTATTTATTATTTATTATTTATTATTTATTATTCATTATTCATTATTTATTATTTATTATTTATTATTTATTATTTATTATTTATTATTTATTATTTATTATTTATTATTTATTAATTATTAATTATTAATTATTAATTATTTTTTTATTATTTATTATTTATTATTTATTATTTATTATTTATTATTTATTATTTATTATTTATTTTTTATTAATTATTAATTATTAATTATTTTTTATACATAACTTATTATATATAGTTTATAATCTATAATTTATCATTTATTATTCATTATTTATGATTTAGTGGAGGCTACACAACTTGATTTTAGTTGTTTTGCGTGCCTTACAACTCAAATGGGACGTATAGCATGCCACACAGCCCATTCGAGTTGTGTAGCATGCTACAGGACCCATTGAAGCCGTGTAGCAAGCCACGCGGCCCATTTGAGTTGTGTAGCATGCCACACGGCTCATTTGAGTCGTTTGGGGTGCCACACGGCCCATTGGGCAGTGTACAGAGCCTTGTAAATGGCTCTTTAGCTGTGAATTTAACATTACCCTATAATAAATCAAAAAAATTAAAAAAAATTAAGTGCTCTTTGACTGTTTGGTTAACTTTTTGAAATCTTGAATCAACAAAAAAATTAAATCAAAAGGAAAATAACAGGATGCAAATTTCCAATGGGATTTTTGAATTTTTTGAATTATTTGGTTTTATGAAGGAATTTTTTAAGATAAAAGGATACATCCAAATAATGTGAGGAAAAAATATTGGAGGCTCTTTGTGTTTTGCTTGGAATATTTTTTAGCTGAAATAAGCAAAAAAAAATGATTAAAATAGCCAAAATAAGAATCCAAAAACCCATGGAAAAACTGGTTTTTGCGGCATTTTTTAATTCATGGGTGGTTCTAATGCCTTCAAAGTTACCAAAGATTTTTTGGGGGGTTTTATGAACCCCAGCTCAAGAACGTCAGCTTCAAAACTCAAAAAAAAATAAATTCTTGAAAGCACTGTGAAATTAAGTATTTGTCTGTGTGGCAGCAAAGGCTTGCAACAACGGGTAGACGTAATATTCCATGAAATAAAGGATTGGGGGCATGAGAAAATTAATGCCCTAAATAAAAGAATAAGAAAAGAAATAAAACATAAATAAATAAAATATATTAAAAATATAAATATAAATAAATAAAAATTTGCAACCCTACACAACCTGTTCAAAACTCAACATGGATTTTATGGCGCAGTTTTCAACCAATCTGGGTTGTGAACAGCAATTCACACCTCAGATGAGTTGAAAACGGCAATTCACAACCCAAATGGGTTGCAAAATACACTGCGCAGCCCATTTTTAGTTGTGAGCAGGTTTTGTAGAGTTTCAAATTTAACATTTCCCAATTTTTCTATGTTTTTTTATGTTGGGTAAAATTGTATTCAAATTCTGTAAAAAAAATTAATTCTTATCATTTTCTTATTTTTATCAAATTGAATGTATTTTTTTTGCAAATCTGAGGTCAGATTTAAATTACTTGAAAAAAATTGATATTTCTTGCTTTTTGACATATTGAATTTAATCAATTGGTGTCCATATTTTGATTCCCTAAAATATTCTACCCCACAGAATCCTGCAGGGGGTCAGGAGCCCTTATTTCAACCCCCCAAGGCCTCAATTCATGCTTAAATGTCTTGAGGGCTCAACTGATTCTAAAAAGGTGTGTTCTCCCACCCCAGGAACCCCTTTAAACCTTAAGGAGTTGTTCAAAACCTTTATTGTCTATATTCACACCTTTTTTGTATTGGAACATATTTTTAAGGTTTAAACACATTTTTAGGGTGGGAAATGTTGATTTATGGATCTCATCATATGTCTGCTCACCACCCTCTCTCACCACACTTTATTGAATAATTACCATTTTTTATTTTTGAGCTAATTTCAACCAGTATTATCATTAGGGTGTATCAGAGTTAGCAAACCCGCCATTTTTTTGACCAAACCCGCCATTTTTAATGGAGGGTTTTTGAAATAGACATACTCCCTAACTGATGTATTTCAAAATGACGGGTTTCATGAAAATGGTGGATTTCAAAAATCAAATCAGCCATTAAGCCCGCCACTTATGCATCATCATTCATCCACCATCCATCACATCCAAAAAACCCATCCACCTCAGCAAGTCCATACCAATCCCATCTCCATCACATCACACACATCTCATCTCCATTGCTTCACATCTCTATCCCTTCACATCTCCATCTTCACACAAATCCCATAATACTCTCATCAACCCACATCAAATTACAATCTCTATCAACATTTCCCATCAAACTTCCCAGAAGCAAGTTGAAAATTCCAAAAAGCTGACTGAACTTTTGTTAGTATCTGACTGCCATTCAGAATCCAATTCAAACTTGAATTTGGAATCAACCTGGTTTGCTTTGAATGCTCTATTACAAAAGTGATACATGGTTACAAGAAGAGAAACTCTCCACAACCCTATGTATGAAAGGCAAAAGCTTCATCTCCTCTCCAACTTAATCTTCCAGCAACTGTTCCAAACTCTATTGCCTTTATTCAAAAAACCTTTGGAGATGATTGAAGACCACCACATTTTCCAGAAAAATTATTGGAATCCTCAATGCAATCCAGCTATCCAACTGGCTGTTGCTCTTTTTAGATTGGGATCAAATGGAAATGGTGCAGCAATTCATAAATTAGAAAATGTATTCTCAGTTGGTTATGGAACCATTGAAGCATACACCAAAAGAGTCATGATTGCTATCCTATCTTTCCATTTCACAGTACTTTCTGGGCCAACCAAAGAAGAATGCAAGTAGATATATCAATTAATGGAGACTGAAGGATTTCCTGCTTGCTTTGGGTTTTTTGACGGAACCACCATCCCCTTGAGTCAAAAACCCAAGCTAGATGGCATCCACTATTTTGATTGGAAAAAAAGGCAATTCATTAATTTCTTTTCCAACACATTTGATAAAACACTGACCAAATATTTTTTATCTGTTTTTTTAGATACTCTGTGGCACTACCACTTGTTTGTGATAACAACAAGAAGTTCATATCACTTCATGCTGGCCTTTTGGGTTCTTGTCATGATTCATATGTTTTCAATTGGATGCAGATTTCCCAACAACTAGAGAACCACTTTTACCAAGATCAATACCGTCTGGCCAATTCAGCTTATGCTAGTGGGAAATATGTGGTTCCAGAATACCAGAATGTTTTGTCCAACAATCAAGGAAAAACCAATTTCAACTATCATCTTACCCAATCAAAAGTCTGGATTAAGCGTGCCATAGGAGTCCTGAAATGAAGATGGGCCAGCTTAAGGGAAATGCAAAAACAGCTTCAAAACCCCAAAGACATGAAGTTCCTCATCAACGGGATTATCACTTGTGTAATCCTTCAAAATCTTTTGGCCAACATCAAAGATGAATGGGACAAAATATTTGAAGATGATATTCCTGATCTGCCTCAAGTCATCCCTGCATCATCTTGTCCCTCATCTTCTTCTATGAGAGAATATATTTTTCCTCTCACCCTTGCTTTCTTTGATGAGTAATGTTTGATTTTGAATTAGGTGAAAAATCCCTTCACAAAATTTTTTTGGTTTTGGTTTTTCACCCAAGATTCCTAGGCTGAGTTTTTTTTCTCATTTGGTGGGGTGGACTTAGACAAAGCAGACTCAAACCTTCCAATCCCCCACCTCACCCCACCAAACCACCAGTCAAACCACCCACCTCACCCCACCAAACAAACGGTTGGTCCACTCCTTCCTCCTCCTGACCAACCACCTCCACCTCACCCATCACCTCCACCTCACCCACCACCTCCCCTCCTCCTTTGGTTGGCGCCCTTGGAAAGCTTCCCCCCTCCTCCTAATCCCCCTCCTCTTCCTCCCCATCATCTAATGCTCATCCTTTGATTCATCCACCTCCATCTTCCTTCAGCCCCCCCCACCCCCTTGGTTGATTGCCCAGTTAAGCTCCCCCTTCTCTCCTCCTTATTCCCCTTTTCCCTCCCTCTCAACGCCTCTCACTCCCTCCCACTCACCTACCAACGCCCTCCCTCTCCCCCTGCCCTTGGTCCCCCTCAGCTTGCTGGCCTTGCCCCCCCCCCTTGATCCAGTCTGCCCCCCCTCCCATCTCACTTGGCTCAAAGGCCTTGCCCCCCCTTGCCATTGTTGGCCCCCCCTCCTTGCTGGCCCCCTTGCTCCAGTCCGCCCCCTCCTACCTTCTTTCTCAGCTTGACAGCCTTTCCCCCCCTCCCCTCCCGTCTTGCTTGCCCCCCCTTCCTAGCTTGGCTTGCTGGCCCCACCCCCCCTTGCCATCATTGGCCCCACCCCTCCTTGCTTGGCTTGCTGGCCCTGCCCACCCCTTGCTCCGGTCTGCCCCCCCTCCTTGCTCTGCTTGCCACCCCCTTGCCATTGTGAGCCCCCCCTCCTTGCTTGGCTTTCTTGCCCCACCCACCCCTTGGTCTCCCTTTGCTTGCCAGCCTGGCCCCCCCTTGATCCCCCACAAGCCACCCCTCTCCCTTGCCTTGCTGCTGGGCACCATCCCCCCTGGCCCACCTAGCCTGACCCAAGGTCCTCCCCAAAGCCCAGCCCAATTTGCTTGCACCCAGGTAATTTTTTTTTTTGGTGATGACATGACCATTTTTTTATTGGTAATAAGCCCAGCCCAATCAGTTCATGCACACGCCCAGTAATTTTTTATTTTTTTTTGTTTTTTTTTTTGTGGTGATCAAGTGACTGACGTTTCTTTTTTTCTTTTTTTTGGGAAATACTTTTTTGACAGCTTTTCCTTCAATTCCATCCCTTCTCCCACCGTACTCACAATGTTATATGCTAAATTGAATCCCTTCTTGATCCTCACCCCAAGCGTAGCATTTTCCTGAAAGGGGACAAGATGGAAGTAGATGATGTGCCAAACATAAAGAGAGGTGGCAAGCAGAGGGCTTTGAAGCAAAAGGGGGATCAAATGAGGGCATCAGAAATGTCTTTGGAACTTTCAGAGGAGGGAATAAATGAGAGGTTTGTATGGTCTGGATGGAAACTACAACCATTGGATCTGTATCCTTCAATCTTCAATTTGGCCAGACTTCCCTTTGAATGAAACTGTGAAATAATGAATTAAAATGGCATCCCCTCCTTTTCATCACTCAAATTTGGATCTCCGCCTAATCACTTTGAATGCTCTCCGCATTTCACTTTCACATCCAACTCTTTTTACAGCTCACCTGACATTGACAAAGGTGACATCTCTGAGTATTCCTTTTTACTTGCAGTTCCAACCCAAAAATCAAATGGAAAACTTATTGAAACTAAGGATGAATATGAAGTATCAGATGGCCAATTTGTTTTTCCTGGCCTTGGATTTGGAATTGATTTCAAGCAAAAAGGTATAGTTAAAATGGTTTGGGCAGCCAATAAGTACAAGCACTGTACTTTTCCTGCTGTGGAGACTGCCACTCATACAAGAAAGGCAATGTCAATGCAAATCAACAAAACAACTCAAAACACTTGCAGGGACTTGGGGAGTGGGAAAATATACTCCAGGAAAAAATATAAATAAAAAGAAAAAATATTTTTTATTGGTGGGGTCAAAAATAGTCTTAAGCATTGTTGTAATCAAAAATGATTTTTTTTATTTTTAAGTTTTTCATCAAAGCAAATATATTTACAAGCCCAGCATTTGAGTAATTTGCTTTGATTCATCTACTGTTCTACTGATACCAATGTATGCCGCAGCCATTGACCACTTATCCTTTTTGTCTGTTGCCAGTTGTTCCCTCTCCATTTGCAGTTGCGCTTGCTGTCAATCCTTCTCCTTTTCCTCTTTTTGAAATTCTAGCTCAGCCTGTTTCAACTTCCACTCAGCATCCCATTTTTTCTGATGAGCCAAACTCTTGGCTTTCTGCTTTTGAAAATCAATAGCCCATTGACAATCCCAATTCTCCTTTTCAAACTGAAGTTTTTCAGATTCAATTTGTGATTTCACTGTTTTTCAGAGGGGAATAGTAATGAGCTTGATTTTGAAAGTAAGGAGAATCCAATGGGCTTACTTGAATCTTGCTTCTCCATGATCTACTCAAAGCCCAAAAAATTTGAAGTGTTCTTCCTCTTTTGAATGCTATTGGGGTTGATGTTGATGGAATTTGAGGCCTTTTGCTTTCCCTTTGCAGAGGAGGTTTGTGTGGGAACATCATTGCTCCCATTTGAAGGGGATGTGTGAGGCCCTATTGCCTTGAGTTTTTGGCCATTCAGGAATGTATGATCCTGTTTCTCTTGAATCTAAATCAGTCAAGATTAACCAGACAGAAGAGAAAAGAACTGGGTTCCTTACTTAAGCAGATGTTGATGGCAATGGTGATACGGGAATGACATCCTCCTCATCAGCCAAGTTCTCCAGTTCTTCCACCCCAGGAAGAGAGCAATCAAAAGAAGTAAGTGAGGGATCCAAGGTTGGGTTTGACTCATTGATCAATGCGGAAGTGGACGTGATTGGAGCTGATTTTTTTTGAATATCCTCCTTGGGATTGGATGGGGGCCACTCAAAGGCAAAGCTTTCATCAAGGTCCTCATTGCTAGGTTGAGCGTCCCCAGCCAAGTCCTTGGCATCAACTGAATCAGACTTTTGGGCGTCAAAAGCAGCTAGAGGGGTGATGTTGGCCTTCTTTCCAAATATTTCATCCATTTAAATATAAAAAGGAAAAATGGAGTATAACTTATCAACCACCAAGTTGATTCACTTGGCTTTTTTGGAGTTGGTGATACCAAAGCCAGTGGAGATTGGCATGGAGTGGGCCTTTTTGTACTTGGCTTGATAATTCTTGAATTGCTCCCTCATCTGTTTGGATGAAAGATCCAGCATACCTTTTTTTTTATTCTTGAGTTTATTGGCCATCAGGAGATAACCATTGAACTTAGAGAATGGAGGTCAGCCAACGCGTGTTTCATTGTTGGATCCAAAGCAAGATTGACCTTAGAGAATGGAGGCTGGCCAACGTTTTTTTCATTTTTGGATCCAAAGCAAGCATTGTAGGTTGACAGAATTTTGAGCCAGTTTACCAGGATGATGTGATCAGTTCTCTTGAGCTGACTTGAGCCTTTGGAAGCCAATGGGGGAGGATTGTTGGACATTGAGTTCCTGGGGGATGTTTTCTTTGGTCCATTGGATTGTTTGATGTACTTGCAGGGGTAGGATTGCTGAGGGGCCATCATGAGAGTGATGAAAAAAAGAGGATAGGAAGATATTAGAGTGTCATGAAGTGACATAAGGGATAAAGCAATGAGAGTTGGGATGTGATGAAAGCAATAAAGCAATGAGGGTTAGGGAGTGATGAGGATAGTGATGTAATGAGAGTTAGCTGGACGTGATGAAAGTGATGAAGGGATGAGAGTGATGAAGTGATGAGGAGAGTGATGCAAAGAGATTTAGCTGGATGTGATGAAATCAATAAAGTGATATGAGTGATGAAGTGATGAGGATAGTGATGAAGAGATGAAGAGTGATTAATCAAATTTTGTTCCAATGAGGTTGGAGGTAGAATTTTTCCAAGGTTGGAGGTGGAAAACCAGAGGTGTATGAAGTGGAAAGGTGGTGGAAGCCTTTGTATAATTTACTTGAATAAACCCACTTATTTCCAGGTAACTTTGACACCTCTAATGTGAAATAAGTGGGTTTTTCCATTTTTAATGGTGGTTTTGAAATGGAAGATTTTGTTTGAAACCCGCCATTAAAAAATGGGGGTTTGCTTAAATCTGATATTCCCTATTATAATGCATGCAAGGGATAATTTTTGATTTCTCTACCACCTATTTTTCAGGCCTCTGATACCAAGAACTTTGCAGTCCTTTAGCTACAGACAGTGATAAAGTACTGGAATAATAATATTCCCAAAATGAACACATCAAAAGCTCAAATAATACATATGTTGATATCTAGTGCAAGTTTTAATTTTTTTGATAAAATTGTCTGAAATATGTTATAAAAAGAGGGGCCAAAGCATTATACTACCAGGGATCTTTACAGACAAAAAAACTCCCTTCAAGGGGCCACCTTGGGCAGTGTAAAGACCTTGGAATAATGATGGGTGCCTTCTAAGGACTTATCCACTTTTATGGCAGGGAAAATCAGCACTAAGGCCAAGGAAGGAAGGGAAAAAATCACTCCAAGAAAGAATTTGCAGAAAGCCTGCAAATATTCAGATAAAGGGTTTCAGAGCAGATGGGGTAGATTGCTTGAATAAACTTCACTGGATCAATAATGGGTTCAGAAATAATTCTACTATAAATAATACAGGGCCATGAATCACTTGCTTAACCCTTTTAAGAAATTTATGACAGATTGAAAAGCGTATGGAAAATAATTCATAAATTTCTAGGTAACTAGGGAACAATAAGTCCAAGGAAGGTCTGTATAAATACCTTTGTGGGGTGGAAAGGAGCCTCTTCAGGGCGTTTAGATAGGGTAAGACTCAAGGGATAAGGCTAGTAAGCCAGCCAGGGAAAGATTTTCACTTCCTCAAGGTTCTTTCAATCAGCTGGCCTCAGATCTGCCGTATTTCTGCATGCTTTTAGCTTCAGGATCTGTCAATGTGTTAATGTGTAATTTTGATCATTCTGTACTTATCCTTTATAGGTACTATTAATATTTGACTAAAGTTATCAGAAGTAGATATTTATTGATTTTCAATCATATTTTGACTATATTGATAATTTTTATTAATTTTTAGCATAACTCCTTGATATGTTTTGTGATCATTAAAGGTCTGGATCAGTGCTTGTTGTGGTGGTCCTCCATCTTTGTTTATTAATTTAAAATAATTTAAAATTTATCATATATTAATTTTATTTAAGTTTTTAAGTTTTTGGAACATTTAATATGCATATTTCACAATATTACATACACACATTAGATCCTACTATGTTGTGGTTGTTAGTGGCGGTAATTTCTGTCATATTGGCCACAGAAGACCCTGGTGCGTGGATAAGTCAATACATATGCGCGCAGGGTAGGATCTTCTGCATTTGTGGAAGGATCTGCTGCATTTGGGAAACTGTTGCGTACAGGGTGAGGCAGATGTACAGGGACTGCTTGCGGGGATTCTGAAAAAACACATTTCTGTGTGTAACTTCTGAAATATACACAACACCTCAGTTTTGAATGAATTTTAGTAGTGAAACCTATAGGTGAAAATGTGTGTGAAGTATTAAATTGGCCAAAAAGTGCCATAGTGGTTCTGTGGTATTTTTGTCATTTGTTATTTGATTATTTAAAACATTAAGGAGTATTAATTCAAGGCTGGGTTCAGTGAGTGACCCTACCTAATTTTGGGTGGGTAATCCATTTCTGACATAATATTCATTTTTTTCCTACTCCTTCTTCTTTGATCAATTATTTTTAATTTTTTTATTTATTTTGTATACTTTGACAGGGTTATCTGTGTTAAGTAGCAAGCTGACACTATTTATTTCCAGATATGCCTTTTTATCTAGGCCAAAATATTGCTATATGACCTGTAATTATAGGCTTCCAGCAAAACTGGCTTATATATTTCACAAGCTACTGATGCACAAATTCCACCACTCTTTGCCTATGTGAATCTCATTTTAAAGTTCCTACCTTGCCAATTTTCCTTTTTTTCATGCTTCTTTGAATATTCAAAAGATTAGTAGGTCCAACTTGTGTTTCTTGATTTATCTATAAATTCTATTTATGTTATGATCCTTTAATTGAAATAAAATCTGATTCTTTCCTTTTTAAACTGGGAAAACTCTCTAAATTGTCTTTGAATCCAGTTCCTTCTGGACCCCTAAGTCATAATTTAGCCTTCTCATGCATAATCTTTCCTCTTCAGTTCCTTCTTTATATTCTTGTTGAGCCTTTGATCCAACAGGAAACCATTCCAGAAGGCGTGTATTTTGTCAAAAATTTCTATAATCATACTCTTCTTTGAAGAAGACATTCTTTTTTCAAAAGAAAATGCTAAAATCACAACTTTCTTTCAAGGAGGTTATGGATTTATTAATATTGAATGCATGAATTTATCCTGGGCACTAGGGAATTTGGTATGT